>VWZP01006945.1:356854-586136 GCA_013396995.1 Dicaeum eximium
AAGAAAGGAAGGAAGGAAGGAAGGAAGGAAGGAAACAAGGAAGGAAGGAAGGAAGGAAGGAAGGAAGGAAGGAAGGAAGGAAGGAAGGAAGGAAGGAAAGAAGGAAGGAAGGAAGGAAGGAAGGAAGGGAGGGAGGAAGGAAGGGAGGGAGGAAGGAAGGAAGGGAGGAAGGGAGGGAGGAGTGCAGCATCTCTTGGTCATCTTGCTGAATTACTGTGCGGATTTACCTCAGGCAGGGAGTGGCTTTTTCACGTGACTTGTTAGTTCGTGTTTTCGAGGTGAATACACATTCTTTTAATTTTCAAATGTTTGTGTATGCGTGCTTATGTCTCTACGCTGACTGGGGTGCTGCAGTGTTGCACAGCCCGCTCACGGCACGGATCGCCCACAGATGCCTTTCTGGAAGTTGTTTGGCATTTCGGTGTAAATGCCCCATCCATCCTTCCTCTGTCACCGCTCAACTTACGACTCAGGGGGAGTTGCCTTCTCCTGTTTCTTCAGTCCCTCCCGGCCATCCCCTTTGGTTTTGGGGCCGGGGTTGCCCGGGCGAGCAGGACCGCGCTCCCTGTGCCGAGCCGCAGGGCGCCGCCAGCCGCGCTCATCCCCGCGGAGATCCGCTCCCGGCGGGGCAGAACTGCCCTTGCCAACCCTGTCCGCCCTGCCTTTTCCCTCCCGAAAAAAGGACTGAAAACGAGTTCTCAAAAGAAAAGAAGTTATTGCCCATGAACGCCCCGGCGCCCCTCCCCAGCGCGGCCCGTCCTGCCGAGCCCGGCGCTGCCTGGACTGGCCATGGGCCACCCCCATTCCTGACGGCTCCCAGCGCGCTGGAAGCTGCCGGGAGCCCGCACACACCTGGGGACATCGGGTTCGTGGTGCTTCCGAGGCAGGGCACACTTTGCTGTGCCAGCCTCCTCCGGCTGGGCCCGGGAAGTCCTGGCGAAACCCAAAGCCGTCCAATACGGCGCCTTTTGTCAGCTTCCAGTCCCGGACAAAGGCGAAACAGGCAGCTTGGAATTAATTTTTTACTTTATTTGGAAATCTCATCCAGAAACACTGGTCAATAATAAATATATCGATAGTTATTATCAAGAATATATAAAAAATAAAGACATGGTGGTGTCTTTGAGGCCCCAACCGAAAACAAACGAACGAACGAAATGAAGAATAAGATTATTTCAAACAAAGTCCCAGGAAAACATATCGAAAAGGAAATAAACAGCGACAAAACTTCCGATTTAGATACACAAATCACCGATCTGGCAAGAGCTGACCCCGCAGGCAAAACCAAACCATAACAAAAATTAAAAAAAAAAAAAAACCAAAACCAAACAAAACAAACAACACAAAAAAACCCCAACCCAACAACAGAAAAAAACGCAGCAAACACACATAAACCCAGAGTCAGCAACAGAAATTTGTACCCCAGATAGCTAAATCAGCCCACTTCACCAAGAGCAGGAGATGGAAGATTTGGCAAAACCGATCTGCTGGAGGGTTGCGCTGTGTTTTGAACTATTTTCCTCTTTTTTACTTTGTGGGTTTTTTTTCTTTTTTCTTCACAGAGGTAAGAAGAAAAACTACTGCAACCAAAACCTCATCGTAACCAAATCAGTAAAAACAATACAAACAAAACAAAAAAAACCCACCCACAAAAACCTCAAACCATAAACCACACTCGAAAAGTTTAGTGAATGCCCTCGGAAGTCCCTGTTGCCAGGGGAGCCGCCTGTGGTCGGTCCCCACGGGTGACAAGCTGGGGCGGAAAGCATGCACGCACTCTCCGGTCTACCTTGGGCCGCCGCTGCGCTGCCGCTGCCAGGTTTGGAACGGGAAATTTCGGAGGTGTCGCCGTGCGAAAGGAAAGAAAGGAAAAACACGGGGAAAAAAAGGAGGGAAAAAAGCCCCAAACCGATTTCATCGTCTCTTGGTAGCTGCGAACACTACAATGACAACCATGACTTTTTTTTTTTTCCTTTTACATACATTTTAAGGAATCATTTACATTTGATTACCATCAGCGGCATTATTATTATTATTATCATTATTATTATTATTATTATCATCATCATCATCATTATTCTTTTTACAACGGGGACTTTTTTTTCCAGTTTAGTACAATAAGAAAACATGGCCCGAGGAGCCGGGTAGAGCATTACCTTTGCAAGGTCCTTCCTACACTAATCCCGTGTTACAGGGAGCCTGGCGGGCGGGGGCAGGTCCGTCGGCGGCCCGGGGGGGACCGGCCGCAGCCCCCGCTCCGTCCGTGGGAGCGCCGGCTCCGGCGCAGCCCCAGCGGCCGGGGGAGCCCCGCCGAGTCACTTCAGGAGGTCCTTGGTCTCCCCCGAGATCCTGGCCATGTTGGAGGCGGTGAGGGCCGAGAGGTGGGGCGGGGGAGGCATCTGGCAGATGGTGCAGGGGCACGGCAAGCCAGCCCAGTGCTGGAAGCCGCTGCCGAGCTGCAGGGCGGGGGGTGTCGAGGGGGTCTTGAGCAGGGAGTGTGGGGGCCGGATGGTGCCGATGGCCGGGAGGGAGGCGGAGAGGGAGGAGGAGCTGTTGGCGGAGGACAAGGCGCTGCCGAGGATGGGGTGCACCTGGTGCACGGTGCCGGCGGCGTGGGGCGGGTGCCCGGCAGAGTGTCCCACCGTGCCGCAGTGAAAGGCCGAGTGGTGTCCCCCGTAGATTTCCCCAACTAGCCTCTTCATCTCCTCCAGGGAGCTGGTGAGCATCAGGATATAGTTTCTGGCTAGCAGGAGGGTGGCGATTTTGGAGAGTTTTCTCACAGAAGGTCCGTGAGCGTAGGGCATCACCTCCCGCAGTCCGTCCATGGCGAGGTTGAGGTCGTGCATCCTCTTACGCTCCCGCCCGTTGATCTTCAGCCGCAGCTGCTGCAGGTCCTGCTCCGAAAGCTGCTTCTTGATTTTGTACTTGCTGCCTTCCCCTCCGGCCTTGGAACCGTTCCTGGCGAGGCCTTCCCCAGACATCTTCTGCACCAGATCGTTCTGAGTGGAGGAGACTGAGTTGAGCCGGCTGTCTTGGTGGTGATGGTGGTGGTGGTGGTGGTGATGGTCTCTCAGGTACATCTCATCCATGTCTGGCGAGGAAGCTCTGCTGGAGACAGAGCTGGAGTCAGAATTCATTGTATTCAGGCTTCTGAGCAAGAAACTCTTCCCTGCTCTGGAGGTGGCGGAACAAGACAACTCTCCTTCAAAAAGCAACAAAAACAAAACGAAAGGGAAATAAACGGACGGCAGGGTCTGCCAGCGAAGGGCTGGAAATGCTGGAGGAAGAGGAAAAAAGCCCCTCAGCCCCCTCTCTCTCCAATGTCTCCTCTCTCTCTCTCTCTCCACCCGGTTACTCAGCCTGTTTACAGGATGGCTAGTTAGTGTATGCTTGGACTAACCTCAGCTTGAAAAAGAGGGGCTTTTATAGAGCTGCAGCAGAGAGCAGAGACAAAAGGAGCCCTCCTATGTATAATGGTCTAGTTAGGATGACGTGCCATTATTCAGGGCGGTGCGCTTTGACTGTCCCATTTAGCAAGGACCCCTATTCATATTCATTGTGGTGCCACCCGGGACACCTCAGCCACGGACCATCAGGAGTCAAGGAGACACAAAACCCCTCTGATTGACACCGCACACTCATCGCTCCGTGTGCGCGCCTTCTCCTCCCCCTGCCTCCTCATTTCCAATATAAAACCTCATCCCGTCTACAGTAGGGAGGCAGGGGGCTGCGAGGGGCTGCGCGCCTGCGAGGGGCCGGCCAGCAAACCCCGGTGGCGGGCGGCAGCGGGCAGAAGCCACCCGGGGAACTCCCTCCGCTAGGGCGGGAGGGGTTGGGGGACGTCGGTCGCCCCCGTCCTACAGCATGCCCGGCTCCAGCCGCGGCTCCACGCTTTGTTTGCCTTTCCCTCCCCCTTTCCCTGTCCCCCCCGGCCGGGGCGTGCGGTGCGGCACCGGCTGGCCCTCGCCAGGGAGGGCTGGCCGCGACTGCCTCGTACCTGGGTAGCCGCTTTGTTTAAATGAGCGATGATGACTCGGGCATCAGCCGCGGGAAGGTGCGGGCTGGGAAACCCGCCTCCCCCCGGGCCAGTGACTCCCTTTAAATAAACGGGGAAAGCCAGGGTGCGGCGGCAGAGCGGTGTGCTTGGCGGCGGGAGGGGCGGCCGGCAGCCCCCGGGGCTCCGCTGCCCTCGGGCTCCGGCGGGGGCGGCGCGGCGGGGCGGCCGGAGCAGCCGTCGGTGGGACCGAGAGGGACGGGCCGAGACGGACGCGGGCGGGAAGGGAGCCAGCTCGGGGCCAGCTCTGCAAACGTCCCCAGGCGTTCGCGCCAGTAAGTAGATGGGTCCCGGGCACCGGGATCACAGCCGGCGGTGGCGCGGAGAAGGGAGGAGGGTGCGTGGGGCCGAGCTGCTGCGGGCTCGGCCGGGCAAGGCGGGCGGGGCACCCGGGGCGGGTGTCACCACCTCAGCTCTCGGCCGAGCCCCGTGTGTGCCTCTGGTACGGACTGAACCGGCGTGCGAGGTCTCTCGGGACGGGGAGGTGAGAATTCCCCTGCGGGGACGGCGCTGGGAGCAGCCTTCGTGTCCGGGGAAGGGCGTGTGGTGGTCCAGGGATCTGCTCAGCCCCGGCGGTGCGTACGCGATGAGTGCGGGGCTGTCAGACAGGACAGGACGGGAGCCACCCGCGCCACCCACGGAACTCCCGGAGCTGGCCCTGGTGCCCCCTCTCTTGAGGGAAACTGATGGGCTGGGTGTCCACTTTCCAAAAGGTACTTAGGGGCCGGAAGAAATCTTGGCAGGAATTCGTTCCTCCAAAGTGTCCAGGCCCCGAGGAGGGCGAAGAGTAAGAGAAAGAGGGATATTTTCGTCCGACTGAGTTTAACTGTGGTTAATCTGCTGAGCAAAATTAAAGCCTTCTGATTCTAGCACTGTCAGTAAATCCTGCGGTGAGAAGGAAAAGAGAAAAAAAGAAAAGAAAAGAAAAGAAAAGAAAAGAAAAGAAAAGAAAAGAAAAGAAAAGAAAAGAAAAGAAAAGAAAAGAAAAGAAAAGAAAAGAAAAGAAAAGAAAAATATAGTTTAGGAGAATATATCGTAAGTAACTGAACGCGATCTCGGCTTTATCACGCTTCCACCGCGAAAGCCGTAAACCGCCCTAGACTTTGCCTCAGCTGACAGGTTTGCCGGACACGAGGCAGGAAAGTTGGCCGGGCCGGAGCCCACAGGGCCGTCCGACCCCGCAGAGCCGGGCGCCGCCGGTCTCCGCACCCTGCAGAGCCGCTCTCCTGGTGCCTCCTGGGGGTGCCCGCTCCTCCCCGAGTCCTTTCCTCCCGTAGAGCTGGCGTGAAGCAAATGAACAAAAATTAATACGGTGGCGGCGACAGCGGCAGAAAACCGCGCAGGATCGGGGAAAAAGCCCAGCTCCGGTTTGGAGGCTGCTCGAGGGGCTGCAGCTCCCACCCTTCGTCCCCGCGTCCGCCGCTCCCGAGCAGGCGCGCATCTTGGTTTGGGAAAGTTCAAGTCCGACGGGGACAGAGAAGAGGAAGGCAAAAAGGTGCCGTCGGGGGAGAAGCAACAGGAGGGATCCTGTCCTCACCTCAGGCAGAGCGAGCTGCTCCTGAGAGCCCCGCTCACCTCCGGGCTTGGGGTTTCCTCGGGATGGGGCCGGGGGACGATGCCGGACTACAGAGCCGCCGGTGCACCGCGGGGCGAGAGGGGCGGGCGCTGGGACGGGAAGAAAAGGTAGACTCGAGGAATGCTACTAACACTTTTCTCTCCCTTTCCCCGGGGATGTCGCTGCTTCCCAAAGCACCTGTGTCGTCTGTGCGGGCCAGTCCTGCCTACACTGCCGTAACATCCCCCTGATGGGACGGGGCGGCTGGACTCGGCTCCGCTCGGGGTCGCCTTAGGGCAAAGGAAGGAGCTGGGAAAGATACGCAAGGTTAAATCCCGAGTACAGGGAGCCTCGCCAGTAAAGTAGTTTCGGAAATAAGCAGCCCTTCTCCAGCACGGTTGCTGGTCTGAGAGAAAGAAAGAAAGAAAGAAAGAAAGAAAGAAAGAAAGAAAGAAAGAAAGAAAGAAAGAAAGAAAGAAAGAAAGAAAGAAAGAAAGAAAGAAAGAAAGAAAGAAAGAAAGAAAGAAAGAAAGAAAGAAAGAAAGAAAGAAAGAAAGAAAGAAAAAAAGAAAGAAAGAAAGAAAGAAAGAAAGAAAGAAAGAAAGAAAGGAAGAAAGAAAGAAAGAAAGAAAGAAAGAAAGAAAGAAAGAAAGAAAGAAAGAAAGAAAGAAAGAAAGAAAGAAAGAAAGAAAGAAAGAGAAAGAAAGAAAATGAAAGGAAGAAAACGGGAAGGAGAGGGAGAAAGAAGGAAGGAAGGAGAGGAGGAAAGGAAGAAGGAAGTAAAACAAGAAAGGCACAGCAGAGCGGTGCGTTGGAATTGTCACTCCTGGGCGCAGCCATGTGGGAGAAGACCCGCCCGGACACTTTCCGGCTGAGCCTGCGGAGAGCGGCGGGGCCGCCCCGTCCCGTCCTGTCCCGTCCTGTCCCGTCCTGTCCCGTCCTGTCCCGTCCCATCCCGTCCCGGCGGCGGGCCGGGGTCCGCGCTGGCTCGGGGCGCGCTGGCTGCGCTCGCCACTGTCGCTCCGCGCCGGACAAATGCCCGCCGTGCCTCGGCCAGGGACATTCGGGATGGGGCTGCGGAGAAGTCGCGGTTCAGTCAACAGCGAAACTGCCCCCGACGGCGCAGCAACGAAATTAGCCCCCAGGAGTCAGAAAACCAAATGTTTCACTATTCGGGGAGTCGGAGAGGGTGAAAAATACGGCTAGGTCGTAGCTACATCAAATTAATGTGCTCTATCCCACCTTTTAATCCCTATTTTCATAAAGGCACAGAGATTTGGTGAGGAAGGGAAACGTGCTTTTTCTGGAAAGACAAACTGCTCGGGGAGCCTCAGAGTATCAGGTGCAGGAGCGTCCCGTCCCGCGCAGCGCCGGCACCGAGCCGGACCGTGGGGGACTCAACCTGCTCCGTACCCGGCAGCGGCTCACGGGCAGGATTTTGGGTTTAGAGGCTACTCCGGATCGAAATTGTGCGTTTTCAAATACTGGATTTTAGTTAATGCGTGCACTTTAAGGCGGTGTCCGATTTTGAATTATCATAGAGTTTGGTATGGAAATTAGATGTACTTTGCTCTTGCACAGTGTCACTATGACAGAATATTAAATCTTGTCCCCCCTTGACTTTATTGATCTGGCCGGCAACATAGAATCTAATTAATTATATGAAAAGTGCTTACACCAGTGTTACGTATTTTTCTTTTGGGTTTATTAGAAGCCTATTCATTTTTATGGTGTAATGCTATTGGTTTTCGGTATCTCTGCTTTGTTTTAATTCAATTTTGTCAACCGGGCTTTCAGTATAAAAGTAGTTACAAGAGTTAGCACTACAAGTAGTTGTTGATACAATTGAAGAAGCCAACATAATTGTGTTTAAGGGAAGCTCTCAGCTGGCTCTCTGTGAGAGAAGTGCTGCTACAAAGGGGTTGTGCTGCACCGCACTGGGTGCTAAAGCTGAAATTTGGTTGTTTCTAAACAGCGCACACTTTATTTTAGAGAGGACCGCTGAGGTTCCCTAACTGCTTGCTGCTTTTGCTCAAGATGTACTGATGTATTTCATTTAGATTGACGGTATAATTCAGACTGATAGCATCTTGTCATCTGACACTTTGACATCGCCAAAGTGAACAGGCTGAAAGACTGTTTTAGTTCTCGTGTTTATCACGAATTTGCTTTCTGGCAGCAGGGTAATATGAGGGCAGTGACTGGGAAGGGGAAAGAAGGCTGTCCTGGCTGCTGTAGTCAAATTCTGCAGACAGATGAAAGAGATAAAATTCTTCTGCCTGGACAGAGAAAAATTATTCTCCATTCATGTAGTTTTTAATTCGTTGGCAACAAGGGGTCAGAACAAATTTTCCCCATTCTTTAAGTATGAAACTGGAGCACTTACTGATATCTTCAAAATATTCTGTAGAAGACAACAGGATCAGGTCCATACCAGGCACTGCTTCTAGAGATAATTTAAACTTAATGAAAATAACTGACAGACATTCCAGTGCAGTTAATTAAGGATGACATTTTATTTTCTGTATTTAAATACTGATTTGTAAAACTTCTGGAAAAAATATGGCACAAAACCTTAGTAATAAAATCTAAAAAGTCAAAGTCTAATTAATTAGAGATGTGCAAATTGTTAATCCTCTGATATATGACATTTGCTACTAAAAGTAGGAAATTAGTTTCCATAGACAATAAAAAACACTTAACCAACAGTTTGCATGTAATTCCTTTTTTTTTTTCCCTGTAGTGACTGCACCTGAAACCTGCATTCTACAAAGAGAAAATATTCGAGAAAATCAGTTTGAATGTTTCTTCAGCTACCAGACATGCCATAGTAATAGCCAACAGTGAAATAATTTGCTACCTTTGGAATTCCAGAAAAACACACAAAAAAAAAAAGAACCAAAAAACAAAACAACCCACGGGAAAAAAAAAAAAAAAAAAAAACCAAAAAACCAAAAACAACAGAACAAACCTGTCAGTATTATTGAATATGCATCCATTAAATAGTTAAATTTTAGCTGGTTGGTAGAACCTGCATTCTCTCCAAAATACAGCCACAGAGCTGAGACTGTGATAGACGTTTCCCATGTGTAGTGCTCAGAGAGTGGTGCACACTTCAGGAATGTCGAATGGGCTAAACCTGACAGTCTTGGGAAAAAACACTTGTCACATAGTTTGGAATCACATCTGGCTTGACACAGTGTTGAAGGATAATAATCCTGCTCAAAGGCCTGTATTTATTTTCACCTTTATGCTCTGGCCCATATTCACACCTAAAACATTAACATTCTCAAATGAGCAAGTTTTCTTTTTATTTCTGCCTTTCCATGTCATTTGCAGTTATTTGCATTCTTATTACTGTGAACTTTCTCCATCTCTTACGCTTGATACGGAAACTCACACAATGACTTTTAAGAACCCTCTCCCTCACTGGTTTACATAGTTGATTATTACTATGTTATTCTTTAAGTCATAGAGGGTATTTAAATATCAGCTGTAAACAGGGTGTAATGGATACAGAGTACAGAAGAGCTGCCCTCACGCTCCCCCCAAATCCTCCCCATCAGAAACCCCAGATGCACTGAGGTTAAGTAAGGTTCTTAAATATTTGCAGTTATCTCAATGTGAAAGCATTGGTATTCTAACCAATAAAGATTGAAATGTTTTGCCATCTGAGAAACAAGTGTAATGCAATTTAGTTTTCACAGCAATAGTGAAAACAAATAAAGTCATAGAAATTATTGAATAATTTTTCCACTACACAGTCAAAAACATGGAAGACTCACTAAAGAGAAGGAAAAAAAAATCCTTGTCTCATTTTGTGTCTCAATTTTAAACAATGCATGTTTCCAGTGAGTATTTACAGGTTGATAATAGGCTAGTACAAATTCTAGAAGACACAACAAAAATTATCTGCAGTCTATTCACAAACCTTTGCCATGTCTCAGTGTTTGGGGATGGGCGTATGGACTGCCTTCAGCACCCTTGAATAGAAGTCTATTGTGTGGGCTTGTTCCATTGGGATCAATGGGACAACATGTGCAGTGAGATGCTAATGAACACCAGAAACGATGGTAAAATCTGGCCTGGCTAAGGCATAGGGCTGTTTTTGTAAATCACTGCTGAGTATCTTGCTGTACTTCTTTCAGCTAAGCTGTTGAAACTTCAAATATTCAAGGAGACTTTACTATATAAGTATTTTGCATCATTTAAATCACATTTTCCCACCCTTACAATGTGAATAATTCTCCATTCTTGTCTTGTTTAAAGTTGCAGATGAAGGCAGTCCCTTTTCAGTGACAATTGCACTGTTAATGTAAATGTGATTCCAGAAATGGACAATAAAATACACTGGAGGAAAATAACATCACAAGTACAAAAGGGAAGAACGATGGTCAGAAAGCAGGCTCACGGGACAGCCTTGGTAGTGTGTAGCCGGATGCTCATTGCCCCACTGGGCCTACAGAGCTGCACATCAGAAATGTTCCTGTGTCACACGAGGGGGGTGGCAGCCCCAGCCCCCCCAGAGAAGCACCCAGCAGCAGTGGGACTGCAGGGACAGCTGTGTCTGGCGCAGGGCTGCGGTGCAGGAGGAGACGGGTCGTGGCTTTCCCGGTCCTCCTTTCAGCCTGGGCTGGGACACGGCTTATGTCCTTTGAATGGAAAACCTACAAACCTATGGGTATAACACTGGAGGCCTGTGATTCTGGGCAGCTTGGAGCAGGCTTAGAAGTACTCAGGCACAATAGTATCGAGGATCATAAAAGTCCCACCTCTGTCTCTTAAAAGAGAGAGAGAGGGAGAGAAGACAAGGTCCACCAACACCATCTTTTCTCACCAGCTTATGGCAGAGGTTAATTATTAACTATTGAAACACTGACAAACTGTGGTGCTTGTTTGCGTGTTATGAGGCCTGTCAGGGCCAGAACCAAACCTTACTGAAGCTGACTGATGCCTCCTGGTTTCAATAGACTCAGAGGTCAGGCCCCTAAAATTCAAATCACCAGTGCTGTTCCTTGCAATAAAGAACCAGTGAGCACTTTGAGGAAGCGCTTAATTACTCCAATGAGATAATTTCGTTTTTAAACAAAAATGCTTTAATTGGGGGCAGACCCTTTCATATTTGTTTCCCAAGAAGGAAATTGATTAGCAAAATGTTAATAATGAGATTTTAAAAGAGCTCATGCCAGCCAAAGACACCAAGCTCAGCCAAGGGAGTTCACATTTTCTTTCCAGCTGCCGATGCTAAGCAAAACTGTTTTCAGGGAAGGACCCATGGGTGAATGCAGGTCATCTTCTCTAGTCTGCTAATACCACTGCTGTAATAATTTTGCCTGTTATTCTTTTGCACCTGAACCAAAGATGGGTGCCCAGTAGCAGCAATTTCATGTATCCAGAACTAGCCTGAAGCCATCATCTCTTTGTCAGGAAGACACTTCCTTGCAGAGGTGCTTAGCTGGGTCTCTGACAAAACACAACCTTTATATGGAACTCAGTGGTTTCAGACACTGATAGCAAATTTAATTCAGAGAAGAAACATGTGGGACATGAGAGATTCCTTGGTGGAAGTTAGTGCCCCTAGTACTCTGCCTGGCTGTCAGAAATACTGCTGACTGGGACCGTGGGATGGAACAGGATCTTGGGAGCTACAGCTTCTTCTCAGCCACTTCAAAAAAACACAGCAAAACAAACAGTTGGCACTGCTTTCATGCTACCCCCTTTTTTCTTTCAGGTATTTGGTATACTCAGGGAGGTGAGAGTTCTAAGGTTCTTCCAGACACAAATAATATATTTCTGGAGTGTGATGACACACATAATCCAGTCTTGCTAACAATTACTGCCTGTAGTATGGCAAGAACAACTGACCCAAAAAATATGGATACACTGAGACAGGTAAAACCTTCACTACGGGGAATGCTGTGTATATAGCACAGATAAATAGATGGATAGATAGATAGATAGATAGATAGATAGATAGATAGATAGATAGATAAGACTAGGCAACAAAATCAGAACTATTAAGGGTAAAGAAGCAAGAAATTATATGTATTTTTAATTTTATAGCTCTGCATGACTGCAGATGCAGTGGGAAGTAACTATTGTCACTACTTCTGAAAATAAAATTCAATTTAAAATTACGTTCATAGGTACGTATGTTTTGAGTTGTTTTCTCATCAGCTTTGTTACTAAGAGAGCCTCTTCTCCACAGCTGGCCAGCACCCATAATGGATAATCAGCATGTTACAGCTTGAGATTTTGCAGATCACCACCTTTTTCCTAAATTGCAGAGACACAGTGTTGCATCGTTAGTGTATGTGAACTATTCAGAACTCCCTGAAGATTTAGGGAGCATGTACAGACCTGAAAACTTCCCTGGTTTTCAATATTTTAAGGATTTCCATATATCTGAAGCCCTATAGAGTCCTTTGTACACTGGAAAATTTTGTGACTTTCCAAAATCACTAGAATCCCCATAGTTAGTTCCTTTGATCTGGATATTCATGGCACCCTTTCCTATGTATTTTTATTGAAATAAGACTTGTGGTTGCAAAAAATAGCAAGCTAACAAAATATCATCTCAAACTTGGTGCATTTTATTAATGAAAAAAAAAAAAGAATATCCACTGGATTTTGTACTGCCTTACTCTGATATTAGTAAATTCATATTAAATATATTGACTCCAGCTAATGTTCAGTCAGGACTCCATGCCTTTTAAAGATAAAAGTAAATGGAAATAACTGAGATCATCTTTGTTATTTTAGCAACATTTCAGTTTTCTTTAGCCCACTTAATATACTCTGAAATTTAATTTCTGGGCTGAAAATTGTAAAACAAATACATACTTATTGGAAATTTTTAAAAAATCACTGAAAGGACATTCTTCAATACAGAAAGGTTTTTTTTGCCTGTTTGCATCATTTTTTAATCCGATTGTATATGGTCCTGTCCCTCATAAGTCACAGCAAACAATATAGTATTCCACAGGAGCTTTTATCCTAGTGAGCAGAAAGTGAGCCGAAAGACTGAACAAAAGAATGAATTAATTAATTAATTGATGAATGTATTTAAATAAGGCTCCACCTGCTCTGCTTCAAAAATCTCTCACTGTACTACAGAGCGGTTTGTTACTCTGACTAATATCAAAGCCTTCCTCTTGATTTTTGAACAAGATTATTTGCTCACACTTGGAGTGATTGCCAAAATTAAAGATATGCAACATAGATGCTGCCTTTGCTGCTGTGTGTAATATTAGGAAATCACCACCTAAAGGCAACAAAGAAGGCAGTCTACCCAAAAAGAAATGGGGAAAAGTAAGTTTCTGCTTTTTCAGAAATACTTAATGCACTTGTTTCATCCTAAGGATTGCCTTGGTAGCAGGAACAGTTCACTAACATGAAGAACTTAACTTAATACGAACAAAGGCCTTCTTTTAAGAATTTTTTTTGCCTTTATATTCTAAACCCAGTGATGCTTTCTTGTCTTACATCAACAGACAAGATGTATGGTAACAAACCGCACGGGGCAGGAGCTTGGTTTGCCTGCCAGACACCAGCAGAATTTGCCAAAAGTTTGCAGAAGGGCTGCTCTAAAACAGAGAACGGCGAGAGCCGCCGTAGCTGCAGCTCCTTATTGGGGTTATAGCAGAGCCCCACCGGTGGCACTGAAGAGAAGGAGCTGGTGGCTAAGGGGTGTTGGATTAAGAGGGGTGGGGGTGGGATTTGTGTGTCCCCCCCCGTCCGAGACAAAGGTCCCTGTCCCCCGCAGGAAGGTGCTGAAATGCAAAGCAAGCTCCCAGATCCTTTTCTCTCTCTTGGTGGCATTTGGAAGTGTAAAGCTTTGAATACCAATTGCTTGAACTGGACATATGTGAATCTCTTCTAATCCTACTAATCCCGTCCCCAAGTGCTTCTTTGTATGTGGAGGCAACACACATAGATCTAAGTGAAAGTGGCCGTAATCCTGGAAATGTGGAAAAATGTCCCAGTGTGGGAGTTGGGAGAGGGAAAAGCTCCCCAGCGGAGGAGACCCGCTGGAAGAGCTTTGTGTTTGTGGGGTGAGCGAGGGGCAGCAGTGGGGGCAGGGGAGACATCAAGGAGAGCTCTCACCTTCCCCGAGCTGCGAGGAGGAAAGCAAACCCACCCAGCGGGAAGGCTCCCTTTGCAAACAGCCATCGCACACTTGAGCAAACCCGCAGAACTGAGACAAAGTTTCCAAACGCTGGGAAATTCACCCACCGGCAGCTTTCAGCAGTGTGAGCTCAGCAGGCAGGGCACTAATGTGCTGACTTCATTATTTCCCGACCTCGCCCCGCTGAATGGCAGATTTGTGCAGGGAACGGTGCGCTATCGCTCCGTCCTTCCCTGGCCGCAAAGATAGGGAGAGGAGCTGGGATCATGTACCCTGGCAATGGCCTGGTCTGTCCTGGGGGCAGGGGGGGACCCTCTCAACCTGCGCGGGTGCGAGAAGTGGCGAACACAGGGCAGCAGAGAGGGAGTCAGCTTCAAGTGACCGGATGTGTTATTCATTCAGCCTCTCTGCAGACTCATTTCAGGCGGCAAATCCTCTAACTTTACCTAGGTAAAAGGATAGAGACGGCAGAAGCTTCTGTGTCTTTGATTCAACACTGAAACCTCAGTATCTGACCAGGCTGTTATTTAAAATTAACACCCACCTGGATACTAACAAACCCTATGGGTTTTCCAAATATACAAGTCATATAATTCAGCCACACGAATTTCCCAAATGTCAGACAGCTAATTTACATTTTCTTGGCTAGTCACTGAATAAAACGTGTTTATATCCCACAGTAGATCGTGTACAAGGAAATTAATCTGGTTTTTGTATGCGCTTTCAAAATATTTTAAAATATGGAGCAATTGATAACATTATTTGCCAGGCAAATCTTTATTTTGTTCAATAAATCTCTAAATAAAACCATGTTAGGTAAGAAAATCTAAGGCTATATATTCTCTTGGAGTTGACTTTTTTATTACCTCACCAGACTTTGTGCTTTCATAAATAAGTGTCAGCTGAAATTAACCTGCTGTTTAGAGATAGTATAAACTATCCCAAAATCCGCCTGGGGACTGCAAGTCCTTTTTTTTTTTTTTTTACACATGAGCCTCCTAAATGTCTCAGGGACAGAAAATGAGGCTAGATCTTTAACTTTGCATGGATAAAGCAATTAGGTTGCCTCTCAGAAACATGTTAAGCCAAAAACCACAATGCACTAAAATAATTTCATTAGCAGGAAACAGCCCCAGAGAACACATAGGATAGAATGAGGTGAGAATAAAACTTATCTAAGCCTAGTACTGGTGCAGCTCCGTGGGCATGACCCCACTGCTGGCCACAGAAACACTGCTCACGTGGAGAACTAGTGTTGGCATTCAAGGGACACTGCAGATGTTGCACCAGCAGCCTCCTCCAACTCCAGCAGTGCTGCTCTGCAGGGAGAGAGAGCACAGCCCTTCCTGGCAGAGACAATCCACAGAGCCAGGGCACACTGGCACAGCTGTTTCCTGCTTTAGACTTCCCAGACAGGGAAGAGAAGGCAAACGATTCACATGTAGGGAAGCTAGCTCCATTTGTATTAAAGAGCCCTGTGGCCCAAGGGTGCCTGTGGTGGTGTCTCCCTCAGGACACCAAGCATTTTACTGGCAAAATAAGGGTGCCATTTTTCCTATCAGTGCTGAGAGTTGTGAGGGATCCCAGCCTGTCTCCAGGCCCCGAGTCCAGAGGCAGCAAGTGTCCCCCGTCCACGTTGCTGAGGTGCCCTGAAGAGGAGGCTGTCGGCAGGGACTCCTGCTGCTGGCTGGAAGCCACAGCCATGCAGCAGCCACACGGCCACTTCACAGCACGACCGATAGAGCCCTCGGTCCTACTCGTGCTCCAGCATGTGTGGTGCCATGATGACCCCCAGCTGCTGTGGATGACACTGCCTGCCCCTGACAGCCCTCTGTTCCATTCTGAACAGGACCCTGGTCTCCCCAGCCTCAGCCTGCGCAGAGGGACCTGTAAGAAACAGGCGTCCTTGGCACGTTAGCGCGGGCAATTCTTGCAGGACTGCATCCGGACAAAATTTTTATGATGCTGTCTTTCCTCCCAGTCTTCATCCAGTCACTCTGCTCATCTAGCTGAGGTGTGCCCTGAAGGAGCAGTGCAGCTCTCACTAAAGCCCTGTTTGTTATAAGGCAATAGCTGGTAAAGCTGCAAGCGAGAATCTGTACCATGCCAAGGCGACCTGGTGTTGTACAGGGCAGTGGAAATATGGCACATGGGACACAAAGGATATCAGGACAAGATATCTTGAAAGACAAGGTCCTTCTACAAGTGCCTCAAATGCTGGTTGGCAAGAGTCATGCCTGGAGGTGATCTGAAAGTGCAAGTATGGCTGGATCAGCCTCAGCCTGTTGTGTAGCTGTGGAAGGGATGATGAACTAGTCCTCATTTGCAACCCAAATCTGTAGCATAGGCACTGCAGTGTGCCACCGTGAAGAATATCAAGTCTAGTCTCATCTGCTTGTCTATTGTCACCTTGGCACATCAATTTTTGGGCACAGGCAGGTTTTTTCCCCCTAATTCTGCCATATATCAAGGGCATTATATCCAGGATACATAAGCTAGGATTCTCATTGTCATTCTCTTTGATGGACTCACACCAACAAGGGATCTGACCCTATTTCTATAATCTGCCCCAAATGCCAATGATTAGAGTCTGTTCCAATTTAAAGCAATGAAGCATTAATATCTTTTAAAAGAATTTAGTTTCAAATGATTGCAAACAAAATGAAAAGATGTGGCACCCTATAGGCCACTGAAATCAATTGGGCGAATTTGGAACTTAGTATTTACTGTTGGGATCTACACAAATTCAAGAGCCAAAGGCAAGATTAGTTGGATTAGTGCTTCAGTGGTCCTTCATTATCCATTTCTCCCTCAGTGACATGATTCATGTCTTCAGTTAACTGTGCTTATTAAATGAGAATGATGAAGAATTGAAGTAAAAATACATAAGTAGAAGGAGGATGCTGGATCTTGTTAATCTTTTTTAGAATGTTACTGCATTTCATTAAACAGAAAATTTCATTGAGGGATCCTACATGTTCTTCTGGTGTTGAGTCTAAGAGCCTCACTCTGATATTGGAAAAGGGAAACACAGAAATGTCTTACAATTCAGTTACTTACCACACTGAAGATAGGCAGAGAACAGAATGAAGTCCACCTGAACATGGGGTTTCTGAGCACAGACCACTCTTTCATTCCTCTAGTTTATACTGCTTTCTAGGCTGTGATAACTGGAGAACCACTTGTGTGTTTGAGGATCCCAGTCTGTCTCCTGTGGGGACAGCAGAGGGAGAAGGAGCCCCTTCATGGTGTGAATTCAGACTTGGCTCTGCTGCAGACACTCTCAACATTAGGCCAGTTTTACAGTCTTGCACAAGGATATCCAGATGCACCGGAGAATCAGGCTGCTGTTCTGGAAAGTGAACTTATTGATCATTTGGGACTCTGCTGTGGACAAGTCAGAGACATACAAGTAACTTGACCTGAAAAATTGTCTCTTTTTACTGGAGCATCAGCTGATGTGAGCTATAAGGTTGGGTCCAGCCACAAAGTAAAAAGAGGGAAGGGGCCTTGCACATGGCACAGACAATGGAAAGGACATGAGCATAACATCTACTCAAGCCTTACATTAAGTCAGCAGCTGAAGCTGAAATCATCCCAAGTATTTACTCATCACATGGGTAGAAACTATTTCCCAAGGCACATTTCAGACAGCCTTTTAAATAGCCTGTTAAATCAAAATAAATATGACCACATAACTTTTTAATTTTTCACTGTTTCAAACCAGGTTTAATTAGGCACACTGCAACCTTGAAAAAATCTAAGAAACAGGAAAGTTATATTGATTCTTTATTATCACTTTAATTGTCTATTCTGATGTGTTAAAACTGAAACAATCTTCCAGCTGCAATGTCTAATGAACTCCAAGATCAAACATGATCTTGCTAATTATGAAGTTAATGAGGACAAGTTCACAGGCAGAGTTAAGTTAGTAACTACATGTTTCAAAGCATCTTGAAGCTCAATAAGATCTTCATTTGGTGTTATAATGGTATACAGTTTGCATTTCTTCTTTCTGAACATGTTACAGAAGGGCACCCTATGTATGTTATATGCTGCTAATCATGTGCAAACGACACAAAGACAACTTCAATAAATTAGGAGTCTGGCTGTTTATAAATCAACTCAACATCGAAATCTCATTTACATTTCTGCTATCCCGTGTAATGTGTTTACACACAAATAATGACAACATTAGCATGGGAGGGGGACAAATTTAAATTCCACAGCATGTTTCTGAAGCCAAACCATCAAGAAAAGGCAATCAACATTGTAAATGAGCCTACAGGCATTTAGATTTTAAAAAAAGAAGCACTACTAAATCAGGCCTTTGAACCCAGAGAGCAAAATGAACCTTACAGCTGTATCCATTTCAAGGGCATCCTTACACCGGGCACAAGTGGGATAGGATAGTGCTGTGTTTGAAGCAAGCTATTCTTCTCACTCCTGCTAGGAAAGCTTGTACCTAAAAATTATTGTTTCTAGGACTGTTTGTAATGAGAGTTTATTCTTTATTTATTCCCTCCTTTCCTTGGTTTCTCTTTCAAAATTGTTGATAACCTTGGAGTTACAGCTGTTCCTTCTGCCCTTGCACAGTAGACACTCCTGAAGGGTCTGTAAGGTCTGTAATTGCAAAAGAAAACCCCATAGACAACTAGGTTGCTGCACCTGCATTAGTAGAAGCAGCAGGAGTTTGTCACAGTGGCAAGAGTTTGTCTGCATCCAGCAAGCAACTATGCTGGATTAAGCAATCAATTCCATGTGCTTCACATTAAGGAAGCCATGTCATATGGAAATAAAGATCATTTGACAACAGAGTGTGAATACTTTAGAGCTCACAGTTCTGGACTCAGAACAGTAAAGCAGGAGTTATCAGATAAAGGCTCAGAAATACCAACAATGACCATGAATCCATGAGAAGTTCAGGGGAGCAATGGAGCCTGCAGTAGTGCTGTGTAACATGACTACCTCTTGATTTAGAAATATATATATTATTTCAAATTTATCTTACAAGTACATGGCAGATATATCTCCATTCAAGTGAGTGGAGAAGGACAGAACACATCTCTGATATGCAATTTTACTTTTTCATTAAATCTGTTTTTATATAATGTACTTCTTCAGGCTGTGATTATGTGAGCCATTTTTTAGCATCAGTGCTGATTTATTTGCTTCTTTTCCCTGCATCACGTCCTGCTCTATGCTACTGCAGCTGTTCTCATGACCCCTACAGCAAACCAGATCAAGGAACAGATCTGGGTGAGAATAAAACAGTGTTATATTTTTTCTGGATTATTTTCCAATCAGATTAGTTAATGTCTTCATTTACCACAGTGCTACAAAACTCTTTGTGCTAACACAGGAGGGGACAGATTGGAATGGAAGTAGAAGTATAAAGGAAGCGAGGAGGACAATGAGAGGTGGTTTAAACAGCACTGCCACAATATGTATCACAGTCTCAGTTTACTGCTTCAAGACATAGTTTCCTTCCTCTTTTGTCCTACCCAGACAAAATTCTGTTCCTTAATAACTTTCAATATATGAATGAATTTTTCAGCATCTAAATTTATCTGTTTATCCAAAGTGGCATCACCCAGGCATCCAGCTTGAGGTTTGGGGAAATAGCTGTTACTTAGTCTGCAAACAAAGCATTACTTAGATCCATATTTAAACAGAGTGTTTAGAAAACAATTTTTTGAATACTCATAGGTGAGATAGCAATGTTAAGATGCTTTCATTTGTGGTCAACTCACATGGCCCAACAGTTTCTACCCTTTTGATGAAGTTTCATTTGGAGGTTGTTATTCATGTCAATTGGGAGCTTAGGATAAAAAATAAGTTCAGTCTGTGGTACTGAATCCACATACACTGAAATCAATCCTCAGAACAATTTCCTTTCTTACAACTAGTTTATGTCCTCCTATCTTACTGCACTGCATCGGATCCTTCCTTTCCCAGTACTGGCAAAGGGAGGCAGGACAGCACTCGCACTTCCCTCTCCTTTTCTGCTGCTCCCATTCGCTGCCCAGTGCTCGGCTCCCTGTCATTTCTGTTGATGGGTCTAGGTAGTGTTTGTCTTGGCCATTCTCACTTCTTCAGGGAAATTTCCATTTCCATGGAATGGTTTCCATTTCATGGCTCTGGGTATGAAACCTGGCATCTGAAATATGTGTCTCTGTGGTCCTTTGTGAGCATGGAGGAGGGTGAGGGGTGCCTAGTTCAGCCTCTCCCAGCATTGTGGCAAAGCCACCTCAGGCACATTTTTGTTCATCATGCTGCCTGTTGTTCTGTGGTGCACAACTCTTCCCCAGGCCTGGTATGAAGAATTTAGACCCCTCCCTGTGGGGCTGTGAATAGCATGGTGAGGGAAATCACCAAGCCAGCAGCATAATGATGCCAAGGATGAGCATCCTATTCCTCGTGCAGATAGAGCTTTCTCTGTGGCAGATACCCCGAGAAGTCAAAATTGGTTCTTAAGAGTTGGAGCTACAAAGTGCTCCTGTAGAAACTCCTGCAGGGTCAAGGAAGGGACATAAGAGAGAAGCTAGAAATGGAGGAAAAACCTTGAGATCATTCTGGGTAGAGTGACTCTTTGATTTGTGTTACACTTGAGTAGTCTGCATGAGCAAAAACTGGTGCAGCATGACACCAGTTATTTCTAAACTGAGGAGAGTGCTGGCTATCTAATAAAGGAGAATCTCTATCCTATTGTGTCTTCATGGAACAGAATAAATCCTCTACAATAATTTTAATCAGAATTATAATTTTCTTTACAACATAAATCCTAACTCATTGCTTTGCATGTTGCTGTGCAACAAGTCCTTTTAAGCAGTCCCTCAATATTACCGAAGGTTTTTCTTATACTACTTAAAATAGGGAATGTTTTCCCATCCTACATGGCCTTTGGTTTCCATTCCTTTCAGTGTGATTTCTGCTTTGTTTCTTTTCTGTGCTAGGAGATGATAATGAGGTTCACACACCTTCTGCTTTGGTGCTTGGAAATCTACCCTGGGTTTAGCTCAGAAGCAGCGAGCTGAGAGGCTTCCCCCTACACGCCGCCAATTTTCAGTGCGCTCATATGTGTCTGACACGGTAGGGGGCTAATCCCAACAGCAAACATTATACTCTTTCCATACTCACTTATACTTTGGAATCAAGGGTAAAAAGTTCTCTTTGAAGCCCGTTTTCTCTGAAAGGTCTGGCAAGCTAACGTGAACTTCCCAGATTCTGGCCAGAATTCAAATGTATCACAGTGCAGCTCAGCGACTGTTGCAATTGTTCCAGGCCCTCCCGGTACACCAGCCTTCCTTAGCATGTGATGAGAAGGACACCCTTCTTTTACAAGAAGTAAGACATTTATTTAAGCATGGCTGCAGGCAACATTCTTGAGCAAAGTTTACCCACAGAAAATGTGTCTATTTTTGTTCATCTGCTATCTCCAATGACTTCTGTTTCAGCATGTACCGTTGCGAAAACAGAAAATAATTGGTTTAGGGAAATTATTTCTGATCACTGGGTATAGGTGGAGTCTGGCAAGTCTGACCAATGGAAAAATGTTCAAAAGCTCATGCCCTTTTTCATTTCAATAACAATAGAGACACATTCTGTGCTCAATCTGGAAGCAAATGTTGCCCATATTTGGATCTCAGTGGGAGCTGTGCATGTGGAATTTGGCCCAAAGTGTTGTGTTGCAAGATGCTGATTACCCTTGCCCTGCTTCAAATCTTGATCCTTCCTATTTGTAGCACAAATAACATCTGACTGTGACAGAGTCTGTATTAAAGTAAGTGTCAGACTGAAAACAGATTTTTTGCTATATATGTGCACAGGGATGGAACAGAGTAAGTTTGCTGATCTCTTGGGGGTTGCTTGGTACTGGACCGGCATAAGAACCACATCTGTTGTGTATCACCCTGGATGGGTATTTTTGTACCAAATTTTTTGTCAGGTCCTTGAATTCATAGGCAGGTCTTCCTTTTAGCTATGGTTCCAAAGAAAAGAGACAATATTTACAGCATTATATATTTGTTACTGTTTCCTATATTAATCTTATTTTATTGGAACACTAGTAAATTTTCAGATTAAGTGTAGCATACAAAAGTGGGTATGCTTTATGCACTCAGTTTCAGCTCTTTGAAACCAGGACAATAAAAGGAATCATGTGCAACCTTCTGGGGAGAAATCTTTTTTCATCCTTATGTGCAGGAAGGGGAAAGCTTCCAATCAGACTAATTCAGAAGGGGGACAAAACATCTTCAGTTTGCTCTCATTTTTACCTCTGAATTTTGCTCATTTACAGATACATGAATGGGGAGACAATTTCCAATTGACAGTGTAGTTGAACAACTAAGATATGGTCCTAAAAACTGTGAAGCAAAGGTGTGTTTCCTTTCAATAGAAAAAATGGCTTGCATCTGTGGCTCCCATCCCCTGTGTGGGCAAAATCCTTGGACAGGAAGAAGCTCAGCTTTGCAAGAGCATCCAGAGATGAGGGAATACTGTGATTTTCCTCTGAACTTCTTCTTCCAGGCAAATCTGTTTTCTGATTTTGGCCGGAGTTTTTAAGTAGATTGGCATGATACAGACTTCATTCAGAAGTGAATTTCTTAGTAAGCAAATTTTCTTTTATATATCTTTCTTCCTGCTACATTTTCAGCTGAGCCTTTAGCTCAAAATTAAATCTTCGGGACCACCTCCTCTTTGAGAACCACAGGAGGCCAGACACAGGACATCAAGGGTCACAGCTCCCCAGCCAAGAAAGTGATGGGTTTGCTGCCCCATGCGGTTTACATCTCCTGAACTTCACAAATATTCTACTTTAAATTATTGCAGGTATGACTAACATGGACCCACGTATTTTTCCTTTTGGTCTGTTACTTGTGCTTGCCTTGTTGTGTTTTTCTATAGGAAAGCTCTTTATGGCAACTTGCTCACAGTGCAATACTCTCTAGATCTACTGTGTAAATGTGGCTCTGAGAACTAGCCTGAAAGCTGCTGGTGGACCATGATCCGAGTCCATTTTGATTACTTGGAACCCATCCAGTATTGCTGAGATGTTATTAGAATTGAACAAATGCATTTCTACATTATTCTACATAGTCATTCACGGTACACTTAACAAAGATCAAACAAATTAATATAAAGCTTATATAAGTAAATACAACTGTGAAGCATTCATCAGTCACTGTGCAATATGTAGCCTTAGTCTTGACAGTACTTGAGCATTAATGTTACATTTCTCAAGCACATTCCTGGGCCTCCAAATTCTGCAAATGGAGGAGCAAATGCTACATCCTCTGACACAGGAGAAGAGGCTACTCCTGTGTCAGAGGATGTAGCAGTTTTCTGACATGTTATGTGTTAGATTTCAGATGTGTTGCACTAATGAGAGCCAGAACTTCCCTACGCTTGAAGGCCCCACCTATAGGGCTTAGAAATCCTTCCAGTGTAACTACCTTTTCAGCTTGCTTGACTACTTACCAAGGTCTTTATTTCTTCTTCCAGGGAAAGGAGGGAGGAGGGGACTTTTTCCCTAGACCTCTTGTTCTCTCTATTTTGCTTTGAATGTTGTGGTGTGTTTGGTTCCCCCCTCCCAATGTGCTCGGATAACCCAAAAGAAAGAGAAGTTCTTTTTTTTTTTTCATCCCTTTTCCCTGAGGAGACAGAGAGACAGAGAGGGGGAGGAAAAAGAAAGATTAAGATGTAAGCTGGCTAGATAAGCCTGAAACTGGGTTTATTACTACTGTTGAATGAGAGTACAAGGATATAAAAGCAAACCTGCTTTACTGGAGCTGGAGCGAGGTTGGTGGGAGACCTACCCTGATTGTGTGCCACTCCGAGAAGGGATGTTTCATTAATTACACATTAACTATGTGCACTGAGGAGGAGGCAGAGGATAAAAAATGCAGATGTTTCTGCTGCCTGACAGAATGAAAACCACTCTTGATCCTGTCAAAAGAACATTTTGAATCAAAGGGCTCCACAGAAGTGGAAGAATGAGTTTTGTGGCTGAGTGCAATGGTGCGGCCTTTTAATCATTAAACCCTTTTATAGCGGTAAAATGAACATCCATTGTCATGGCCACTCCAATGGGGCCATCGGAGCTGGTGAAAAGGGAATGCTTTACGAAGGGCACTAAAACAGGACACAACCAGCCCTGCTGGTAGATTTCTAAAGGTAACAACAGCAGTGCATAACAAAGAATGAAAAGATGGCCCAGGTTGGTTTGCTTAAATTACTTTCCTTCCCAAACCCTCCCAACAAGCTAAACATGCACCAGATATAATGAGCATTAGGACTTCACAGGCTGGCAGTTCCCTTCCTTTGTTTTCTCAGAGTTTTACTGTCTTGGTTTAATTTTTTCTGTTCTTTAAGTGAAGGCAGCTTAGGAAAATGGATTGAAATGTTGTTTTATTTGTAATCATTCTCTACAGTCCTAGTAAAGCCATTAGCATTGTGAGAGGAATGATCCTCTCTTCTTGTATAGACTCCACCCCCATCTCCCCAAGTATGCAGGGAGAGTAATGTTTTAAGACTGTTTCAAATAAAATATTTCCAGCCCATTTTTAGAAAGCAGACTAAATTTTAATTTGTCAGGCCATGACCCTGGAGTTTTAGTTATACTACTTCCTTGCTCCTTTCTTCTCCTTCCCTTTAATTTCTCAGTAGAAATGATTCAATAAACTATTTCTCACATCAGTCTAGGAAGAATTAAAAGATTTATTTCCCAAAGTTCCCACAAGCCCTGGAAAACTATATTGTCAGGTTTTTTGGAGCAGAATTTGTCAGAGAAAAGTAACCTCATTTCATGGGGAGTTTCATATCTAGCTTTTGTTCCAATAGGAAACAAAAGGGAATCAAATCTCAGCTCCTAGGCAATGCATCTGATGGACACCCTGGTACCATGAATCTTGACATTCTGCACTGTGAAAGAAGCCAGAAGAAGATGAAAGCTAAAGATAGCAAGGCTTTCTGGCTCCCAGCCAGTCATCCAAATGAGCTGCTGAGGACTCAAGCACTTTGGGAGCTCTGGCTTTGGATTAAGCAGGACATCAGCTAGTCAAGAGACTTTCATACCATCAGCAATTTTTTGAATTTGAATGCTGAACTCTGAATAAACTCTGGAAAAATATCAATGAAGCTGAATCAGCAGAATGGGATAAAAAATATAATTATGGACTACTTTAAACCAATTCCTTACAGATAATTTCTAGTATAGAACTAATGGTGAGAGTTTTATCGTTTCTGTAGCATTTGAAATGCCAATGTATTTCAAACTGTGTATATTAATCCTTATATCAAAGATAAAAATTGGTGAATAACATGATTTCTCAGGTGTCCTTGAGGCTATTTGTGCACCAACTGTTCAGCTACGAATCCTATTTTATTTTTAGTTCAGGAGAAAAGGCAAAAGCACTATTGGTATGAAGCTTGATTACTATACAATCTGAGCCATATGCTTATGTAAAGGGCAGCAGCCTGGAGAAAGTCATCACAAATGTCTATATGAAGATAAGAACTTTATGGCTTATCATCTGTGAGGAGGTTTGATGAGATTATTCTCGAGGAATATTGGTGCAGGAATTGTCAGCACACTTCAGTGCCAGCTCTTCAAAGCTCTGGAGGAGTTTAAAGTGTGCAGGAAAAACAAATCTGCTTCTTTACAGATTTCTCAACTTTTTTATCACCTAGAAATTTCTCAAAGACAGATATACATTTTTGGAGGAACTCAAATGGAGATCCTTGCTTGTTTAACTAACTTTAGAAGAGGCTGTGTGACTGGCTCAGTACTTTGCTAAAGAGAAAATTCAACACCCTGTTAAAAAAAAGAGGCAAAATTAAAAAAAAAAATCACTTTGTACAGAAGCAGCAAAGAAAACAAGTGCTATAAAAATGCTTCTTCCCTGGCAGCAATCCAAAGGGATTGACAGATGATTCTGGGTGCAGCTCTGAGGAGCAGTGAGAATCAGCTGAAAGCAGGTCATTACAGCAGGCTGGCCAGGATGGCAGGGTAATAACCAAACTGCTGGGAGGACTGACCTGCAGGAAGCATTAAAAAAAACTGTTCAGAGACTTTCACTGGAGTTACAGGTAACTCAGATGTGCAGAAGAGTGAATGACTACTATGAATGTCTAATTATACAGTTCAGGGAAGGGCTTGGACAGCTAAGGTCACTGCAAAAAATGGATTCAGGATCAAATGTGGGTGAGAGGTGATAATGGGACAAGAGAAGATGATGCCCACCTCAATCCCTACTCAAAATACTAAAGGCACACCTGGGCAACCTCAACTTCTGCATTACCTGCAAAGGTTAAGGATGCTAAAATGGGCTGAGCATAACAAACTCCAACCTCTGACATGGACTTCATAAAGACAGAGTGTTAAGCAGCAACAGCTCAGGCTGTGTACCCTGAAATTCTGCACTGATGCTGACCTAGAATCATGCTCATAGAAATTATATACCAGTTCAAAGTATTTCCATGGTAAAAACAGAATGTTGCAATTATTAGTTTTCTGATTTTCCTTCTCTATGCTATCTGTAAGCTTTTAGCTGCATTTTCAGAAAAATGTATTCTAAAAAATGGCAGCTTCCTATTATTTTAGCATCAGTCATTCCTTGCTTCAGAAATATCTGGGACTTATCAAGATAGAAATAGAGCCAAAACAAGCCTGGACCATAGAGCTGAAACAAGCATGACCCAAATTAAATTAATTCTGTGACCTGTGAAGGGGAACGATGCTTTCCCTATCCTGGCTGAGTTAATATTCCTGCCTTTGCTGAATCACACCAAGCTAGCCTTCTGCAGTTACTAACAAGCAGCAATGCACCAATCCTTTGTTTTGGCTGTGGTCCATCTACGAAGCAGACTGGTGCTTCAGTCAACCTCATTGTGACATCTCCCTGGGCAGATGACAAATCACCTGATACCAATGAAAGGCTCAGACAGGTGGAGCCGAAAAGAAATATTGTGTGTCCCAAATAATTACAAGTAAATTAAAACAAAAGTAAATAAGGCAGAGAACTAAATAGCAAATCATTTCTTCTCCAAATTCAGAATCCTAAAGGTATTTCTAACAGGAGATTTTTGGTGCTCAGCATAGGTTGGGTTAGGGCACTCTGATTTCCAGTAGTGCTAGACTTTGAAATTTGGGTACCTCAGTTTGGTCACCTAACCAACAGAAGGCACTCTCATCTCCTGCTGGCTTTGAAAAACACCCTCCCAAGGCTTTTTCAGAGATGTAACAAGTGAGGATGTTGAGAAAGTCACTTGTTTGTAAACAAAGCATTTTACAATGCCTTGAGAGATGTTTTAAGTGAGCCTATGTCACATAAAGCTCCTCAGGGATCTGTCGCAGCAGCAGCAGCAGTGCACAAAACAAAGTCACTTCTTCTGTTGCACTTTATTCTGTTGTCATGTTAAAAGCAATGAATTTATTTCCCCCTCTCAGCCCTCCCTCAACTACTGCAGCCCTGCAGTAAATCAAAAAAGTAAACTCTCATTCTCATTGTGCAGGGCTTACTTCCAGGCCTCTACAGTTTCCACAGTAACTAATTAGAAATTTGCATCTCTAAGAAAGAATTATTTAATACTGATGTAAGCCCTTTTATTCTTTGGAGCTTGGCCTTTTGCTACTCAACTTCTGGTAGATGTTGGGCCTTAAGGTCATACTGTACAAACTCTGAATGTAGGTGGCCCTAGTGTTGCTTTTTTTATTTCGGATGATTCATATCCTGTGAAGAAAATGTCTTGCCAGGTTTTTGTTGAATCGCAAAGATTTGAAAGGCAGCACCCAATTCATTTAGTAGCCATTTGTTTTAAACTGTAACATCTTCCCCATTCCTCGTTAGCTAACTCTTGTGTAATTGAGTCATGCATTTTTAGCCTTGTTAAACCAATGGAGTTAGGTCACACTGATGCACCTTTCCCATTAGTTCCATTTGCTTCCCCTGGCTTTCTGCCTCTAAGCAGGCCTTTTATTTCACATGGCAGGAAAGAAAGCCTTGGATACCCTGAGTGCACAGATATGTGTTTTATAGCTCAGCAATAGACACTGTAAATCCAAGACACTGTCCTACAGTCTCAGAGCAGATGTAAATACTGAGAGAGGAGGAAGTGGAGGCTGCAAAGTGAACAAAACCCTTCCCTCATGCTCATTATAGAAAATGGCTTGGAGCAGTTTTTGTCCCAGACTGGCAAGTACCCTTCACAAAGCTGTGCTACCTCAAGCTTGCAGTCAGTTTGCCAGCTCAGGCTCAGCAATTTTTCAGCTTTTGCACTTTTCTACAAAAGATCTGTCAAGAAAGAAGCAATTCCACCACCATCCCTTCCTACCATCAGATGGACCTTGCCCATCCTCTTCTGTCCAAATTCTGTTCTGCTCTACCTGAAAGGATTTCAGTAGGACTCTTTATAGCCTTGTAATCTTATAATTTTATAAATTTACAATTTAGTATTAAATATATTATATTTAAGACATTAAATATATAAAGTGGCCATGTGTATATATACATATACATATGCATATATGTAACATTTTAATATATGTAATGATATTTTAATATATAATTATCTCACTACATATATGTGTGTACACACACACACACACACGCACACACACACATTCCTATATATATATATGTAAGATTATATAAGCTTACAATGGGAAAGGAACAGGTATGCTGGCTTTTTCTCCCTGCAATAATTTCCAAAGGAGGAGTCATAACTGAAGTGTAGTCACTGCATCAGCCAATAACTTTCTGATTTTGGAGTTGCAAATGATCAATTATTATAACTTAATGTAGCTTAAATTAATTGAGATTGAAATAAATGCAGTTTCAAGACAACTTCCATTCATAATGATGCCCTTAAGAGAGGTCTTTGAGAGATGGAACAGTTCTGCACATTTGTAAATGAATTGCATCACAGATCTCCTTTTTCACTTCTTTGTTCAAAGGAATGCTGAATTTAGAAATAACCCTCAAACATTGCATCCACAATATGACCCAATATGATCTGAGCACTGAGAAAGGCAGCCCAAAATCATAATTAGGGGCATTCTGGGTGAGACCCCAAATCCATCTGTGTCAGAATACAGCTTCAAAAGCCACCAAGAGCTGATGTGTAGAAAAGGATAAAAGAGCAGAAACGCAGTACTTCCTTTGGTGCACAGTTCTGTGCTGCTGTAAGAGATTTTGAACAAAAGTGACTTGCTTGTGTTTCCTAGTATAATGGTATTATAGCCTTTGATAGTTTCTTCTTCCATGAATTTTTCCAGCTGTTTTCTGAGCTCAAGTAAAATCCTGGTACCCACACCATCCTGTAGCAAGGAGTTCCATAGCTAAATACAATTGAAGAAGTTTCTTTTGAAGACATTTTCCTGTGGCAAGTACTAAGAGATAATATTCGTCTGTTATTTATTCCAATCCATCTCTCCTTAAATTGGAAATAAATGCCTAGAGCTTTTGTCTTAAAGATGGTCTTCACTATGGCTGTGATCCAACCCCATTGTTTTACTATCTATTGTCAAAGACTGAGTCTGCATTTAGTATTAATAGGCTAAGCTCAGGATTTGTAGCCCTAGTTCTCACAGTCTCATGACTCTTGCTGTGACTAAAAGATAAAATGCTATTGCCTACACACAAGCATCTAATCCATTTAAGAGGCTTTAGGCATCCTGTCTGGTTGCCAACTGCTTCTCCAGAAGGTCCACTGTCTCCTTTAGGCCTACATCAATCTGCCACCCCCTTGACAATCTACTGAGGTGCACCTTTAGGGCAGCATGTCTCTGATGACATTTTCAAGAGATCACCAAGGTATGATATTTCTCAGAGGGATCTGAAAAGCATTTGCTTCTAGGCAAATGCTGAGAAGTCTAGGATTCTGTTGCCTTTTCTGCTTCTTAGTTTTGAAGGAAAAAAAATCACACAGATAATACTAAGGAAATGTTGAAGGAGGAAAGGAAAGCTTCCAGCCCCCTCATAATAACTGTCTTCTTGGAGTCCGTTTGTAACAAAAGTAAACAAATCAGGAGGTAGATAGTTTTTCAAGGTTCCTCTGCATCATCTTGTCATGCTAGCAAGCCACATCTGAAGAGATGTCCTGAAAATATCTTTTATTATGATTTAGATGCTATTCAGGTAAAACCTCATCACTATATCCAGGCAGATAGTTCACTAGGTAAAATAAGAGCTCTAAGAAACAGAGAAGCTTTTAAAAAAATTTTGATGTTTTAAAATACCTGTGAGAAAATAGTCTTATTTTTGAATAACCAGCTGCTTTCCTGGTCAAAAACACAGAGGCAGGTTTAATAGGAATGACTAAATTCACACTAAGAACTTCTGTCACTTATTATGTAATTGTGTTAATAGCCAGAATATATTGGTGCATTCTAGTTTTGATGCAAAAAAAAAATCTGATTTAATACTTTAAAATGGGAAAGAACAGTTTTAGATATATAAATAAGTATGGAAGCAGACAGCTACATTCACATACAAACCTTCCTACATCCACAAACTTTCTTCTGACTTGGCTTGATAATTGTTCAATAAATGTTCTCTGACATTTTCAAAACCAAAGGGCATCTTTAGGATGAAGTAAGGCAAGTAAAAACTATTGAGGAAAATTTATGTTGAACAAATATGGCAACAATTATTTTTGGATGCTGAACAGCCTGGTCATTCTTCTTTTTTGCTTTTCTAAGAACATCTACTGAAATGCATGTTTCCACATGTGTGTGTGAACAAGTGGCTATTTATTTGCATAGCCAAATGGATATCATTAACACCAGAAAAAAAATACCCTTCTTTGTTTTGTCATAGTTTCTAAAAGTCCTTGTTTCCTTCTAAAAAGCTTGCTCATAGGCTCAAATTAATCATGCACAAATAAATCATAGATATAAAACTGGCAAGGACACAAAACTATGCTACAGGAACATTTCAGAGAGTCCTCACCAAGTGGGAACAGGGGCAACCAGGAAACTTCAGTTGTGTTGTTATCCATAACTCAGTCACTCCATCCAAACCACAACCAAATGGAAGAGGCCCCCAACCTGAGCCAAGAGGCTGTCTGTCTGTCTGTCTGTCAATCACCTTAGCTGCATTGTTAGTCACAGAGAGGCAGTGGAATGGGAATTTCCCATTCAGAGCAACCCACCTTCACACCATTCTACATCCCTCTCTCTGGAGACAACTTCATTCAGGCCACCTCATCAACACCTGCATGTTGAAAGCCATTAGGGGGTCAGGTAGATGAGTGGGATGGGAAAGTCCACCCAGCTTTATGTGTCTTGGATTATATAGCAAAGTCCTTAGAGTAAAGCTTGACAGTGCAGACACCTGCACACCAGAGCTGCAAACTGGCTTTACAGTGAAGGGAGAAGAAAATGCAAGACTAAGGGCATCTAACTAGATTAGTGGGAATTTTGTGATTTGGATGTCCCATAATTCAATCAATTAAAGTATGCTGTAATAGCTGGGTCTTTCATGACATGTATCCCAAGGTGAAACACAAATAATAAAATTAATAGCCCATGTAATTATTATGGAGAGAGAGCTACTTCTTCCTAGGTGAGATTTTATGCTTTCCACCAAGGCCAGCCTGGTGCAGGCCTTGCTGCCACTTGATCTATCACAAGAAATTCTCCTGTTGCAGAGTAAGATGGAAAGAGACTGGAGTGGATCATCTGGTCCAACCTCCCTGCTCAAGCAGGATCAGAATTGTGTCCAGATAGCTCTTAAATACCTCCAGTGAAGAAAACTCAACAATCTGTCTGGACAATCTGTCCCAATGCATAGCTACCCACACAGTAAAGAAGTTCTTCCTCGTGTTCAGGTGGGACTTCCTGTGCACCAGTTTCTGCCCATTGCCTCTTGTCCTACTGCTCAGCACCACTGAGAAGAGCCTGGCTCCAAAACTGCAGCCGTAAAATGTAGTCAGAATTCTCTGTGCACTTGAAAAGAGTGCAAGGCAGAGGGATGGACAGAAAGCAGTCCATCACCAGGGAAGCTGACCAGCTTGGTGCAGCTCATCTTGGCACTTGCAGACAGTCCAGCACTGACATCCACAGCCAGGATAGCAGTTCCTTGTCTGTGATGTGGTACTGACTCCCACCCATCCCTTTGTAGGCCAGTGAAAGATGGTCAGTGGGTTTTAATCAGGGCAGTACTGGGCTGGTTTACAGACTGAGTGCTTTATCTCCTCAAACATCCTCCTAATTGGAGGCCATTCATATGTCATGAATTAGTATGCTGCCAGGGCAACCTGACAGCTGATGCTGTGATCCAGGACATTTTCATACTGGGATAATACAGGATGAAATCTTTAGTGACTTTAACCTGGGAAAACTCTGATGTAGACCAGTGGAGCCAAAGGGCAATGAGAATTTGGATGTGCCAAGGATACTACTCAGTGCATCTCTAAATATTTCACGTGGTACCAGCTGACATAAGGAGGCCGTTATGCAAATTTTCATTATTACATTATGGTTCTCCATTTCAGACAGTTCAAGTTGTGCTCCTATTTAAATCCCCAGTATGGTTCATACACATTGTCAGGAGGAGATGTCTGACTGGAAAAAAAACCAAACAAAAACCAAAACCACAAACAAAGCAGGACATCTAAAACCAAAACCAACTAGCCCCTATTTCCATTTACTTCTTATGGACAACCAACATTTAAGCTGATTTTCTTCAAAGCCAACATGACATAGTCCTCTGCTGCAATCTAATATGCCAAGTGCTCCTTCCCAACCCCATGTTTTCAGCTGAGCTACGAGCCCTTTAACTCATGTGAGGGATATGACCAGCTGCTCCACCTTAACTGTCCTTACCAGTGTTGTCAGAGGCAACTAAAATGTGCTGCACTGGATGGCTGGGAAGTAATTCTCTATAGTTCAGAACCTGGTCAGGTGACTTCTGCAACTTGGAATTATTTCCTATTAAAGGATCTGTGCTCTTCCTACACCACAGCTGTGGCGAACCTTCCTGAGACTGCTGTGCATCGCTGAGAGATCGTTAAAGTTTGCAGCAATGCCTCTATAAAGTTCAAGATTAAAATGATAATTTTAGGAAAGCAAACAAGCATCATAATCAGGGGAGAAAAAACCCAACCACTTCCTACTCACCACTGCATCCCAAAGAAATTATTCTGTTCCTCCTTATAAATAATAGGGGTGTGCAACGTGTCATTCCTATTCAGTGTTTGTGGGTTTTTTGGTGCTTATTGATGCTGCATCTGTTTTGTCAGTGCGTCAGCTAATGGAGAAAGTTAATTGTGTTGGTTGTAAGGCCACCTGTCACACACATGCCTCATTTCCATACTAATAGCCCAACAGTGGCAGGCAGTGTACTCCTCTGCAGTAACACACACAGCCTCTTTGGCAACCTGGGCCAAATGTGCCTATGCAGCAAGCGCAGCCCTCTCCTCTGAATGCCTCCAGTGTTGTGGCAACCCAGCTCTGCATTAACCCCCCGCGGCCCTCCCCAGCCCGGGGGGGTTTAAACCCTCCCAGACACGCTGGGTGTCACGTTTTAGTGTGAGAGGGTGGCAGGCACAACTCTGCTTCCCTGGCAGGATGGGTGCCTCGCACTCTCCCCGACCAGCAGAATGCTTTGCTCCCTTTGCACTGTTGGATCGGGCACCTATGGCCAGCAAAACCTGGCGAGCACTGCTGTAACACTGTTCACATCGGTGGTGAGGACCAGTGGAAAGTCCATCTCTTTTGTCCCTTCTGTTAGCATTTCCAATGAGGGAAGCGATGCGGATCGGAGCCAGGAAGAGGAAACGTGCCTGCAGCTGAGGCAGACACAGCCGTGCTGGGCTGCACTGGGACTCAGAAAGATGTAAATAAAATTCACTTTGGTGATCGAGCCAATGCCAGAAAAGCTATATTTGATGAATATTTTATTTTAATATATAGAAAAGGATTCTGATCAGCCAATGGGACAAGGTTTTCTTCCTTCCTGCTTTCCCCCACCTTTTTTCGTATAGGAGATTATGTGAGTAAAGGGATTTATTTTGAACTACCAGGCTTGCTCTTGATCAGGGTCCTTGTTCATGTTTTCCTACAGCCTGAAAAAATCCCCTGTATAAAACTCTGGCAGAGTTTATGCTAAAGGCATGCCTCATGAAGTAATACCTGGAATCTTGATGGCTCCAGGGGAAACTGGTCTTTGTGCTTTTTATATCCCTGTACCTGAAATTAGAAATGCCATATGCAACTATTTGCCTTGCAAAGGAACCTGCCATAGGCTAAAAGGCAAGCAGTGCATGAGTTGCTACTCCTTTACACCCTCTATCTGCAAGCATTTTAAAGAAAATACTCCACACATAAGGTACTGCCTAATGGTGTAAGCCAGTGACACAGGGATTACTGTGCATGCATCATGGTCAGGGAAGGAAATGTCTGTATCTATCATGCACAAAAGAACAAGCCAGAATATTCATTGCTTAGTCAACCTTAGATGCAAAAGTTATTAACAGCCCAGGGAAAGTGCAGAAGTACAGCAGTACCTGCTATCAGGCTCCCATCAGGCTAAAACCAAAATTATTTCATCTGCAAAAATCACACAGTTGTAGAATTTCCTGTTTCTATATTGAGTTTCTTCAGCAGTGCCTGCAAGCATGTGTTTGGCAGAGGTTGCTGCTTCAGCTCACCCTTGAGACTGAGGTGGGAGTGGGCATCTCCAGCCAACCTCTGCATGGAGTCCTCTGCAGGAAGATTTGGGAAAGCACTCAGCCAAAGTGAAAGGACTCTTGGCATTGGGACCGGAAGGCTACCAGGTCTCAGGCCAGAGTGACCCAGCATCATCAGTGCTGTCTAAATAACAGCAAGGTAAAAGATGGTCCATTTTATATCACACAATTTAGCATTGTGAGCTAAGCCCACACAAACACACAATTTGTTAAAATCTTGAGTTATTCTTTTCACTTCCTTAAGGGGTTTGAGCCCAGTTGCTCATTTCCTGGTTTCTCACAGTGATCAGGTGGGCCGGAAGCCTTCTCTTACTGAAACAGGAGTTTCACAGGCATAGTACTTTTCAGATAAAGTGGAAACAAAACAGCACCTAGGAGGAGAGTTAACTGCACTTACTCACACACAAAAAGTAACCTATTATAGAAATTTTTTAAAAAGTGACTACTTTTCAAAATTCTGTAGAAAACTATTGTACAAAAACCCACAAAAACAAACAAACAAAAAACCCCAACATATAAACCCCATGAATATATGTCTGCATTTTTTTTTATTTCTGCCTTCTCTTACATACTCTGTAGTCAGGTCACCCTGCTTGCTAGGCAGTCCTGTATCCTTTGAGAGAAGATATGTTGGTTAGTTTGAGAGGGGATGCACTGTGCAATAAAATGGACTGTCTTTCAGGCTGCTGTATTCCATTACCACTATGGCTAGTTTTGTGGAGAAGAGTACTTAAAAATATTTTGGTGTTTAGGCTTGTTTATTTGTTTTATGTGGATTGGCTGAGTTAAAACATCAGCCAAACATTTACAGTTGTGAAAACTTTATAACCTGCTCATCTGGGGGATAAAGACTGCCTCTTCAGACTGTGTACAGACTGATAGTTTGCATTTGGCTGAAGCAGGAGGTTAATTCTATAAAAAAGATACTGCCAGTGCCACACAAACTTTTCTTGTGAGGAATTTATGCCCAGCTTGCTTTGGTGTGTATGTGGACACTTGGAGCCATGCTGCTGAGGAGGTGAGCTCCCCTTTATCCCTGCTCCAGCAGAGCAGAACCCACTCTATCTCCTGAGTAGGTCTGAGGACTTTATCTTCTAAGTCTTCTAACTTCTCCCTATGTCACTGTTATTCTCTTCCCCAAGGAAAGGGCATAAAACTGCCTGCAAAAAGGCAGCACAAACTACTTGGGACAGAAGAGTGTTTCTGAACTCCTGTATGCAGGCACACACATCTACCACCTTCCAGATACACAAGAAGATGGAGAATTGATGCCTGCTCTAATGGCACCTTCTGTGCTCCAGTTTCCAAGGGATGAAGGCTGGGTAGATCAAGGCAAGAAGCACACAGTTATTTCAAACAAGTCTCCAGCTGTAGACCCTATTTGCTCTACAGTCTGGACACAGCCATTAAGGTTATCAGAACTTTAAAGCCAGAGACACAAGAATCCTTTAACATGGATACAACTTCAGTTTTCTAGTATTGCTAGCAGGCTGAAATTTTCTGATAATTTTTTTCCAACATAGCACAATTTAATACTTGGATGTCTTAAGCTCCTGATGTGAAGTTACAGATTAAAAACTAGCTGACAGCACTGCCAGCCTTTCTGTGATACTGACACTTTGATTTGTCACCTAATCTTTGTGGCTGTTGATATCACAGTGATAGCACTTGGATAAAATGAGGGGATATAGTTTTCCACTCAAGTTCTGCCTTTTTCAGCAAAAGCTTTCCAGGGTGAAGTCTGGCTCTTTCTAGATATGTGCATAAACCTGAGAAATAGTTTTATTTTACACACATGTGTGCATACATATCTGTATATATACGTATATGTACAAAAGTAATTTTTACATGCCTTTATAAACAGTTAATAATTATGCAGTATATTTAGAAATACTGAAAACAGATATGATTTCCAGAAATGGGAAAATAGTTGTTTTTACAAAAAGTAGTGGTCCCAACAAAACCATCACACAGTTTTTGATTCCTTTCAGATCTTCTCTTTTCGTGCTCTTCTGTTTTCTTGAATGTAAGGCCAAATTTGAAAATCCGAGTTTGGGCTTAGTAAAAGTTGTCCCTAAATTCTCTTTCCTCCCACCAAACAATAGCATTTTCCTTCTGGCACTTGTTTTTTTCTTTCCCAGAAATACTTACATGGTTGTGAGACAACACAATAGGTGATCCTGTGCTTACACACCCATCCACCATACTGCATGCTGTGTTTTCTTCATGGACCTCCTGAGATTGTGTGATTGCATATAGAACCTGGCTCCACACAGTGTCACTATTGTTCTGGCCCTTTTTTTTCCCCGCATGAGTTTTTATGCTCAGCATATCTTGGCATTGTGAACTCAGGGCTTGCTAAAGAAGGGCTCAATTTACCCCTGATTTACCCCTATAAATCAACTAATAAACCATTGTAAGCACCGGTGTTGTTACACTTCATAGTGACAATGGGGACAGAATATACTGGTACAGACAGAGGCATTCCAGCACTAAGGGCTAAAATGAGCAGGATCCTCCATATTTTGAGGCTACACAAGGGAAACCTAAAGAAAAAACCTCTACATGCATGATTTCCAATGGTGTTTCACTTTAATGTTACTGGTGACCAGCCAGGCAAGCTGAGGGGAAATTTACTCATAATACAGATACTCTACCTACACTTGTGACCTATCTTTGAGCTGTCTTCCTTTCTCTGGGTGTTCACTTCTTTACATTGCTGTCTCCACAAGTAAGTGCAGCCAGTCAAAAGTTACTTGAAGCCACTATCCTGGCATAGGTAAATGAAAAATCTGTATTTTCTGGTATGAAATGCCTGCAATAGAGATTAGATTGAAGGCAGTCTAAAGATGTGATTTTCCCTCTGTACTATGGCAGTGAGTGGAGCCTCAAACCTGCCCCCTGCCACCAGACCATCTGTCTTCCATCCACCCTCCCCTGAATGACACTAGCATAGAAGGAGAAGCCACCTCTGCCAGGAAAGAGCAAGGAGGAGCCCAGGCTTTCAGGAAGATCAGGAAAGAAACCAGGGTTTCCACCTTATTCTAATACTGTTGTTCATCCCAGTCAGACACAATCCCTCAAGCAGGGCTCATAGCCATGATACCATGGGACCATTAATGATGATGAAGAGCTCCTTTCAGCTGCTTTTAGTGACAAAATAAAGTCAAAACTATTCAGCCAATACCCAAGCCCTTAGTTATGTCTTTTGTGCTGTCACCTTTTCCCAAAGAAAAGTGGCACAGAAGTGAAGCAAAACCAAATTTGGTGAGTAACATTTGAGATATTAATTTTTTCTCCTGGGAATCCTTATCTAGAAATGTTATACTTGCTTTAGATAAACCTAGTAATAAAGCAATAATCTAATTCCTCAGCCAGCCATACCAGGAAGGACCTGCTAGGTGGTCCGTGGAGCTGGGTCATTAGCAGTCAAACAAGAGGAACCAGACTGGTACTTCCTCTTCTTTAAGCTGAGCGGGGAAGGCTCAGTTGGGAAAGATGTCTCAGCCAAAGGAAGTGTCACTCTCTTTTAACACTGCATAATGCAGCTCGGGCGCCTGCCAAATCGTAATACACTGGAACAGACGGAGACAGAGTACTGAGGGAAGGGAAGTGCACACTGCACAAGGGTATAGCACCTAGATGAGAAACTTTCCTGCACTGTCAGGAAATCCTTCATTTTCCAGGCTGGCAGAATGTTTGGCTTATCTTTTCTGGTTTCAGTTTTTCCTTTCCCCTCTGCTTATCAAGGCCTGGTGTCTTGGCAGTCAGCCTAGCCTGATGAAGCACACGAGGTGCTGGTATTACAATACTGTTTTTGTTCAGTGAGTAGCAGAAGATAACTGTTTTCCTGTTTATGCTGTTTATAACATTAGTTGCACTAAAATAATTTTATTTTAAAAGTTGGTGATAATAATACTATAAAGAATTCCTGGAGTTTCTAGTAATAAATGCCAGCAGGAGCATGGTTGGGATATTCAACATCATACATCAGACTTTAAGACTGATTTCTCAGCGTCAGGGTGAGCCCTACTCTGAAGGCAGCAGGTACCATCCTTTGGAGCTGCTTGTGTAATACTCTGCACCATGTCCAGGCACTTTCATTGATAAGAAGAGTTGAGATTTCATACCTTGTTACAAGGCTGTAATTTTGCTCCTGTTGCACTTGTGTCATAATAGTAGATGACCTCACACAGATAGGCAAACAGGTTCATTACATTTTTCGGCACAGAATACATTGCTGTTGAGTCTGTCTCACTTCAAATTTGCAACATCTTCCAGATGGACATATAGCCAGTAGAACAACCATGATGACATTAGGCAATGCTGTCAGTACCTGACTGACTGAAACAGAGGCTTCTTTCTGAGACAAAGCTTTTCTGACAGTCACAGAAATGTAGAATGGTTTGGGCTGAAAGGCACATAAAAGATCATCTAGTTCCAGCTGCTCTGCCATGGATCATCTAGTTCCATCTCCTCTGCAACTTTCCACTAGACAAAGTTGCTCAAAGTCCCATCCAGTCTGGCCTTGAACACTTTTGGAGATGGGGTACCCACAACTTCTCTGGCAGTGTCTCACCATGTTCACTGTAAAGAAATTCATCTTAATAGCTACAGTAAACCTACCCTCTGACCTACAGCAATCACAGCAACCAGCTGGAAAAGAATCTGATTTCTAGTAAACATTACAACATTATGGTGGGTAAAAGAAGAGAACCAAAATGGTTCAATAGACTTTTAAGTAAGAAGAGACAGCACTGCACTGGTGATGGATAACAATTGCAAGAAATGTCCTCCTTTGCCTGGAAAGATCAGCCCTTACTGGAAGATTTGGTCTCAATCTGAATTAAAAGTTCTGGCACACCATGTAAGCAATCTGTATGTGTGCAGCCTTTCTTTTAAAGCAGACAGAAGTTTTTAAAGACATGTTCCAAAATATTTAACCCCTAACCTTGATGTGCACAAGAATACCTAGTGCCAGACAGAACCAAGCTCAACACAATTTGTCCCTGCACACTTCAGGTACTAGGGCTTCCCTCCAACTGGAGACAGGCCATCATGCTTCAGCTTTGCCCATCTTCCTCTCTAAAAGTTTGCGCTCTGACGGTACTGAGAATCAGATTTATCTGTCCACAGTTTAGATCCATCTGTGTTTCCAACACCTTCTAATCACTCAAAATATTAGGGATCAAATTCTTGTCTGTTCTGTGACCATGCAGCTCAAACAGCGTGCCTCTGAACCAACAGAAGCACTTTGGCACCAGACATGACCCCAGCACAAACATTTCTGCCCACATGTGGTTATGGGTGATCAGTCCAGTGAGGCTGGACATGTAGGACTAAGCATTCTGCTTTGTCTTGCCCAAGCCCACAGGCAACACCTCAGCAACAGTGCTTTCTTCCCTTTCCTTCCCTCACTTTCCACTGCAGTTTTCCGAGCCCCAAAACTACCTCTGCTTCCTCAAGTGTGAAAGAAGGGATCGATCTGCAGCTCACCCTGTAGGCTCCAATAAGTGAGTATTTTGGGGCACCCCCGAAGGCAAAATGACATCTGCGTGTTTGACGCTATAGAATGAGAGCACAATGCTTTAAAGCCTCTCAGAAAATCTACAGGACAGTTAATATGATTTAAGCCTATATTTAAATTTTATGAGACTCATTTTCAAGGCTAATAACCCAGTTTACTGTGCACAATATCAAATGCAAATTTTATTACTGACTTGGTAAAAACCAAGATGATATTCATTAGCATATCTCAGCGCATCACCCTTTTTAGCCAAAAGGTGCACCAAGAGTAACAGTGGGAGTTTTTATATGTGCTGTAAATTACAGTTACTATCTCATTAGATAAACACATTTAAAATCAGGTTATCATTCACTTATATATCAGAAAGTTGTTTGTTCAATTGCAGCTAGTCTCATATTACAACATATGGTGCATGAAATTCTTAGACTAATAAAATTTCAAGGTACAGGGAGCTGGTGCCTTGGAAAAAACTGTTTCTGCTCAATGAATGGCTCGATATAATCTGTAATTGCTTTGAAACAATTATGCAGCAGGCTGTTTTGTACTTAATAGTATTTACATCCTTGGGTTTATTAGCAACAAAATCTAAGTGGAACTTGTGAAAGAGAAATTAATTTTTCTGCTGAAAGATGTAAAGTTTTAAGTTAAAGATCCAGCAGATTGTGGAAATCTAAAATGTATGTAATAGTCTGTAATTTAACTTATTTCTCCTTTAAATGTTTCATTATTCTTTTAGATACCTGTGGCAGATTATCAAGTAATTCTTCAGCAGCTGAGTTCCCCTGAACTTGCTGCACTTTCAGCAAAGTTCAGGTTTTTTCTCAATGCATGCACTCTGGCTTTGCTGTCTCCTGGAAATAGACACAACTAATGTCCACATATAGTATTTGAAACCAATTTGAAAATTCCCATACCTGTGAGGTTTTGCCTACTAAGTCTAAGAGTGGTGACTGGAATATGAGTCAGCATTTTGTACTTTTTTATGCACTGGCAGTTGGACAAGCAGCCCAGTACACGCTGACACAGAGAGGCACGCTGTACACAGAGCAACACTTATGCAGGTGCAGGAGAGCTTTGGATCAGACTTTCCTGGAGTATGCTGGAGCTTCAGCAGCTTTGGAAAAACACAGCCAGTTTGCAGAAGCATTGGGGTTATACCTGACTGAAGTACTTAATTACTCCTGCCATTCTGGGCATATCCACATATGCTCTGCTGATAATATACAAATCATCATATACAAACCTAATGTCAAGTGTATTCTTTCAGTGTTCAGTTAGGAGCAATGAACTGCACACTACTGCCTCATTGCATGGCTCCTACTGAGCTCAAATCTGTGAGACAGCTTGAGGGCAGTTACACATTTGGGGGTTAAGGTGGTTTTCTCGCCTTTTGTCATTAACCATTTTTTCTTCTTTTGTTTATGATGTCTTGTATTTGCCTACATTGTAAGCTGTCTCCAATGTTAAAGCTGTATTTTATACAGACATCCTTTCTCCCTACTGCTAACTCTGTGTGCCAGCAGTAGCAAAACTGGAGGCCAGATTGTAAGGAGGACCCTGATAAAACAATTGTTCTCACTCCACTCAGTACTGCTAACTTCAGGATGACTTCAACCAAACAGCATTAACACCTTTCAGTTTCTATACTAACATGCTCTTAAATACTGTTACTAAAATCTCTGCCTTTGTGTCCAGTTTTATCTGTCTTTCTATTGTGCTGCAACTTCACTAATTTTCCTGTTGCTCTAATCTGCAATGAACTGCAGTGAATTCCTTGCCAGAGCCCTCACCACTGAACGCTCATGCCAGCTGTATCCTGGGATGATCACGGTATAAGTGCTTCCTATTACCATCATCTAGGAAGGTTTGTTAGAGTACAACATGATAAAACTTGCAAAAAACAAAAAAATCCCCCCTCCCTCTTACAAGGGAATATCTCTAATTGCTGATTTCAAAAGGTCTGCAGCAAAGAACTATTATAAGAAAATCCTCATGTAAAGCCTCACGACCTTGCAGGCTAGTCCTGACAAGAATGGTGTAAGTGGTTAGGAAGTACACCCCTCTGTCTACAAAAACCACCTTTAGATTTTGCAACACCAAGAAGCAAGCCTAACCTGATTTCAGCACTGCTGATGGAATAAACCACGGAATAAACCACAAATTACATTGTGGAGCAATGCTGAAAACCCCCACCAGACTGCATGTGGAAACTAAATCCCAGCACATGACAAATGCAATCTGCTACCACTCAACTCACTAACAATCCTCCTGCAAAGGTGGCTTTCCCCAGACAGGAGTGGGAGCCCCTCCTAACTACCCCCTGCCTACCACAGGGATTTGGAGCAGGTCTGGGGCTGCTACAGCATTTTCTAATGAAGGAGAGGCCAAACCTAGCTGCTGACTGTGCATTTGGGATTTCAAGCACATTTGGGCTTCTCCAAGTCTGCCTTCAAGCGATTTCCAATCTGCAAGTTTTCTTACATTCCTGTAGAGCAGTGGCACTTTTTTTTTTTTTTTTTTGGTATTCATACAGCACCTAGCAAAATGAGTGCCATCTCTGACAAGATCCCCAAGGTTCTGCTGCAAAGTAAGCAATTTTAATAGTACCGGATGTATTTAATCCCTGGCAGAAATGATTTGTTGAAGGGCATTATTGTATTTGTCAATTAATAACATCTATGAATGAGTATATACAGACTGGAATCGGGTCCGTGCTGTATGATTTATGAATATGATTTCGCCATCTTAGCAGGATGCTTTTTCCAAATTCGATTTGTTTGAATTTTATTCTACAAAAATTACCTCCTCATGCTGTGCCTGCCCAGATTAATGATGGGAGAAGTGAGGTTTAGGGAATACATCCATTAAATAAAAGGACCTCCAATTTAGTGGGCAACATGGCCAAAAAAATATTAGCAATGGTGGGTGCAACCGTAGTGAGGTGGGGAAAAAGGTCCACAGCTATATGAACTGGGTGTAGTACACTGTGCTAATGAAAGTTAAAAATACTTGATTATTTTATATACTTTGTAGTTTCTTTGGGAACCCCAAATATCCGTTCCACTCTTCCAGGCTTATTTGAATTGGTTTTCTTCAAAGCTCTCTCGAAGTAAGAATAAATGTGGGCACTTTCCAGATAATCCACCCATTTTTGGTATCCGGGGTCAATTCGGGCCAGCGGGAAGCGCTCTCCGGTGAGCTAAGGATGTCGCATGGAATCGGCCGGGCTGATACGATCTCCCAAGTCCCCGCACTCCCTCAGCTGCTCTGCTCCTGTGCCCAAATGCCCGACGCAAATCTAGGACCGTTCTTTGGGACCGGCCCCGATGCTCCGCCCGTCCCAGCGGATCAGCTCGCAAGAGGACAGGAGGCGTTTTCCAACCGGGATCTGTGGTTTTACCGAGGCAGCGGCGAGAGGAGGAAGGGAAGCCGCCGCCCGCCATAGGCTGCCCCNGGGGTGCGGCGGGGACGGGGGAGCTCGGTTTGTTTGTTTTAATAACAGCTGCTCCCCTAAAGCCCGAGCAGGCAGAGCGGAGCCCGGCTGCGGTGCGGGCTCCAGCAGCAGCCGGGTGCCCGCGGTCCCGCAGAGCGCACACCCGGCCGAGCAGCGCCATCTATTGACCGCGGGGCTCGCTGTCACCGCGACACCCGCGCAGCGTCCCCGGCTGTCGCCTCCCCGCGCAGCGTCCCCCGGGAGCCTTCCCAGCCGGGGAGCCCGCCCCTCTCCTTCTCCTCTCGCATCTCTTCCCCGCCATCCATCACCGCCTGCCGCTGTCGCTTCGCCGCCGCGGCTGTCACCCGGCTGGGACCGAGGCGGAGAAAAATGAGCCGGTTAAGCGCGGCGGAGCCCGGGACGCTCGGGAACACGAGACAAATTAACGAAGTGCGAGAAATTAGAGTGCATAAATCTGAGGGCTGTAAATCATCGTGCGGCTGCTCATACTTAGAAGTAAAGAAACCTGAGTGCCAGAATTAAGCCTGTCTGACCTGGGCCTGCTTTCATGTGGGATGCTGGCATCCAATTCGGACTCCATGTCTTCATCCCATCTGGTGGTTAACTCACCTCATTGTGCCTTAGTGTTTTCTTTCAGGAAAAAACCTGCTTTATCCTATTCATCCCAACTTGCATATGATGTTAGTGGGAAAAGCTGGAAATTATCTGAGCTAAAACTCAGTCTTCATGTGATTTCTGTGCCTCTTCTCCTGGGTTGTCTCATCCATAGTCCTAACTATAAGTTGATTTCCCTCCACAGTGGAGGAGGGAAGTCAGCAGCACTGACTCCAGACACATAAAGTGTTCCAGAGACATCAAAAGATTAATTAAAAATATAACGAAGTTTGTTGGCTTGCCATGAAGTTATTCTTTTTATCTGTAATTAAAACCCTTCAGCAAGTTTCTGAACATAATTACATTATACCCCAAACATAACACCAAACAAAACCTGCTGTAGGGAAGAGGAAACGAGAAAATTGCATTTCTTATGCAATATTGTAACTGAAAGCTCCATTTCTGCATGAATAAAATGACGACCAACCTCTTTCCTCTAACCAATACATACAAATTAAGTAGCATTTTAGTCTTTCAGCGATATCACCAAAGTCAGATACTTATAATAGTCTGCCCCAAATCACTGTGATGTTAAAGTTACTGATTTGTTTTTCAGAACAACATACAGATATGAAAGATAAACACACAATTCCAAATTTGATCTAGATGCCCACATAAAGTATCAAACTAGGTAAAGTTGCTGAATACTATGATCTGCTGTCAACTCTTATAGAACAATGGCAGGGGAAAAAAGGCAGCAGAGAGGAATAACCTACTTACTATTTTGCAGTTGCAGTGTCAGCTTATGTTTTGAACTAGAAACTCATGGTTATGTCACTTTCTTTTCATTGTAACTACACACTTATTTGTATCATTATTTTGGCAGCTTTTTCGGCAGATCTCAAGATAACAAGATCCATGTGAGGTCATCCATCTCCTACACTACTCTGGGAGAATGAACTATTTGGTTAGTACTAAATTTGGCCTCTTTTTTTCCATTGCAGAAAGATGTGGTATCAACCAGCCTCATTTAAGTTTTCTTTATACTTATTATTTGCTTATACTTAAACCAAACATATTATTTATCATCTCTGGGATCTGGAAATCCCCAGATTTTTCAAACTTCCATTCTAGGCTTTCTTTCACTTTTACTTTCGTTATTCTTAGAGTAGCAGCGTGGGTAACAGTGTAACACAATAGTAGTCCTCAATAAACTACCCTGAGAAAACAATCTTATTTATGTTCAATCTCTTTCTGTAACAGCCAACTTCCTTCCTGCCTTAGAAACGGAAGGAACTGGTAGTCCTCAGAAAAGGATGTTGTATGACCATGTGCCAGCATAGTGCTTCAGGCACTGGAATTACAGAGATTTGAATGACAGCACTGATACTGTTTGGTGATAACACTTAAAATTAAAATTGACACTTAAAATTATATTGCTCATAATTCAAATAGGAAATTCTTCATTTGGCTTGGGGCACTGAAATGGTCTCAGGTCTGATCTGTCTAACCCATCTCACCCATATATCTTTCTGTTATTCAAGACTGTGAAAACAGTTTCTCTGCCACCACTCTCATGGGATTTAACTTTCCTGAGGCCACAAGTTTTACTGAGCAACAAAAGAAGAGTGGCTTTATGCACGCTTGAGGAAAGCAAGTGGAACTGTGATGTTATGACATCTACCAGTTACTCAAAATGCAAGAATGAAAATACAAAGCAATGCTAACTGAAGAGGCAAGTGTACCATATCTGGGTAGAAATGCAATCTGTATATATATTAATGCTTATTACATGGAGATTACCAAAATGAATAGTATCCTCTTTTTCAAATGCTGCACACCATCCAGTGACCTGTGACTTGCTGTTGCTGTGGCAGTGATTTTCAAAGTACTCTTTGGAAATTGTTTGAAAATAATTTAATATTTGGAAATTGTTTAATTTAATTTGTAGTTGTCTTTTGAGGGAGTTTAAAGCAAAGAAAAATACTATCTCATGTGGTGACTTCAGATAATATCCATGACTGACGCATTGCAACTTTGGAAACAAAAGCTACTTTGAGAGCTTCTAACCTTCACAAAATCTTCAAGAAACCTGGTCAACTGGGACCTTTGGTTTGGAGCTTGAATGTTGAAAGCTGTTGCACCTTGCAGATGACATTTTTTCACTCCATGAACATTCTTGACACTCTGGGGAAAACTTTCAGTTAAATTCATTAAGATATCCGTCTGATTTCAAATGTTCTATAAGTTGAGTCACTCCACTTCTGCTTAGACTGAGGTCAAAGATGATTTTTTCTTGAAGATTGGTACCTCACTATCTCTGCTCTAGGGACTCAAATTCTAATGCAAAAGTTTCACAGAAGTTACCAAGCAGGGGAGGAAGCCCAGGAGCTGGAGAGGACTCTTGTCTTCTTATGGGGTTCAGCAGTTCTGTTGACATTTTGCAACAGGTAATAACAATATCACAGATTCATTTTGTCATCCTCAAAGATACCTCCAATTTAGTGCTGCCTGGAATTCCCTGGTCAGTACTGTTAGATGCTTCCATTACTGTAAACAAGTGCCAGAAATCCTCTCACATCCCCTACTGCTGTAATCAAAGCTGTTCCATGTTGCCAACAGAAGTATTTGTTTGTACCCACACATGGATAGCAGTGAGGGGAAGGCTTCCCCACAGAGGCACAACCCAGTTGCCATTAAGTATTTCTACTGAACACCAAATACTGCCAAGTTCTTCCACCTCCATGGTCAAGGTCTCCCGAAGTGACTAACCTGCCAAGGGCCCTTTTCCCCATCCGTAGGAACTGCAATGCCTTGTGAAGGGACTCTTCCTCACAGGAATGAAAGGAATAAAGTGGAAATTGCTACTCAGATGTGGTGCCTATTGGTTTTTACCTTTTTTTCTTTTATATATTGTCTGTTGAAAAAGACATCAGATGGCTTACTCATCCTTCTCCTGGCACAGTCTCTCATCTGTCATACAAGGGGTCGTATTCCTGTATTTTCTGCCATATTTTAAAACATGAAGATTGCAAGAACCTTCTCACTTCTTTTATCTCACTCCTTCAAAGCCAGACAGACTCACTGCTAGGAAGTATTTCCTTTCCTTTGGTTATCTCCACTGTGTTGTAGAGAGAAATTGACCCTTACAGGAAATATATTTGTCAGCTGTCAGAAAAAGACAATATTAAAAGTACTGCAGAAGCCCAACGTTTCATGGGCTTCCCACTTACAACTGTGAAGATGTTACTCTCAAACCACTAGCTGTACCCATTTTTCATTTTGGCCCATCCTGCATAAGAAACTGTAATAAAGCTGCTGCATGACACAGTGTTGTGGTTTAGAAATGGTATTCTCCAATTTAGTACTCCTGCTAAAACCCACTCCTCCTCCAATTGGATACCCTAAAGGCAAAGATCATGGATTGAGATAAGAACAATTTACTGGAAACAGCAATGAGATGAGAAAACAACATCAGCAATATTAATAACAAAGGTATAAGACAAAGAAACAATTTACATGGAAAGTCCACAACAATACCAGATCTTCCCCATTTTTTCCTGACCAGAAGGAACCTCTTCTCCTCAGAAGAGAGAGTCTCTTCCTTTGGCCCCCATGATTGACATAAGGTGGTATAGAATGTCTGGGCCTTAGCCATGCCCCCTCCTGGCTACTGAGAAAATTAACCCTGTCCTGGCCAAAACCAGCGTGCATGATACTTTGTATCTCAAGAACAGAGTTGGCCCATTGTGCTGCGTTCAGAAGTGTTTTAGCTTGAGACCTGAGGTTTGAAGCAGGACAGTCCTTGCTGACTGTTCCCAGCTTAGCAAAGGACTCGTCTGATGGTTAAAATCCTTGTCCATACCTATTTCCCAACATCTGTCTATCTATCTGTATATCCCTCTATCCAGCTATCCACCCCTCTATCCATCTGTCTATCCAGCTGTTTATTTCAGCTGTTGCCCTCAATACTTTCTTCACTGATGCAGTCAGGGAGAGGGCAGCTTAGTGATTAAATAACAAATGTACTCTGAGAGCCCAAAGGGAGGCACACCATGTTTGCTCAGGGGCCTCTTAGCCTAAAGGCAGGAGTGAGAGTAAACTTCCCTCTCTGAGGGTTGGATACTTTTTGGGAAATCACCATAAGGACATCTTGTGGGAAACCAGAGCTGGTGCTGAAACAACTTCTCCTATACAAACCTTTCTGATTTCTGTGGTTCCTAGGAGTTGATCAGACCTGGTGGAAGCCCCTGTGTTGTTGGAGGGATTGTATTTGCCCCAGTAAATCTACTTCCAATCTCATTCTCCCTGCCCCACAGTCTTGCCACCTTAAAGATCCCTGCCTGGGAATCCCCATGCTACTTTTGCTTCCCAGAACCCCACTGCCAGGGGGTTTTCCACAAAAAGGCCGAGAACAGAAGATCAGAATTTTTGTTTTTGTAAAATTAATCTTTAATTAACTTTGGCTACAATATATAGTGATGGAATTTCTGGCCACCTAAGAAATACTTTAAAGAAACAACTGAATCAGTTTATCCTAGTCCCCTATTATATCCTTAAAAAAAAAAAAAGGTACTTCAGTAGCAGCTCTAATCAAGGGTATAAAATATCAAGGAAAAAGAAAGACAAACAACAAGCTTTATTTGACTCCTTAAGATAGTGAACAAATAGCAAGACAGTGACTTCAGGCTTTAAATTACTTTACTTTGGCTCTTCAAACAGCAGCCAGAGATGTTTTTTCCTTTTGATTTTACAAGCTGCTTTCAAAAACATAGTTAAAATTCCCAACGCTTATCTTGCTATCATGTGTCCAAAGCAAATATCCTCACACTTCAGGATCAGCCCCTATCACAGCTCCCTCACCTTGCTGGAAACCGCAAATTCCACACGTGAAGCACACGCTTGCTACAAACACCTCTGCCAGCGCCACAGCAGAGCTCAGATAAAAGCTGCAGGCAGTGAGGAGAGCGATGGCCAGCCAGAGGCTCGTGGAGTGCAAGTGATGTGCTCTTTGTGGTAGGTGGAGCGTGGAGAGAGGCGAGGACCGCAGCTGCACCCAGTGTCCCGCTGCAGGGGGAGGGCAGTGGATGGACCCACAGACAGACAGACAGCCACAGAAAAATAGAACCCACCAAAACTGCGGAAGGTGTCTAATTAGGCTCCCCTTCCCTGAAAAGCTGTCGCTAGGTAAGCAAAACTGTTTAAAACATGTTCATCATTAAAGTGTCCCCCGACAGCAGGATGCGGCAGCAGGCTCGGCGACAGAAGGGAGAAGAAGAGAGGCATATGGACCCCAGCCCTGTCCCCTGCTGACAAGCTGCCTCACCGCAAGCCCCCTTTTCACTGTCGTCCGTGCGTGCAGCAGATTGCAATGGCCCAACTTTCCCATCTGTATCCCAGGCCTGTGCCCCCAACAATGTGGCAGCCATGCAGTTTTCATCAGGCGGGGAGCAGGGGAGGGGGAGGCTGCGGGCAGGGGAGGGTGGAAGGAGAAGGGGGAGATATTAACCACCAATAATCACAATGCTATCCATAATGCATTGTCTCCATGAGATTACATGGTATATTTCCAGTGGGGATTAGCCCATCCATCACAGCCCTTTATTGGCCCTTTTTTTGTTGTATAAAGCCCAAACACTGTCGTAAAATTCTAAACCGCTTAATTGCTGTGCTGTAAAAATTTGCATATCAGAGATATGTCATTCCTTCGTTAAATGGCACTAGGCATTTGTTACAAGGTCCCAACAATCGCAGGAGAGCACCCCAGAAAAAGGTCACCTCTTGGCATTATGCAAAGTTCTCCGCTGAATTCTAATCCGCAGCAATTACGGCTTGAATGTATTGCAACTTTAATGGATTTTGATTTTCTGTGATTCAAACTCCCTGGGCTCAGGGAGCCCTTGCTTCATCTGATCAGACAAGGTAAGCAATGTGATGATGATGGTATGGTCTCTGTTTCTGTAAGGCCTGCAAACTTGACTCCCAAAATATGTCTTCCTAAGCCAAACTGTGAACCTGGTGAAAACTTTCCACACATGTCTTGATTTTGTAGATTAGTAGCCAGTACAGAATACTGCAGCCATCACATTGCCACTTTAAGTATTCATCATTAAAACAACCTGAAGCTAGATGTTTATGTATGTGTACTAACAAAGAGAATAATTATAGTAACAAGCAGCTTTTAACCCATGGATCTGAAAGATTCTTTACAAAAGCAAGTACATATAATTGTCCTGAATTTTCACCTTCAAAAACTGGCTTGGAAGAGCTGGTTTGAAGCCAGGAGCACCCTGCAGACCCCTACAGTGAGCACTGCTCTCAGCAGCCCCAGCAGTTCTCCTCTGCTTCCTCCCATCTGCTAACCAAGGACTGAAAGAACCAGTAATTTAACACGTGAGCAGGTCTTCACTCCATGTCTTCTCCATTAACTGCTGCAGAGGTTCTCCACATGTGCTTTCAATCCACATAGCAATTTTTTTTTTTTCATTATTTTAAGAGTATGCTTAATCCAGACCATTTCACCCCCATCTAGCATGATATTACAAAATTGTACGTAACAGGAGAAGTGCAGGTCAGATACTTTTCTCACAAAACAGTCTGGAAGCTGTATCTTTTTCCTGTGTAATAGCAGGAAGCATCGTTTCTCATCTTGCCAAGAACATGTAAAAAAGAACGTGAGTGGAGCAGTCTAAAGAGATTTTAAAAGTCCCATAGAGATCTGGGGGTCAAAGTCTGTGTTTCAGGTTCTGGTATAAGAGGAGAGTCCTTTGCAAGCTCTGATAGAAAAATGAGGAGAGAATGAGGAGAAAATCTGGGCTGTGTGTACCTAGTACCTGGGCTTGAGTTGACCTGGGCTGAAATGGTGTGAGTTAGCTTTAAAAACTGTTCAAGATACAAGAGATGCCCATTATAATCAGGATCCAAAGCAAACTGAGTCTTTAATTATCCACTCTGTTCCTCTTTTCCCCAACTCTCTCCCTACCCACAATCATCGATACCTGTACATGGGATACAAACTTATCTGTCCCTGCATGTCTGAGGCATTGTCACTGCTCATCCTCCCCATGGGGTCAGATGCAGCCTATGAATGTGCTTTTGGATGTGAGTAAGTGAGATACATCCTCCTCCAAGGGACTGCCACACTCACTCTCCCTAGTGACTGAAAATTCCTTCCAAGAAGGAAGGAAGCATCTCCAAGAAGCACCAGGGTGGTGTTAGTACTGATATGTCTTACACCTGAGAGGGACAATGGCAAGTGGGCTCCTGCAGGTGTGTCCCAAACACAATGGTAAGGTAGCACACACTGACATTTTTGAAGGCTTGCCAGTACCTTCTAAGGGTCCAAACCTGGTCTCTTTTTCCAAGTGAAGCAGAGATAGGAGGGAGAGGGGAAGTTGGCTAACAAGAACTTCCACCTCCTGCCTGTGTGCAGGAGGTCAGTGTAAGAATCTGCTTAAGACACACCAGACTTTTGAACCTCCCTCAGTATGTACAGCCCTGTTCCCTGGAGATAATTAATGTCTTGTGAATATTATTGCCCCAGGAGAAGTGGATGAGCAAGACTGTGTGTGCCACAAAACCTGAATCTACTTCTACAGAAGCTCAGGTGCCTTCCTCAGCAGAAAGCAAGGGGCAGAGCTAAAGTACAGCAGGTACAGGATCAAAGTAATTGCTTTCCTCCAAGGCTTCTTGCTTATCTTTGTAACCCAGACCCACAACTCCAGGAATTTGGAAATGTATATTGCATCACCTCAAGAAGATTTCTTCTAACAGTCCTATTTCAGTGAGTAATTTATGTTTTATGATATCTATTTTACATGTTCTTCTCCTAAACATTTTTCTTCCTACCAATAAGTACGTTTTTCAGGTGTGTATCTCTTACTCATGTTGCAAGCATTCATATTTAAAATCAACCTTACATTGTATTTAATCATCACATTATGGTAGTTTTTTTATTATAATATTTTAGTCTAGCAGGTGGTTTACTAACCAGAAAGAATTCTAACAAGCAACCCAAACATTCTAACATAACAAAACCACCTTATCCTTGTTTTCTTTTTTTTAATTAACAACTTTTGCATCAATGCAAACTTCTTCTCCTACATGTGAACTCAGCCATGGTGGCTTCACTTTTTTCTGAGTTCTTAATTAAGTAGGCCTTCTACAAAGTAGTCCCAAGTACCTTTGCTAAAAAACGTTTCAGCCCCTATCCTCGTGCTGGTAAAACCCTTTCCCCTCTGTGGCATCAGTGGAACTGCTGGTATGGCTGCAGATCTGCAAAATCAGCAATGCAGGAAGAAAACCCTCCAAAAAAAAGATTAAACCAGATTATTGCAGGTCAACAATTCACAGTGATTGCCTGCAGTCTCTCTAACCAGCTTATTTTGCATCCACAAGCCTGTGCCTCTTTCCCACCACTATCTCTGCTTTACAGAAGGAGAAGCAAAATCTGATCCACCCAAGGTTTTCTAGCATTGCAGTGACAGAGCTGGAAACAGGTCTGGAGTCCTGCATCACAGCACCACACATGATCCCAAGGTCATTTCCTCCCTTCCTCCTCTTTCACTCTCCAAAAGCTTCCAACCATCAGGGGCAACCTTCCAATATCATAGGGACAGTCTGCAGGGCTCACTGGACACCAGAATGATCTTCAAAGGGTGGAACTGGAGGTTTTATTGCCAGCTGCCCTCCCTGCAGATCTCATCACCCACTGACATTTATATCTGCCTTGGAAATAGATTTGTTACACAGCCCATCTCCTGCTTCTCTCTCTTATATATTCTGTCCATATCAGACTCAGAGGAGCCTTCCTGCTGCCTTCAGTGAGGTTTGAGATGGGACTAAACTGTCTCTAAGTGCAATTTGTTTTGCCCTTATTGAGCATTATTAATGTTTCTGTTAGGATGGAACAAATTATGTAATAATGTGTCCTTTTCTCCTGCTTGATTCATTATTTAAAATTACCCAGAAAATAATTTATGTGAATTATTCTGCAATTAATTTGCCATGAGTTTCTTGCAAATACCTCTGAACAGCATCTGAGCACCCTTGATTGGTTCCTAAGACCTGTTTTAGAGCTGGAAGCCAGACTAGATACATACAAATTTTAGGGAATGTCTGCATAAGGATATGGACTATTTCCATTAAATTAGTACACAATCTCATTTATGTTTTTAATTTTGTTTTTCAAATGTTGGTGGTGTTTTCTGTGGTTTAACAAAGCTTGTCTAACTGAATTAAGATAAATCATTATAATTAAGGTCACACCAAAATGGGCTTTTTGCCTGTTTTCAGCTGAATCAGTGGAAAGCTGCAGCTTTCATTTAGCCAACACTGCAAGTAAATAAGCATTTTGAACCAGTTTTCTAATGTGGTTTCCATTTTGCATCCTCAGCATCTGTTTCTGATGCTTTTTGCTAATTTATTTTAATAATCATTTGATATTTTGCATCTGTCCCAAAGTCCTTTCAACCCAGTGAAAAAAATTCCTTGACATTCATGACATCTGCATCTGTTTAGCTGAGAGTGAAGTCCCTTGTTTGATTGGAGGAGCAGAAGTACAGCTGATAGAATTTCCTCCAGGTTGCTGACTGCAGGTACAGGTGGTTTGCAGCACCTGAGGTGTGAGGTCCCAGGTGGAGGAGCCATTCCAACAGGAATGGCTGCAGAACCACTTGATGATGCAGGGTGTTCTTTCAGAGGCTTCGTATTAATTTGCAAACAGATCTGTGTTCATTACATTTTAATTAGCTCCTAGTAAATGTGCCTTAATAAGCTCTTTTTAAAGAAATAAAGTAACTGCCATATTAAATGCATCTTGAATAAATATGTGGCAATGGGAAACAGCCCTTTCTTAACTTCCTGGGTCTATAAACATTAACATGCTCATAAATACATTTGCATGTAGATACAAGACTTAATAAAAGCCTTTGAGAATACCATTCATCCCTTTTGCACAAACACATTCCAGTTATCATTAGCCTTGCAATTAAAATCCTTTTAACGGCAATAATTGAAGGTTTCACCACCATAACTTTGTCATCTTAAAAACTGCTTGTTTCATGCATAACTATTGGAAATGCAGGAGAGTGGGTGGGTCAAACATTCCAGGCAAGGCTTCTCATCACACAGGTGAGTAGGAGTCAAGAGTTAAGGGGCCAGGAAAGTACAGAATCCTAGGATACACTAACAGATTACAGAAAAACCAGCAGGTTACAGGCACTGCTCCTTCAACAGCAGCACTCTCAGCAAGGCCTATTAACACTTCATACTGCAAAGGTGCTATTTTCTGCTCCCTCCCCCTGGCCTTTCAGTGAAAAGGTCTTGCCACAGCAAGCTAGGGCACTTTCACCAATAATTAACTGGGACAGAGTTCATTAGGTAAAACAAAGGATAAGCAGGCATTGGAATATCAGGCCAGCCTTGCATATGGAAAGTGAAGCCAATCCATAATCCATTGAAGCACAGGGTGGGGTAAAGGCTCACATATTAGACCAGTCACCAAGGTGTAGAAATATAATAATAAAGTTCCACAACTGTCTTATTAACATACCAGATTTGATTTGGCTCCATTATATTTCATCAAATAGTTTACAAAGCACCCCGCATAAAACATCATCATAATTGTAATCATATATTTGGCGATTTAACGTGTACACCATAATGTACCATTAGTTACACAAATAACTAATAATTTGCTAATGACAATATTATGTTAAGTCAGTTTAGGGGCAATTAAAGTGAGTGATATTTACATATGCCTAATGAATCACAGTCGATGGCAGATTAAGAGATTCTAATGAATATTCATCCAGACATTCGCAACCAGCTTCACAGTTTATAAACTGAATTATGGTTGATTTGCCCTTTTAAAAATGAATATGTGAGTATCTTCTGCATGGGAGGAATGAACAATTGGGGCTGATTGTAAAATTTTTTTTAAGCAATGTACTGGTCAGGACACAAAACATTTTTATGCACTCTCATACCCTTGGCTTCTCAGCTCTTTTTATATCACATATCAGCATTGATGAACTATCTCCATTTTCATTCCTACCCATGACATGAAATATAGAAAATGTTTTGCGTTGAATTAAATGCAATAGAAGTTTTATGCAGACTCACTAAGGAAATAATTACACAGGTAGCCTGCATTCCCCAAGCAGAGTAAACAAACTCTCTCTGCCATATGCTAACAACATTCTGCTTTTAAAGGTAGCCTTTATGCATGCTTACTTGAGTGACTGACCAAAATATCGTTTATTTAAAAAGAAGCTGTATAAGCTTCTCATGGGATGAAATTAAAGTTACTTTTACACATCCTATGCCAGAAGTTTCTGCTACTATTTGTATCAATAATATGGGTAGAAGTAACAATAATTGCTAAGAGTATTAGATACAGTTTTATGGTTTGGTTATCAGATTTCAAAATGAGCTCAAAGAAATGTGAAGCATTTAAAGTCCATACACAGAGTTTTCCTTGGAAGTCCCTGTGAAGTGTTTGTTTGATTCTGGAGCTGTCCTTCATAAAACTTGTCCCTGTGACACAGAATCACAGGATGGGACCTGTGATGTTGGAAGGGATCATAGTGGGTCATCTGTTCCAGCCTCCCTGTTCAAGCAGGGTTATCCTGGAGCACATTGCACAGGATTATAATCCAAATTGCCCTGTGTTCAGGAAAAGTTCAACTACAGCTGGGAAAAATGCTGCTGGGATTCAGAGGACTCTGTAATTGTAACACAGATTTAATGAACATGCAGCTCTAATAACTGATTTTACCTTTCTACTTGCTCTGATCTAATCAGGTTGCTAGACTTGGCCAGAAGTCCTGTTTTCCAAAATACTACAAAAAATTTCCTGGATATTTTGCATAGTTTCAGTCAGATTTCTTATTGAGAAAAATAAGAATTTATTTTTCAATGAAAACTGAAAACACAGCAACAAATACAACATGTAGGGTTTCAAAACATTTTAAAATTAAGTAAAAATTATCTTTTAAAAGTAACATTTTTTTATTTAAAACATCATTCATATTTTCATTTAATTTTTCAAGTTAAGTTCTCTACTGTTTTTAAATAACAGGGAATGCTACAGTTTTCTCAGTTGCCTGTTTCCTTCTTATTGCATTGTTTTATAAGAGGATGGCAGACTAACACAGCCTGAGAGGACTACTATAATCCCTGCATTGACCTTGAGAAGTACTTGAACTTTTCATCTTTGCCTGTTTCCAAGGCTTCTCTTCTTCTCTAAAACAGGTCTGTTTCTGAGGTGCTAAAATGACAACTTCAGGGTGCAGTACTACCAAAATCTCTTTTGGTAAGTTCACCCTAAGAAGCTATTTAAAGTTTCCTGGCATTCTATGTGCTAACCCTTCCACAGTCTACAGCCAACAGCAATACAGATTATTTTATCCTTCCCTACATATTTCTTGCTCCTAAAAGTAATTAAGCTTGTGTCACTTCCAAGCTCCCAAAGCCCAAAAGTCCCCACATAATTGTTTCAGCCTCAGTGCTTCTGTCTGCCTTACCTCTGTAAGTTTGCCTCAGCACTGTGACTGCAGACACCGTCTGTACCACTCGAACTGCTGGCAACTGAATGGTTTCAGAAAACTTCCATCCTTACGTTTAGCACCCCCAGCTACCCTCACCTACTGCAGCAATTTGTAGAAGGGTCACAAATAATTTGATCTGTCTTTTAAACAGTGATCTCCTGTGAGCTTGAGTAGGTCTATACTTGTATCAAAAAGCATTTTGCCTTCTCTGCTGTCTATTATAGAAATTAACCATTTTCATCCCCAAACCATGGGCCTTTTTCTTCAACCATTACTCTCAGAAGCACACTCAGGGAACCAGGGCAGGACAGTTCCCTTTTTAGGTTTTATTCACATTGCTATGCATTTCTGGATAGAGAATGGTCCTAAAAGACATGAACCCAAACTTTCCAAATTAAATACTGTTGTGATTTTTCTGTGGCCACACACACTGCAGATATGTCTTTTCTTGCCAGTCAAAGCCTGTGTTAGTATTTGTGGGAATATTGTATCTATGTCTGTACAGAGAGTGAAATCTCAGAGTTAATGACAGGCACAACCTGCAGCAAGGGCACTTCTTAATTTCAACAGGGTCAGAGTTTCACCCAAGACCATTATTGCTACTGCCTACAGTATTAAAAAGGCACTGGATTGCACAGGGTTACATTGTTCATGGACCCACTACACAAAAAAGATGTTTCTCCACCAGCAGAGGAAGGAAATTACTGCTTAAAAGTTTTGTTTGTTTCTCACATATTCAGTGGTACAGAAAGCCTCAGGGCTTTTCTTAAAATGCAAATTTTAATAACTATGGGCCAGATTTAAAAGACGCAGAGTAGCCTGGTGAATGAGCCCTGTTGTACAGTTAAGAGACCAAAAAGCAAGGGCTGCTTGTTTTATACAAGAACTGCTTAGAAAAGAATCAAAATGACTCAGCTAGAGTAATGCAGAAAACACAAAGGGAGGCATCTGGGCTCTTCCCTGTCTGATCTCATTCAACACCCTTCTTTTAGCCTTTAACCTCTGATGGATCCATAGGGAAGCACTTAGGTGTGACAGTAATGACTGAAATTACCTGTACCTTGATAAGATGGATCAAAGGTTAAAAACCAAACAAGCAGTGGATAAAATAATTTGCCTGGTGTGTAATTTTTACCCGGGTTGGAAGTGCATGGAATCTCCTTAATTACACTGCTTATCTCGAACTTATGGGAGAGCTCTGTGTATACTGTGCCCTCTTGTTCATCTCACCCTCCAGAGCCTGTTGCAAGTGTGCTACTTAATTAGTTTCATATATAAATATATATATGAATATATATTTATTCATATATAAATTTGCAAGTGTACTGGTAATGCTGCTTCGGCAAACTCCTGATGCAGGGAGACATGAGAAGCAAAAGTAACCACAAGCTGAAAAGAATTGCTCATTTGGCTTAACACTGGCACTGAGGACGAGCTCTGCTTCAACAGGTGCAGTCCTACAGCCCTCCCTGTCTGCTACAGCAAATGAGAGAACTGATAGGCATTTAATGAACCTCATTCAAACCTGTGTGGAATAATCTTTCCGTTAATCTTCTAACTGGTTTCCATCCATCTAGCAACAGCGGTGCTTAAATCTCCTGTTTGCACTTTACTAGCTGCAGATTGTAAATGTTTCATGAGCCGCTGAGCTTGCAGCATTACTATTTTATTAGAATGTTGAATATCTCATGTTCATTGCTGTCTTACCAGCAAATTTTATCTAAACAAAAATTGCTTCCATACTTCTTGTGAATGACAATTTGGTGGTGTGATGGATGCTGTTGTTTCAGCTTGTTTTGCATCAACAGTTTGAAAATAGCCCCTCTGTCTTGCTGAGACGCAACGGTGCACCTGTGGTAATGCCAATAAAAATGCATTCACATCATGAGTATATCCAATTTGGCTCCTGATGAAGGGACAGAGATCCTGTCAGCCTCTGGTCCTGGTGTTAAGCACACATGAAAAATTCTCCTGCCTCTGAAATGTAGAAAAGGTTTCACTAAGTTGAGTATTCTCCGTAGTGTTATTCTCCGTAGTGTTTCCTTAAAACAGAACCACAGCATTACTAAATGAATAAACTGGACCAGTTCAGAGTTTAGCTACAAGTAAATTGGTGTAACATCAAATACTGATCTTCAAAGTATATGAACATCCTCTTGGGGCTTTGCTCAGTTCTCCCAAATCATGTGCACCCTTGGTAAGTCTTGTGATGCAGACAAGTCGGTTGAGCAATGAAAGCAGCTGGGAGTTGTTCATGGACTCTAGAAACTCTCTTTGGCTGACCATGCAGTCAAAACACTCAAGGGGGAAAAGAGAAAACCAAAGAGATGTTCAGGGGGCAGCCCCACTGAGAGGTCCCATCAGCCCTGTGGCTGGCACAGGGCGCAGAGATTATAACAGCCAAGCAGTTTAGAAAGGGAAAAGGGAGACATAAAAAGCCCTCCCTCACAGTGAAACAAATCAGGAATTGCCTCTCTTGGTTATCCCTTCCCTGTGAATTTTGCCATGGTACACTTTGAGCAAGAACCAGTTCTTTTATCTGGAAGTGAACATCACCAAATTGTGTCTTTATCCACATCAAGTCTCTGTCACCAATAGCTTCTGAAATCCCACGCCAGCCCAGACCCCCTTGTGCAGTATGGTGGAGGGAGGAGTTTACACCAGTTGTTTATCTCACTTTATTTCATGTGTTGATGTAAGCACTGGGAACAGCTGATTTGGAGAGCTGAGAGCCATGTGGGGACCAGCACAACCAGCGAGCTGTAATATGCTCTGGCACTGCAAAGGGTGTCCCATGTTCTCCTCCCACAACCACTCCCACACTGTTGGATCTCCAGTGTCAACAACTCACCCTCCAACACACAGAAAAACCCTGCTCTGATCCTGGTGTTTGCAAACCAGGCAGGACTCAAGACTTCCATGTTGAGTTAACAATTAAGGAATGTATTTCTTCCAGTTCTGCAACAAACAACTGAGATAAAAGACCTGCATAAGCTTGACAATTAAACTCCAAGAAGATGACATGGTCAAGTGAGTGCTGTGGGCAGTAAAGTACTTGACTTGCCAGCATGGCCACCACCTTATCCACTTTCTACAGCAGCAAGTCACTCTGTCTACCACATTTTTCCCAATCAGCCACGAAATAAACATTCCCATATCTCCTACATCCTCTTCCCACTACCTCCCCCCAGCCCCAATACTCTCAGTGCTGTCCATTTAAAGCATAATGTCCTCTCCCACTGGTTCCTTCTGTGCAAGCTGCCCACTCACCACACATCTCCTCCTGAGACACTGCTCCACCACAGAAACATCTTTCTCTTTCAGTGTACAAAACTGTAATAAGCCTACCCGTTGGCATTACAGGCACCCACCAAAGGAATTCTGGCAGGAGCAGGGCCTGCTTTCAGACAAACAGTTGGAAAAGGAGATATATGAACCTCCCAACTCATATAATTGATATAACTCATAAAGCATCTTTTGAGCACTAACCACAGGTGAGGCATATGTCTACCCTCACAGCTCAGGGCCAGACAAGGCAGTACCAAAAAAAGCTGATTACTGGTCTGCAAAGCAAAGCAAAGGAATCCCAGTTTTGAGGATTGTTCTGATTCCCTTCCTTATGTGAAGTTCCTCCTTTAGAATCAGAAGAAAAGAGATCTGACATTCATTGTCTATTTCATGCAGTGGTTTCCAGTCTGGTTTGCAAGCAGACCATGCTTGCATGGTATATAGGTATACATGCAAGCAACTGGGAGCTTTCTGAAAAGAGTACGACTCTGATTCACCCAAATTCACAGCGAGCACCAGCCACACAAGTAGTGTGTTCTCTTCAGAGGCTGACTTTGGCAATCCCTGGTGCATGGAGCTCTGCTGCAGAGCCAGGGTCAGTCTTGAGGTTCTGATGCCAAACATGGAGGGAAGTTGCTGCTTCCAAAGCAGTGTTAGGCAGCAAAGCTGCTGCTGCCATCCAGGGCTAAGCACTTGTACACCCTATGAAACAAATGTCTTTTGTCACTTTTCCGGCTATTCGTTTAACTCTTCAAATTGTTCCCAAAACCTCTGTCTTGACAGTCAACTAGCTTGATTTGCTGCCATCTGGCATTCTTAATGTTCTTGATTATTTAGAGGAACTGCTATTGTCCTTTCCATATACACTGGTTCACAGTTTGGAGCAATTTTTTCTTCTGTAGAAAATAAAGCCTGAATTCAGCAAAGAACCTTAAATTTCCCAAGGGCTGCTGCTCCTGCAGCAACTCTACTGCGGGTAACATTTAGCCAGCCAGCCTCTAAAAACCGGCGCGAAGTTACCAGAGAGAGAGAAAGCAAACACCGCAATTGAAGGCAATGCCAAGGAGCAGACTTCCAGGCACTGCCAGAAACCCACTTGGGCTTCTCGGGTCTGTTCCCGCTGACCCCACACTCTGCATCCCTCAGCCCACAGCCTGCCTCCCACTCCGCATGCTCCGTGCGTTCTCCAACCGCATCCTTCATCCCGCATCCTTCATCCCGCATCCCGCATCCTGCACCGCCCCCTGGCGGCCGCTCCCGGGAGCCGCTCTGGCTGTCTCGCTTCCAGCCCGGTTCTGCGGGCTCGCTCCCAGCTCAGGCTGCGTCCCGCTTCTCGTCCCCGAGTAACATCTGCATGGAGAGAAAAGCGTGCGTTTACAAAGAAAAGCTGATGTGCTTCCCTCTCCTAACCGAGGCAGAGGGAGTGAGGCCGTTGCAGTGCAATAGCCGTTCGCCACTAAAATATTTATGTTCTGCTAAACTCTGCAGTTGTATAAAACCAGAATATCCCACTAATTCTGCTCAGAAATACCTCTCTATGTATGCTTTGTTCTCCTGCGGTCGGGGGAAAACCTTTCCATCCATTCCCCAGAAAATCCCCAGCAAAAGAGAAACTGCTAAGGGCTGTCTTTAAGGAAATGCTTCTAGCTGCTGTTGTCTTTATTAAAAGTAAAGAAAGAAACACAAAAAGGCGTCTCCAACTCCTGGGAGAATGTTCAGCTATTAAAACCACATACCCATGTAACTCCCAAAAGAAGTCTTTCATAATTGCAAGCAAAACCCACAGCTGAACCAAGCTCTTATTGCTTTTCCCCAGTCAGACTGCATGTGATCACTGTAAAACTGACTCCTGAGTGCTGTTTTATGGCTGAGACTACAAAGGAGTTTGGTGAGTGCCCTAACTAACTCTGCATCTCACTAGCTTCTGGAATCCCCAGCACTCTCTTTTCTGCACAGTGGATGGGAAAGTTAAGAATGCAAGAATTAAGTCCTTAAAAATTGCATGGCAAATGAGAGGCACCTAGCTAGCCAAGAGGCAAGTTCCAAGTAAACTGAGAGCTATGAGGGAGCTCTGTCTGCAATGCTATTCCTGAATAGAGCTCTCTGACTGTAATCATTATTTCCTAGAAAGGCTTGCTGCTGTTTCCTAGATGCTGGACAAGGTCATGCAGTTTGAGGGATGCTCTCTGCAACAGCGTCTTACAGTAGCACCCAGCCAGCAAAGCTACTCTGGTAGAGTGCACACGAGCAAGAATAATACAACTGTTAAATTCCTTAGGTGGAAATTGTCAAGGTGGCACGAAATAGAGCTCCACAGATGCAGGATCCATCTTACACTGGATAATTAGCCTATTGCCATCAGCCTGTGCTTGAATTACAGCGGTAAAACACAAGACAATCTGACTAACAGTATGTAATTTTCTAGATGAAATCCTGCAGTTCTTGACCAGTTTCAGAGCTCTGGTGAGACGGGTGAAGTCCTCACCTTCAGTGGTTGCTTGTCACCTTCCCAAGTCCCCATGTCACTGGCACCAAGGCAGCAGGGTCTCAGCAGTCACGATGCCTTTACAATTGCCCAGCTCAGACCACTAGAGAAACTGGGAGGCAAGCACAGGTTCTCCTTTTTGCTGCCTTCCCCAAGTGACATGGACCAGGGATCATTTTAAGGTGGTATCACCTAGACTGAGAATACAACCTCTGCCATACTCAGAAACAATAACAATAGCTGCCAGGATTGAATTCATGAGGTTTATGTGGTATGCCCATGGTGTGAAGTAGTGATCCAAATCTATCTTTCTCCTTTACCACTTGCATTCATGCAAGTCCTTGAGCCATTCATGCACTCCTTGAGCCTTCATTCCATCCAGTGACTTGTTTAAAAATAAGTTCATGCACCCTTGCTCCTTGCAGGCCAAACTCTGAAACCATTTTCACGCAACAGACCCAGCCGTGTGGGGGCTCAGCAGGATCCCCACACACTGCCACTCCATGGCAGGCTTCCTTCATCACAACCAGCTGCAGAGCTGCTCTCTAGGAGGACCTGGAGAAATGAGCTGAGAGAAGCCTTGTGGAAGCACAGACTGTGAAATAACTTCACACACCAGCAAGACTCATTCAGACTGGGGAGGAGGGCAAATTCCAGAAAGGCACCTTCTTGTGGTCAGAGCAACTCAGTAAGCAGCAGATATGTGGGATCAAGCTGGGGAGCAGCATGCTGTAGAGCAAATAGGTAAAGATAGGGATGTCAACTTACTCCTGTCCTTCAGGGCTTTCCAGGCTTCAGGAAGGCACCTGAACAGGCAACATGTCATCAGCGTGCTCAACACACAGAGCAGGGGAGAAAGAGCCCAGAAGGTCAGCAGCCAGTACACAGGCTGGCTTCTCCCTGGTTGTTGTTAGATGCTCCACTTTCTGAACCAGCTGCAGAAGAGATGAAAAGCTCACCAGGTGCTGGGGATTCCTACATTCTTTCCCGCAGCCAGGATGTGCCATCCACTCACCCTTGTCTGGGAATTTCACCGCTTGCCTTGGGTGGATGAGTGGATGCAGAGTGCTGAGCTCCCTGAGGCTGCTCAAAGCAGCGTGCCTGTACCTCTGCCTCCAGAGATGCACCAGAGAGTGCATGCATGCACAGTGCAGCTCTGTGTGTGTGTGTCTGTGTGTCTGTGTGTCTGTGTGTCTGTGTGTGTGTGCACGGGTATGTGTGTGTGTGCACGTGTATGTGTGTAGCCCTGTCCCAGCCTATCTCCAGCCCATCTCCCTCTCTTCCCAACACCTTTTAAAATGCTTTATTTGCCTCTGGAATTGCACATATACAGGACCCCCAGTAACCCAGCCCAGGGGCCTCACCCCAGACTCTCACCAGTTGCCTCATCCCAGGATGTCTCTGTGAGGAGGACAAAGATCTTTAGTGAAGTACCTAGGTGAGGAAATAGGCACAGTGGCTCCTTTCCCACCTGGCAGCCCTCAGCACACCCACACTGCCCTCACCCACCTGCTTGCAGTGCAGCTCTGCCACGAGCCTTTGGAAGAGTCAGGAGCAGACTGCAGTGTGGCCTTGGTCAGCTTGCTGTGCTTGGGTGCTCCAGACTCATTTCCCAGAGCTTTGTGGAGTCTGTGCTACAGCTACAGGTCACAAGGAGGAGATGGTTGTGGTGCAGCACAATACTGCATGCAGCAGCAGCTCTTCCCCCAGTAATCCTCACGCCAGTGACATCTCCCATCCCCACAGCCTGTCCACATTTGTCAGTGATGCCTTCCAGGTGCTGGGATGACAGCCAGACAGAGTGACTGGTAACAGCCAGCACCAGGAGTGCACAAAGTTGGAGCAGGCTGCTCTGCACTTCACTGTGAAGCAGCCTCAGCAGTGGGTGTCAGAACTGGTGACAATGCAGATCCCAAATTGCTCTTACTGGTGACTGGGCTCTAGCTGCTGCTCCTCAACAGTTCATCATCATCACTATAGCCTGGAGACACACAGTGCTTGGTGGAGTCCAGGAACCCAAACTTGTCTCTCTGAGTTCCACTCTGTTGCCGACCTCGAGTAATCTGAGCACAGAACAGGTTTAATCCTAGGGCTACCTCGGCCCTTAGGTGTTCTACAACAGCCCAGGAAAACTTCAGAGTCTGTGTCAGGGTAGCACTTCAGCTGCCTGTGGGCAATTTGTGGAGATAAGGGTCAGAGGCACACAGTACAGGGAAACAATAGTTCCTTTGCTGTGATCCCTGCAGCAGATGGGCCTGGGCTTCTAGAAATGTCTATTAAACTTCTGTCAAAATAGATCTTAACATTTGCCTGCTCCTGGAACACATCTCAGTCTGCTCAGCAGCAGGTCCTCTTGGTGGTTCATCAGCTTCTCTGGCAGCTGTGCTGATGGTTGCTACCACTGTAGCAGAAAATGTGATTCAAAGAACTAGCACAGGGTTTTTCCAGAGGTGGAGGCTTCATCATCTAGCAAGGGCTCAGGTTCAAGTTAGTTTTCCAGACAGGCTGGGAGCTATCAGGAAATTTCTCCATAACAAAAGCTTTCTGCAGTGATACAGTTTATTAATTGCTCTTTGCTCCAACAACAGTTTGCTGCCTACAGTATCATAGTATAGGATATTATATGGCTATAAATGCTATTACTACAAAAGGCCCTGTCTTCCAGCCTTCCAGTTTCTGGCAACTTGTCTCTCCCTCTTTTTTCTTTTTTTTTAACTTTTTTTATTATTATTATTTCTTGTATAATGTGATACCTATGAATCACTCAAGTGATTTGCTGGTTTCTCTGATAAACAGATAAACAGTCTGGGGGCACTTGGATGTTTGCAGTGCAGTAATGTGACAATCCACACTTCTTGCCAATGTTTCCTCTTAGTGAAATTTCGTCTTGTACACAAACACACACACATTCAGCCTGTTAATACAGGGTAAATACAAGGTACTCACCAGTCACAGAACATGAGAGCACAGCTTTTACAATGTTCTGCATGAGAGGAAGGAGCTTTGTTTTTCCCACCACACAGGCAATACCAGCATTCCCTGGCCTTGTGATGTCCATGAAGGTGTTTCAAACATCAGTCCTTACCAGAGATAGCAGATGGATGGATGGATGACTCAGGCTTGCTGCCTCTGGAAACCAAGGTACTCTCAGAGGAGGTCAGAGAGGGTGAGGCAGCCTCAGAGGGTGCTGAGAGCACCAGAAGAGGAAAGTTGGTTGCTGTAAGACAGGCTCAGTTATGTATCAGATTTTGGGATGTACTGGGAAAAGAGTAAGATTACAAGATCACTTCTTCAAATGAGTACATGTAAAACATGGAATGGCCTTTGAGAGAAGTGCTCTTTTTCCCCAGTATGGGATACACCCACTTGTCATGATCTGTCTTAGGACAGGGACCAGCAGTACCTCATTTTACTTCTCTGGACTGCAGAAGTGTTGTGGCAGCTCCCTCAGCAGAGGCACTTCCCAGTGCTAAAGGGAGCCTGAAGCTCATCACCAACTCCTGATAAGAGTGGACAGGTTAATGCCACAGTGCTTGAAAGTGATGCACAGGCCGCGTGGATCAGCTCCCAACTCACCTCTTTCCCCTTCGCTGCGCCCTCGCCACAAGGATGCACAAGAGAGTGTGGGACAAAAAAAACGTGTTTCAAATAATCTGAACCTGTGGCAGATTGCTGCTCTGCCTTGTTTGGCTGAGGGATTTGTGATTTAGCATGGCCCAGCCCCCCACCCCATGGGAAGTGCCTCTAGGGCATCAGGTCCCTCCACCCCCCTCTCACCAGCCACTGGAGGGAAGCCACGGGCTATGCTTCTGCAGAAGTTCTGGTGGATCTGAATTTTTTGCCTTTTTTTTTCTCCAAAATCTGAACCCTGACAAGGTTTAGTATTTTGTAGAGGCCTTCTGAGCCAGGTTCTGACTGGTGTGTTTTCTATTCCAGGTCAGAGAAGTTTGCTGCCTCAGAAACCATGTTTCTCTCTCAGTTCTCCATTAGGCTAATTAATGACACATTATTAGATTTCTGGATTTATTACAACTATTCACAAGTATAGTTAGAGCCAGCAAGAAGAGGCCACAGTTTGTTTTGATTGGATTTTTGTTAGGCAAACATAGGGATGAGTTTGCTGTCACAGGAATTAAATACATCTGAGGAAGGATGGAGGGAGGTTGAAAGGTTAGGAAAACAGTTGCTTTTTAGCATCCTAGAACAGTTTGGGTTGGAAGGGACCTTTAGAGGCCTCTAGCCTAACCCCACTGCAGTGAGCAGGGACATCTTTGACGAGGTCAGGTTGCTCAGAGTCTCACCCAGTCTGACCTTGCATGTTTCCAGGATTGGGGCACCCACCACATCTCTGGGCAACAGGTTCCAGTGTTTTAACAACCTCATTATACAAAACTTAGTCCTTACACGTAATCTATATCAACCTCTTCCGGTTTAAAAACATGACCCCTTGTCCTATTGCAACAGCCCTGCTAAAAAGGATGCAATTTGACTGAGAACTGAAGTATGTGCTTTAGTCCATCCCTATTCAGGCCCACATACAGAAAAGCAATTAGGCACTTAATTAACTTCAAGCACATGGGCTGTTAAGCATGTGTCTAAGTGGTTTGTTGAAAAGGGATAGCATTAAAAGCACTCTTAAAATTAACTACATACGCTCAGCTAATTTCCTTGCCAGCTAAGCACACTTTCTAATCATAATGGACCAAATTCAGCAATGACAAAATGACATCATTCAGAATTATAGCAAGGTCAAACTTGGTCTGTGGATTTCTGTCCTTTGAGATAAGGAGGAATTAAGCTTGAAGCAAATAAGAAGAAATCAGACAGGTACTGTGAAGTGCCGCTGCTGCACACTGAAATGGTATCATGGGTAGGGTATGTACAGGTATTTATGAGAGCAGAATGTATCTTTCTTATCTCATTAACATTCTCAATATATTTAAATTTTTTCTTCCTTGGGACAGAGGGGAGAAGTCCAAATGGGAATGTTTCTTTCCACTGAAACAAAAAAAAAAGGCTCCATAAATTTTAAAATTTTTGTGTTTAGAAAAGCTTGCATTTCAAAGCCAAATTGCTCAAAATTAAAAAGAAGAAAATATTTTTTAATAATTTTCTAAGAAAAAATATTGAAGATAATAAAAGAATTTCCATCAAGCTTGTCATATCCCTCCAAGTTTTTCTGAGGGATGTTGATTTTTTTTAAATTAAATGGGTATTCTATTTAAAAAAAAAAAAAGTCAGTCACTTTCCTTAAGTCCTATTTTCACTTCTGCTAATTAATAACCAGAAAAGAAAAAAAAAGTGCACTGGAACACACTGTCCCTTTTGCCTTCTCATCCTAATTTGGGCATTGCAACCCCCGGAAGAGTTTTGACAAGAAAAAAAAAATCCCAATCCACAAATCAAAATCAGGTCAGTTGAGGCAGAAGATCCTATGTATTTTCTAAAATTACGTGGATACCTCCAGGCGCTGATGAAAAATGATCTTAGTTCCTGAAAAGATAACGAGTGTTCGCATGGGCATGCAGACTCGCACGGAAACTGGAGTGCGACACTTTCAGCCCCCCCAGCTCACCCCGGGGAAAGCTTGTCCCACGCCTGTCCTGAGCAGGGGAGCACACAGGGATGGGGCTGCAGAGCCTTTGGCTGTGAAAGCCAGGCCATCCCACTGCAGTGCTGGTGCTCGGGGCTGCCAGAATCCCACTGCCATGCCAGGACGTGACTCAGCGCCAGGACAGCGTGTGGATGGGAAAAGGCAGGAGGAGGGGGCACCTGCTTGCCCTCAATTGGTGACAGGTTCTGACCAACTGGACCTCGCTCCATGGGGGCCACTGTGGGGCCAGGGGGCTCCATGTTTATTTCTGCCTGCTGACTGGACATCCCAAAATAAGGTGGCCAGCAGATGCCCAGCATAAAGGTGTCATCAGGGCCTCCAGGGCTGCAAGGAAAACAGAGAGAGGATCAGGAAAAGAGACTAAGTGCACGGAAAGCCCACCTGGTTCAGGGAGCAACCAAAATGAAAACTGCTCAGTAATGTTTGACATTTTGTATTTCTTCCTTCCGCCTCCACAGCACACACAGTATTGCCTCAGATCACTACAAGACCTCTTAGGTCTGTGGTGAACATCACTTCAGAAAGATCAGCCCTCTTTGATTACAGACAGTCCTATGATATTTAGCTCTGACAAATAGCTTTGACTAAAATAATTTCTTCTGGAAATTTGCAGTCAGAAGGTACTGTTGGTGTCAGAGCTGTCTGGATCCCTTCTCTGGAGCAGGTACTGCTTCAGCTCCTCAGCATGGAGCTTTAACCTTTGCCTAGCTTGATATTCATACATTTTTGCAAGTGCATTTTTATGCATTTTCAGCAAATGAAAAAAATGGATGTACTTTTTTTAGACTATCAAAATCTATGCTGATATACTCATTCTCCTATCTTGAGAAAAACTTTACACTTTACCCCTACAGACAGGCACAGGTATCTGTTTTAATAAATAATTGTCGCCCTGAGTTTTAGCCTTCTGATGTTTTAGTTTCTATGATAAAGTTTCTCACGAGATTTTCTGTAAACAAACAGATGTTTTCTTCACTGTTCCTTTGTTTTTCATTCCTTCTCCTGGGAGGAAAAAGGTTAATGAACTCTTCTATTAACCAGTGTGATTGGAAAGGTGGTGACCTTTCTCTCCAATCCCTGGCCATTGTCAAAACACTATATAACTCTGTGAACTCATAATAAAGTTCTCTTTTCTCCACCTTCCCTAGTCCAGTGTAGTGGTCTCTCTGCTGTTCGTGTTGCGCTCACTAGTAACAAATAATTATAATTATTTATTATTATTTGTTATTACAATACCTATGTAATAACATAGGTATTGCAACTCATCACTTTTAAAGATCTAGGAGAATTATTTCCCAAATCCACTGAGATTTGGGTATAGACGTTTGTAGTCTTTTATTAATACATTGCATGATGTTGCTATGAAACACGACTCGTGATATTACTAAACATAACCTCAGTTCTCAAAACAAACCATGATTTTAGGGATCCATGATTTTGGATTTTCTGCTCATACCTGCAAACTGAGACCACGGGTAGCAGCAAACTCAGTGCCCAAGGCTCAGCTGCCTTACCACTGCCTGCAGACTGAATGGGAAGCCATGACCTGAGCCCCACCACTGTTTGCTGACCCTGCTCACAGGAACAGAGACAGGCTGGTGCTGACCCGCCCAAAGCTGCAAATCTCTCTCTGCTGCCACTTCACACAAACACTCCCCATGGGTACACAAAAAAGGCCAAAACTGCGTGATGCATCCATAGAAGATTGGAAGCACTAGACAGTGGTGTTGGTACTCATTGCTAGCGGGATTATTTGGGGCACAAAACACAAATATTAATGAGCACAGATCACATATTGTCCCTCAACCTCAAAAGCAGCAGGCTGCTTTCAAAACATGTGGTTTCATGCCCATGTTGTCCCAGCTGGATACACTTGGGATCCCCTGCACTTGCTCAAAACACTGCGCAGGCATCCGCAAAGCTGGGTAATTCCAGTATTCCCAAAACGTGTGGTAATAATACCTTGGCTCTGTCTAAGAAAATTTCCAGGCCAGTTGAACATTTCCAACAAACTTTTGTGGAAAGCACAAGGTCCAAAATCAAGTGAATAAACATCATTCTAGTCCAAAAATTACTCAAAAGTATGTTTTCTTTTAATAATGAGTAACACGGAAAGCTTTTTCTTCTGTGATGATAAGCAAAGAAGTCAGAAAACAAATGAGATGTAATCATAGCTCTGAACAGTACAAGGACAAGGTCATTATGACGCCTTCCATTTCCTCTCAGAATTCTCTGGGAAAGTCTTGGGATCATTCTCTTGCCTGAAAAGTACCACATTTCTGGTGGTACCAAAAATGGAAGTTGCATTGTGGTAGGAGAAACTATTTGTGGTTTATTTAATACAATAGTGGTCACGTCTGTGGCTGGAGTACAAGGCAAATTTGAGTCAAAACCAATTTTACATATTTTTGAGAGTGGATCTCAGACATGCTCACACACACAATAAAAGACACATATATATGTTCCTTCCTGAATTTATTTTGTCTGCTAGGCAGAGGCTGTCAAGAGTTTTTGACTTACATGAAAATACAATCAGCATATCAAAACATAATTGTGTTTAGACTATCAAGATGGATTTATAACCAGAACATGTTTATAAAATATTCTTTTCAAGGGAAAGTGCTTCTTGACAGGTCCTTAAAACTTTTTGCACATTATTCTTCAAATGATGAAAAATAATGGGAAATGTCGTAATGGGAAAATTCGTGAGACAAGCAAATGCCTTTTCCTTCCTAAGTGGTGAAATTTACTACAAAATTTCAACAATGTGAAGAAAACCCTGACCATGTCCAAAAGAAGTGCTGAAACAGAGGTTACATTTTCATCTTCTTGCAAAGCTGGCTAAAAGCTCTCAGTATTAGGTAGTACTACACATCTGCAGCTCAAGCTGAAAGGACTGGCACAAGGATTTTGGCAAAGGCTTTTTTTTCCTTTTTGAAAGAGTTTTGGGTGCTAAGAAGAAAAGAACATCCTCTCTTCTTAGTTTCTTAAATTTATTTTTTTTCTATACAAGGAACAAGAAAAAACATTCATTTTCTTGGTCTGCTTCTTACAAGAAATGAGAGTATGCAAGTTATGTTAATGTATCCACCTGAAGGTCATGGAATCTGTGATTACAAGGACCTGCTCTGATGAGTCTTACAAGAAATTGCTTGATTCTTCATAACAGTACAACTATACTGAATTACTACAAAATTATGATGTATCCAGTTTTTCACCTAACCAAACATATTCATTCTGCTTTTAAATTTTACCTTTTTTAACATTAATGAAGAAGTCTGGGAACCTTACCATATGTGAGACTTTAAAGACTTCTTTAAATATACCTACTCCTTAGTTTGGGGGTGTTCAGAGAGCTGCATCATAAGCAGAAGGCCTCTACCAGTTCACATGAGGTTATTAATCCCCTGGCCCTTTCTGTCAGTGTGAGAGACCACACAGAGAATGTCCCTGGTGGTTCACACTGAATCTTGTGGGTGGTTAAATGCGTGGGAGTTACGCTCTTTCGTTCTGAAGTATCTCAGGAGAAATCACCTTCAAATTTATGCTGCTATTTTTGTGTGACTCCTTTGCAGTAGAAAAAGGAGTTTACCACGTACTTTTGTGCTCTACTGTAGACATAAAAGGAAGCATCAAGCTTCCACTGCTTATTGCCAAACTGAATAGAGATATCAAAGGGGAAGTCCAAGATGGTTTTTTTCCTCCCTTCAAAGTCATTACTTCATAACAAATGGCCTTTAGAAAGACAGCCAGTGATTTACCCAAGGCTGAAAGCACAATCTCTCCCCAGTGGGCTCACAGCAAACACAAAAACTGATGTGATTTTGTAGTGATGCTCTGCAGTAGCAGGTGATTTGCCTTTGAACTCTCCCAGTTTCTGCTTTCTGGAGGCTCAAACTTTAAGAAACCCATGGCCCTTTCTTCATCTTCTCCAGATTTGATTCTACCAAGAAAAAAAGCCATAGTATTTGCTCTCCTATACAGTAGAGCGTTTTAAATGAAAATATTATGCCAAGGCCTGTTTATGTAACTGGAGCTACATGATATAAACACAATATAAACAAATAGCTGTTGTGGTATCCTGAAACCTCATCAGCTCTAAGCAGATTCAGTTGTACCATCCCAGGTCAAGACCAGTGATGTTAACTCTCTTGGCACACACAGAGCATGGGAGCAGTGTTACTCATGGGTCTATGCCTGTGCCAGGCTGAAATGGGTGACAAAACTTCCGGGAAGCACAGCAAGGCAACACGAAACTCCAAACGCCCGTGAAATTATATTATCTATGACCACAGGGCAACCACAGCAGTGGGAGATAAGAACCATTCCTAAGGCTATGACTGTTCCCCCTGATGATTAAAAAAGAAAAGGGAGGAAATTATTATACCCCTGGGGAAAGGCAGAATGAATCTGGGTAGCCAACATGTAGGCACAGAAACCCGTTTGACTCTGACAAGCAAAGCCAAGGAACCAGTGCCTGCTAGGTGTGCAAGTGTAAATGTGTATTTATTGCTCTGTTGACCCAGTTCCCATCTGGTTTATTAGCTTTTATCACCTGGTACAGTAGCTTAAGCCAGCAGAGCAGAGGCACAGACATCAGTGTGTGGGGAAAGAAAGAGGGAGGATGGAGGTAATGCCTTAAACCAACATAGCTGAGAGTGTGAGTCAGAGAACTATGGCCCTTGACAGCCATCCACCTTTGCAGAAAATAGACTCTGGGTTTAATGCTGTCACTTCTGATTGCCAAAGTGTCTTTTGGGGTTTTTTTTGTACAATAAAAGGTATTTTCTCTATGTCCCATGCAGCCAAAAGGTCAGCTGTGGTGAGAGAGCTGATGAAGTTGCCCTTGCATCCTCCAGGACTGTGATTGAAGGTACTCACCTTTGAGTCTGTTCTGCTTCATTATGGGGGCCATATCTGTAAGAAAATAATTTTGTTAACAGGAAAATAATTCTGTTAACAGGATTGTGGGTGAGAACCATAAAACATTTTACTTCCCTTTGATATTTGTGACTGTGTAGCACCTCAGCTACAGGCAGTAAAATAATAACAGCAGTGTCGAGTATGTGGCAAACAAACAGCAAACCTGAGGTTTCTCACCTCAGGCTATGTAGCCTTGAAAACTCAGCCAGATGTGCTTGGCCAGCACCTGTACACTTGCTTCTTTGTTGTTGTTGTTGTTGTTGTTGTTGTTGTTGTTGTTGTTGTTACAGACCAAGTCAGTCAAATTTGCAGAGAGCTGGTTTGCAAGTGGACCAGGGCTTCAGACACTTGAGCAAAGAACCCCATCTCGGCTTACAGCAATCAGGCATCTCTCCTTAGATGTGTTCAAAGCCCTGAGAGTCCTGGACTTTCCCAGCAAATTCCTCTGGAATGTAAATAGTCTTCAGATCCTCACCAGGTGCCAGCAAGGCTTCTTGAGGTTGTTGAAGGGGAAGTCCTCATGACATACTCCAACTAAATAAAAATAGTAGTAATAATATTATTAATAATAATAATGATTATGGTGTTTGGCTAGGGTATTTTTGCCTCAGGAGAAGATGTGTGTTTGGGAAGAAGCAGCAGTTGGCTCTAGAGAATGTTATTCAGAACAGGTCAACTTAAAACAAAATTTGCTGGATACCACTAAGGTATCTGTTCAGAGGTCTGGCTGACATTGTACTTACAAAGCAGAGGAATGTTTCCTTTATCTCCAAGTGGAAATGTTGAAGCAGAGGTTTTAAATAAAGATCCTGGCACTGCAGATATGAGCACTCTGGAGATATTAAAGAAGTTGAAAGCAGTAACTATGGCTATTTTTGACCCATGGACACTCGAGGGGACTCCGAACCTCTGGGCTCCGGTCTCAATTCTGCCGCTGCCTTCCCAGATAACCTTGACCAAGTTGTTTCATCTCCTGTGCTTCCATTTTCCCAGACACAACTCAAGGTGTCCACGAAGCAGGCTGTGGAAAAAACTGCATGAAAACCTACCACTGCTGCTAGCACAGCCAAGAATATGTGAATATGGGCATTGTTCCTGAGAGCTGGGACCTGAGAGCACACTGGAGGTGACAGGTAGCAGGAACAGGGCTTACAGAGGGAGTCTTTGCCAGCTTGGGTGTTTGTATCAATGTAAGGGTAACAGGAGTGCTGTCTGAAAGGTACATTGGTTGGTACTCAAATATGCTTTGGAATTTTTTTTTTAATGTAGACCAAGGAGTTCTTTGCTGCAAAAGAAAAAGGTAACAAGATAAGCAGGCATGAAGGGACATGGCAGGAAACGTGGCAAGCCATGATGGGTCTTGACAAAACTTTTTATTTTTAAAGTTGCTTAATATAGTCCTGAAAAACAGGTCTTCATTGTTATGAAATATATCCTTGCCCTTATTAAAAATAACCTCATTTTATGGGCATCAGAGCAGGCCGATCTTTTGGTACCTAAGACAGCATTTTTCATTACCAGATCTCAGATATATCCAAGCCTTGGGAATATAGAGTCACTGCCAAGGCTGGAGCCTGTTCCTAAGCAAAGCTCCTTCTGCATACGCTCCAAAAAACATTTCCTTTCCTAAAACAGGCTACTGAAACAAAGATTTCTAGTCAACAAGAGAGTGATGTTTTTAGACACTCAGAATCATGATTTCAGGAGCTGAAGGGAGGAAAATTATGCTAGCATTCAAGAGGTCCATCCAAGAGATGTATCATTTATTTAAAACTGATCAAAGCCTCCTTCTGGGATGAGTAACCATGATTCTCAGAGCTGGGAGGTGCAAAGAAATTACTCCATCTAGCTAGCTATCACTTCTAGGGAGAAAGAAAGCATTTATTCACACTTACTTTAAGGCATTCCTTTTGTTCCACCAAATGTTTAAAGTACTACCCTGTAGCAATCAAATGGCAGGTGAAGTAGGAAGAGGAACAGCGAGTTCTTGACAGAAGAAATAAGTCATCGTTCCCTCCCACCGGCAGAAAGGGAAGTTGAGCACAGCTGGAATGGCACACAGGACCGGGGGAAATCACCCCTTTGTTTTCACCTCCTCCTTCTTCACATCCTACTGTGCAGGCCTGCGGGCACTGAGTCGCAGACACGGAGGCAGAAAATACCCGTGCGGGCTTTCCAGCTTGTTTTGACGCGTCCAATATTTGGAAAAGTAAAGTGAGGTGTCTCTGTCCCTTCTGTGTCCAAAAGCAAAATCCTCTGGTGTTTCTGAGGTGCCCCAAAAGCTGGGAGTTCACATTTCCCTGTAAACCTGTGTGGCTGAAGGATTTCCTGAAACAGGGGAAGCCTGCAGCAACTACCAGGGCATGCTGGCCACTTTTCACACTTATCACCCAGTTCCTTGCCTGAAAAAAACCCTAGATAAATAAGCCTGACCCAGAAAAATGGACCACTCTGCCTTCCAGCACCTCAGAAGGAGACAGGGGAATCCACAGGAGGTGGCCATAAACTCGCTACTTCTGCCAGCAAATCCATTGCTCGCTCACGGAAGGAGCAGGGGGTCCCCCCTCCCTTCTCCCTAGAGCCTGCTTCCCAACAATGCCATGGCCTTTGGAGGCTTCTTGGAGCTCCTCACCTCCTCACTACTCTACATCAGCTCTCCATTCCCCCTTGCCTTTTCCAGGCCCCATAGTGACTTCCTTCATTGACCTTTAGAAATTCCTTCTCTATCTCCTGGGTGTCCTTTTCCCTTCTCTGTGCCTGGCCCCTGCTCCCCACCGGCCCTGCACTGCACATTCCTCCCTCTCCTCTCTGCCCTCCTCACCACAGAGCAGGGAAGACAAACAGGATTGTGCTTTGGGTATTGTTGTGTTGAGCAACAGCCATGAATGGCTTTTACACCCTTGAGTAGCAGAGAAAAATTTGAGGCCCTAATAAACCAATATTAGGGCTCCCATGGGTGCTTCACACACTCCTTGCTGCAAAATTAATGTCCTTCTACAAGACAAGGGTGCTAATCAGCATCAAATTCACACCTTTGGTGCTGAATTATCACTAAAGGTCTTAATTCAGCCAGGCATTCCTATGGCCTGGCCAAGTGTCAGGGACATCCTGCAGCAGGTAGCCCTAGCACAGATGAACCTGAGCTTGAGGTGCCTTGGTCTCCTCAGCCCATAAATAAAGGTGTTTATTTGATGTTTCTTTCATCCTCAGTCAGACATACCGTGCACTGCTCACCTGCTCCCACCTTATGCTATAAACAAGACAGAGTACGCAGATGTCATTGACTTTCCTAAGTGACACAGCAGCCCTAAGATGGCAGCTGACCCCCACACAGACAGAAGAGAAGCTGTAAGTCCCATTTTTTTCCCACTAAACAGGCAGGCATTCTCTCACTTCAGGCTGCCTACTCCAGCTGGATAACATCAGTACCCCACACCGTGCATTGCTGGGGTGTCCACACATGCTGTCTATGCCCAGTGGAGAAGGGGAACAGAAAACATCTCCCTTGCTTTCCTTCACCTTTCATCTGTATTTCTTTATTGCAGACCACAGGTCTGTGGGCCCTCTTTCCCTTCATTGAGCTCCATCTGCTCATACCCATCAGTGGCACACAAGTATGGCCAGGTGCCTTCACGCTGCCATCACCCGCCCTGAGGGACAGTGGCTCTCTGATATCGTGTGGCTTGGGGTGAGAGATGGGGGCGAAAATGGGCCATTACTGCCCCACCAGCTCACACACCTAACCCAAGAGGGCTAGTGCCAGGAACACACATGAGCTCTGTGTGCCCTCAGAAGGGACCTGCAGACCTGTGCCAGTGCACCTGCCAAACTGCACAGGGTGCACCTGCCTTGAGTGCAGCAGGGTCTGCTTCTGGGAGTAGAAACTAGGGAAGATAATGCACTCCGGGGTGCAGATTTCAGAAGGAAAGAGATGCAGTTTGTGAGAGCTCTGCCGGGAGGAAGATGCTTCTTGCATGCAGGAGCAGAGTGAAGCCACAAGGCAGTGTGGGAAGACGTCCACAGAAGATCTGTGCTTCCTGACGCTGCTCATAAGACTTTCAGCTTTGGGATGAGTTTTCCCTGGGAACGTGGAGGAGCCTGCAGCCAAAACCCTTTGCAAGACTGAGATTGGATAATGAACACTGTTTAGCCCATAATTTTGGCAGACATCTAATTTTGGCAAAGCTGCAGTGTCCCAACATGTTGGAGCAGGGCTTAGCAGTTAGCAAATGGCTTTCAGACAGAGAAGGGAGTTTTGATGTTCTTGGAATAATCTGCCCAAATTTGGTCAAAATACAGAAGCTTTTGGAGAAATTTCAGTTTGCACATCTGCAGCAAAAACCTCACTGGATCTTCCCCAGGGACAATTTGCACTGAGCAAGTCTAGAACCAGGACTTCAGAAAGATTTGTGCTAAAGGCTGATGCCAGATTTAAGCTGAGACAGTAATGGTGCTAATACACCTGGGGAGCCCTGGCTCCTCCTAAATCCAGGAAATATAGAGAAGGCAGATACCTACATAAATGCAGATGAACCAGGCACCAAAAGTGGGCAGGGAAATGGGTGGAATGGGTAGGGATAAAAGTCTGGGAGTCAGTCAGAGGATCAGACTGGGATTACATACAGTGTGTTGCTTGTCATATGCCAAAGGCTAAAACAGTATTAATTATGGTGCTGTAGCCTCTTCACATAACCATTAAGTGAATCTATGTCTGCCTCTCCTTCCCATTTTAGCTTCTATTCCACATTCCCTCCTTCTCCTGTCATCTCCTCTCACCCTTTCCTAATGCCCTTCCCTTGGTCTTTGACCGCTGTCAACTCTCTGCCTTTCTCATAACATCAATATTTTGCTGTAATCTCATAGCTGTTTACTTCTTTGGTCTCACACTGTCACACTGCCTTCCAGCACAGCCCTGTCCTCCCACGCACTGCATCTGACATTCAGGGCACTTGAGTTTGTTGAGGCACTCTAGCACTGCTGAGCACTGCTCTTACCTTCAGCCAGCATTGCTAACTGATCCTCCTTACCTGCTCCGTGGCCAAACTGAGGATCACTTTGACTCTATGGCCAGGCTAACTTCCTGAAGTCTTACTAAATTCATTTGCTTGTTCTTTCTGAATCTTGTTGAAACATTTCTGCACCTCTAAATTAATTTGTTCTTGCTCCTGCCTCCCCACCAGCACAGAGACAGTCTTTTTGTTGCCAGAAAGCTCTTTTCTGAATTCCTTTCCCCTCTTGCCTAGTTGTTTTCCCCAAGGACCCCAGCCTATCTCTGCATCTCCCTTCCCCACCTCTCCTGCAGCTTCTCAGGTTGTCATTATGCAGGGGAATGTAGCTAATCTCACCTCTCAGGGTTGTGGGAGGGGACTGTTGTGTTGCCCCATCTTTCCCAACTCCTGCCATTCCCTCACTAATCCCCAGGAATGCCAGCTCACTGGATGTATCTTTGGGCCAATTCAATTCACTAACCCTGCAGAAAATGTCCTTCCGAGGTTTTTAGCTTGGATTTTTTTTCCCTCCAGGAATTTTTTTCGGCTGAATTAACAGTAGTGAATTGAAAGCCAGCAGGGCAGGGGAAGAGGCAACATCTGGCCAAGGAGAGAAAGGGGGCAGCAGGTGGTGGGTTGGGACCTTCCTCTTTTGGTGGCCACAAGCTTCGAGATTGGCTCAGAACACTGACTGTAGCTCCACTCTCACTTTCCTCTGGTTCTTTCCTTCGTATTATGAATGTGTGTCACCCTTATAGAACAACAGCCTCAATTTCTATTGGTTTTTTTGAGTGAAGACCTCTAGGTTTCTTTCCCTTTAAGATCACTGGCAAAAGGGTTTTACATTATCTTCCACCTAGAGCCTCCAAATGGCACTCTGCTGAGATTCTGCTCACCTCTTTCCTAGCTAAACCTCACAGTCAAATACTCATTAACAAGTGTCGTGATCTGTCCATCCCTCTCCTCACAGACAGCAGTGGTCATAAAACCCTTGTCTTCCCTGGATCAGGACAAGTTTATTCACTGGCACTTGTCTCCCCAGTTTTTCCTCCTCTCCTCAGTCTCTGGCACCATGGGTAAAGTGGAAGCCTTCTTCATCAGAAATCTCCCTCTGTCTTTTCCCATTAAAGCTGTATATAGATTCAAGTGTATGAATACTTGAATAAACTTTTCTGCCCCACAGTGTTGCTGTGAATGTGCCAGTTTGCCCAGATAGGAGGCTCTCGTAGTAACTTAGACTGAGAGAGCCTTGGCTTTCTATCTAGAAAATAGGCAGCTTTTGCTACCATGTCTTCCAACAGCCTCAGATGCTCAAAGACTCCACAGGAAGAACTCCATCTTGTAGTATTCTAGTATGATTATTTTATTATGGAAAGCAAACCTAGTAAAAAGCAATTTATACTGGTATAACTGAATCTATGTTAGTGCTTTTAGTGGCATAATCATGTTAGTAAAAACCTTCCATAGTTCTAACAGACCTGATATTGCTGGAAAGGTTTTACATATAATGACGCCACAGATTTATTTGCCTCGGGCATTTCTACCAATGGTTCTGGTTGGGTTTTTTTGTTTGTTCTGGGTGTTTCTGTACTAAGTCAGGCACACAGCATGCCAAGATGCTCTCTCACTGGCCAGTCTGTACATTTGAGTATTTGGGCAGGGCTGAGCACTCCCAGCACCTGTGCAAGCCCAAGTTTGAAAACACAAAGTCCTCTCTGCTACTCCTTGGGGCAATGACTTGTACAGCATTTTTGCAAGGAAGTATAGGATTTCTACGCAAGCAGGTGTAGGATGACTGCTTTGAGAGGCTTCTGAGAGGCCATAAGCAATTCCTCAGGGCTGGGCTGAACCTCAGAGGAGACCAAACCTGTTATTGCAGAGCACTGAGTACTGGGGTCACAAGCAGAGGCACAGGACAAATCCCAGAATGGTAGCCAGTGCTGGACCAATATCAGTGGTGTGTCTAACATTCCCTTATTTTACATATGAACAGAAAGAAACAATAAAAATACTGCACTTTTCTGGATAGTTTGCTTTGGGACAGTGGTATAGCTGTAGACATGGATAATACAGGTCCTCCATGCAAGCACATAATTTCAAATAAAGGGAGCTTTTAGGTGTGGTCTCAAAAAGGGAATACAGTAGTAATTTCAAGTACCCTTGCATTACTCATGAAGATGATGGAGTCCTACAGAAGGCAGACACTGCCTGTGACTCTGGAGCCTGTTGAGCAGGATGTTCCCTACAGAGCTTTTATAAAAAGCAACACTATTATGGAAAAAGTAGAATGACTTTTATTCAGGATATCAAGTGAAGAACCGAAGGGCATCTTCAAGAAAACAATGCAGAGGTGACACAGACAAGAGGAGGGGGTTTGCATATTTGGACAAGATACTTTGCAAGAGATGATAAAGACAAAAGGTGGGGTTTTGCATATTTGGATAAGATACTTTGCAAGAATACCAGGAGAAAATTCCCCACATTTAAAAGGAAATCAGGCAGGATTTCATTGCAACTGGCTCCCTCCTTGCTTTCATTTGCCTTAGGGCCAGGCCTTCTGCATTTCAAAGACATTCACCTCTCCACAGGCTTTGTGTGTTTTTTTCATCTCAGCATCTCTGCCCTCCATCTCTTCATTGTGGTCTTCATGGTTCGTGATGGGTTTTTCCAATGACAAAAGTACAAGTTTAAAAAAAAAAAAAAAGTTTATTTGCTTTCTTGGGAAGCTAGACAGCAAACAAAAATGCTACCAAAACTGCTGTCAGGTTAAAAAGAGTGAATAGAGAGGATAGGGAAATATCCAGCACAGATGAATGCTCTCACCAAAGCAAACACTGCTGTATGCTGGAAGTGGATGACAACACTGTTGGGACAGGCATCAGTCACATCATCAGTACCCTGGCACTGTGCTGACAGACAGAGAGGAAGCTGCAACTGGTGTTTTTCTGAGGTGTTTTCCATCAGCTGGTGGAAAGGTAAAGCTTTTCTAGCAGGAATAAAATGTAAAAGTATGTGCAAAGTATAAATCCTTATGTAAATATGTTTTTCTCCAGTTTACAGTGCAGTGGGTTCAGTTTAGATGAGCTTCTCTTATGATATTAGATTAAAGCTCTAAAGAGCAGCTGTGGTCAGTAACCAGACACAGATGGAGCCAGAGATGCTAGTCCAGGGCCAATTCTCAAATCTAATTCTTTAAACTGCATTTTCTTTTTTCCTTTTTTTTTTTTTTTTCCTTTTAGAGTCCAGGTAGGACATTGTTCTTAGTGACAATAATGACAAGCATATTGCATGCTAAATCATGATGGATACTGTTATTCCTGACTCACCCTAGGAAAAATGAAACACACGTGTGTCTGTCTGTCCTTACCAAGACTGGGATCGTTAGGCTGCATTTCTTACACTTATTTCTGAGTATTATGTGCAGGCAAGTGGCTGCCATTTGGTGCTTTCTCACTTGAATTTGTCAACCTGCTTGTTCAGGTTTCTTTGTCAAAGGGCACATTACCAAAATTCCCCTCTCAGCCAGTAGCCCACGGCAAGGCTTGTTAGCTGAAGATTGTTACCCACATAGATGAGGTGCCTGATGACCATATTTACACTGACACTAAAAAGGCTTCTTGTTTTCCTCTGGAAATCACTGAAGATTTATCTAAACAGGGCTAGCCTGACTCTCAAGAAAGTTAGGGAGGCTGTACTAAAGGTGTGAACTCCATTTCTGCAAGTAAAAGCACGCTTGGTGCCTTCTGAAGGGGTGGGGTACAGGTGAGTTGCTTTCATTTCTGTGGACTGAGTTTGCAGTTTTGATTTAGTCATTCCAGTTTTCCTGCTTGTCCATGGGAGGTGGGCCAACAATGGACAAACTCCCCAATCCTCCCACTGCATTCTGAGGATTCCCTGTGCCCCCGACGCTGCAAGACACCTACCACATACTGAGAGGAGGGGAAATTCCAGGAGTAATATGCGAGAGAGCAGGACTGGGCATGCAACTGGGTTCCAGGACAACCCTGCTGGCTCACATCCTCCTGCAACTGAGGATTGGGGATTGCTCTTCAAAGGGATAGCTTGGCTCTTGCCAACCTGTCAGTCTCTAGTAACTGTATTCTCCTTCCAGCAGTTCTGCAGGTGGCTCCAGCTCCTTGTCTGGCCACCAAGCCTTTTCCAACCTCAAGGACTCTGTGGTTCTATGGGTGGGAGTGGATGCTGTTCTGGCTGTGCTGTCATACGCTCATCCAGCATGCGAGTTAACACAGTCCTGCCATGACTCCCAGCCCCCCGCTCATCCACCCTGGAGAAACACTGATCATGTCCCAGAGCTCCAGCTGCACTGTAAGCAGCACAGAGGACTGTGGCAGGACCGGTGTGACTTGGATGCAGTCACAGTGCTCTAGCCCCGAGCAGTACAAGCACAGCATCTGGCACTGCTGGCTAGGGCAGCAATCACTCCTGCATTGGGAAAAAGATGTTTAGCAGAGCATCACAGTCTGTGATGTCCCTAGAGCCATTCACTTCTCTTTAGGAGACAGAGAGAGCAAGAGTTGTCAATATTTCATGACAGCACTAGCTATAGCGCCTTCCAAATATAATTGCTCATTATATGTTTATTACCTGTAGGAACATTAACTTACAGTTACTGACATAACATAGCAACTGATGTCCTTTTACTTTGTTTGCTTTCACAGACATTTGCTCGCTGTAGTTGAGTAACCACAATGCTACCTTCATTAACAGGGAGAACTTTCTCTTTCAAGAGGACTGCCTGGGAAGTAAAGCACTACTTGTGCCAAGGAACACCTTCCCTTTTTCCACCTACATTCAGGGGGCACACCTTCCCTTTTTCAGTGCTTATCATATGGAAATGGGAAGAGCTAGGAATGGAAATATGATTTTATACTCTTTATTTTTAAGTAGATGATCTGCCTTGAGAAAAATGTTTAATGGAGGTTATCTTAAAGTGCAGCACAGAGCTCTTCTTTGTGTGGGCAGAAATTCTTCACGAAGAGCAAGAGGTATCTCCATATACCCATACAATTCAAGAGAATGTATTGCAGAAATAAAAAAAAGATAATATATGCCAGCCATGTCATCCTTATCTCTTTGCTTCTTCCTATATCCTTCTCCTTTTCCATATCCTCCTTGGGACTCAGAACGTTCCCATACAGTGCTGTGCTATATAAATAGAATAGGAAAAGTGACCAATGTCACAGTGATTATAATTAGAGAGAAGCCCTCACTGCTGGCCCAGTGAAATGTCATTCCCAGCTGGGATCTGTTTGACTGCTGAACCAATGTTCCTATGAGGAAAGGCTGCAAGAATCAGGATTCTTCACCCTGGCCAAGCGAAGGCTTCAGGGTGTCCTAATTGCAACCTTCCAATACCTGAAGGAAACAGGAGAGGTGGGGCAGGACTATTTTCAAGAGCATGTAGTGACAGGGCAAGGGGGAATGGGCTCAAATTGAAGGACAGTAGGTTTAGATTAGATATAAGGAAGAAGCTGTTTACTGTGAGGGTGGTGAGGCACTGGAAGCTGTGGAAGGAGAGAAAGGGCAGGAGTGCACAGAGTGAGCCTGAAAGGAAGAGTGAGAAGGAAGCTAAGAGGCCCAGGGGATATTCATCATTTGGGATATTCATCCCAAAAAAGCCCAGTCAAAACCACCAGGTGCTTTCTGCACTCCATGTGCTAATTCCTGATTCTGTCTCTTCTCCACAGGCTGGAGAAGCTCAGTGCTGATGGTGGAGGCGAAATGACTCTGACTAGCCCCATCTCATCACACTTCCACAGCTGGTCCCCCACATCACATCAGCACCTTATACACTTGTGTAATACAGCATCAATATGCTTAATCATTGGAAAGAACAAGAGGTAGCTGTCTCCTTAAGATATCGGGATATCATCTGCAACTTGGAGCTCCTCATGACAGTGGGTGCTCTCACAGGAACACTTCTGGGTGACAGAAGCTCTGTGGTTTCCTGGTGCCTGGACCCATCCACTGAGATTGCCTACACCAGAGGCGTGCCTGGGAATTCAACCCAGAGCTTGCTTGGGCATGCTGACACAGGAAGAAGCACAAGATGGGTATTCTGGTCCTGCTCTGTTCACTCCTTGGGAGGCAGCAGGATAAATGTGACAGCGCCTCTTTCCCCAGTGAGACGTATCTGACAACACAACTCGGTATTGCTGTTATCAGGAAATACGAGTGGTGAATGCAACACTCCCTGTTTCATAATCAGAGAAGAAACATCACTGACCCTGTCTCTGACTAAAGGACAACATATTTCCTGCTTCTGGGTGTGGGGTTAAACTGACATGGGGGAGTCCTTGAAGCCCTTTTTATTTCTGATTAAATAAAGTGTCCGCATGGGAGTGTGCAGCCTGCTGTCCTTGATGTCATTGCCCCCGACCAAGCTCCCACCAGAACACAGAAAGGCAGGAAGGAAACGGGAACAAAAAGGAAGACAGTCGCATTCTCCCAACATGAATGCTGGGCACTAGCAGTGCCTGGTGCTGCAGAAGTGCAGAGGCTTATTCTCGAGCAGTTTTCAAACAAACAGAAGCTGCTGCAGGTCACGTGCATTGCTCAGGGGATGCTAGCCTTCTGTGGTCCTGCTGGCAGCCACTCTTACCAGACACTGGCAAGCCAGGTTCATCAAAAAATGACACTGATCCAGGGGGGAGCTCTGGCAGTACTGGCATTGCAGCAGTAGGTACCAGTTCTTGTCTTAAAGGGACAATTGTGAGAGAGAGAGGGCCATGCTCCCTCTCTCGGGGAGCAAAAGGACTGCTGAAGATACTGGCATTCCTGCTGTGTGACACACAGCACATTAGACAACTGATTCACTCATTTCCTACTGACTTCTGTCTCTTCTACATTTACGCCATAATCTCGCAAGCCAGGAACTTTCTGGCGAACAAAGGACAGGGAAGGAGGTTACAGCTACAGTGAGACTGGCCTGACAGCAACATCTCCTGTAATGACTCCAAGCTTTAAGTATTGTACAAGAAAATCAGAAAGATGGGTAACATCCTAAATATCATCCACACTCTGGGGTTAGACTTTACCTGGAAATTCTAAAAATAAAGATTCCCATTGTATGTGATTTCCTTTTCACAGTTCTTTCTCTTTTTATTTTCTATTTGGAGAATCAATTCCAGTTATACAATCTTTAGTCACAGGAGTTTAGAATTGAGACTTTCTTACTCAGAAAGGGGAATTAATCTTTATATGCACCCAAAAGTGATTGTGGAGAAGTTGCCCCCCTCTCAAAGAGAATTCTAGTTAACAGCCAGTCACACAAATTTTCTTGCCATGGTCAGGAAACAAAAAGGAAGGAAGCAGAAAATAAAAGAAGTTAAAAGCAAAACAAAAGACTCAAAACAAAAGTTGTTTTTGCTGGGATAGTCTGCTAGGAAACATTGAGGCAGCAGAGAAGAAAAATGCAGATTTGCTGCTTTTCATAATGAGACTGTTTTCTCAGTTGAAAACATTGTCCTTGAAAACAATTATGAATCCCTCTACTGTTTTAGAAAACCAGTCCCCTGAGAATTTCATGCTACCCTAACAAGGACATTTTAATATAAATCCTCTCACCCATGATTCTCAGTCAGATATTTAAATGTTCCTAAAGCTCAAGTCCTTCTCATGCTGATATGGACTCATTTCCACTTTCTATAAAGTCTCTAAGAAATTCCATAAATACACAGAAAAATTAATAGCAATTTTCCCTGTGGAAAGTTGTCCTACTGTTGCACCTCAGCAATTAATCTACCTTAAAATCAAGTATGAATTTGAAATCTATCAGAGAAGACAGGTTGGTACTTGGTCTTGCAGACAGCAGGGGACTATATTTTTGTGTATGTGAGAGCATTTGTGAGCCTGCACACATATTCTTCAAATATCTGAAACTCTATTTTCACTTGATACCCACAAGTATAGTAGCACTCCTTTGCCCCCTCTTTCTGCCAGTGAGAATGTGAAAAGAATTCTCACATAAGATTCCTTCAACAATAGCTTTACTCTTTTTTTTTCCCAGTTTTTATACTGTCTCCAATTGGGGAAAATGTGTGGTGGATAACTATCAAGCATGTTAACCTTTAACTTTTCACTTTTTCCTTGGGCCACTTGTAAACTGCTGCCTTTTTTTTTTTCCTTGTGTTTTCTTTCTACTAGTTCTCTAGCTTTGCTGAAGCTGAGGGGGATTTGAAAGCTGCAAAAGGAAAAAGAAAATGAAACATGACCCGGTGATGCCCTCCCAGAATGCAGTCAGCAAAGTCTGGGAAAGTCATTGAAGACTAATGTGCACAAAACAATGTATGTTACAGGTTTTCTTGAACCATTGTTGCAGTGTATTGTTCCTCACAACCCCTTAAATTACCCTGATCTAGAGTATGAGCATCTCTACTTCCATTTCTAAACCCTGAATACATGTTATTCCTTGATTCATCATAGTTTTGAAGATTTTTTTCATAAACAGAAAGAAAATTAAATTCACATGGTATTTCAAGTTTTACTTAGATGTTTCCCACATAAAAACAGACTTTTTCCTGGAAATTACAAATTCACAAATGCAAGGACTGATCTTGCTAAAACATAATTTATCAACAAGGAAATATTTAAATGTAAACATTTTGACCTTTCTCATTATGATCTTGGGATCTTTGCATTTTGTGGAGCACAGTCAATTGAGGTAATAAGACTTCCCTGAATGCTTTTTGATAGATGCACAGAAGGCAAGGTGATCAGAGCCAGGGTTGGAAATGCAGTTCCACGAAAAGCTTACCCCGTCACAACTTCCTCTGGAGTGTAACCAGTTCAGTTGGTTGGGAATAGATATAAATGCTTTGTTTACTGTCAGCACTTGTTCAGTGGCTTGTTCCCAAGACTGAGGGGTGTAGTGGCTATTGTCAGCACCTGTAGGTACAGTTTTGTTGCATAAGCAGCCCAAAAAAGGCTCATCTTCCTCTTCTGGCACCGTGATTTTGCTACATGTTTCCTTCCAAATCCTCCATGCACATCTTGTCCCATGCACACTGCAAACCTCTCTGCTTGCTCTGTTCTCTGTTCGCACTTCTGTTTCCTCTTTCCTGCACTCTTCTCCCCCCAGATCCTTTCTGAGGTCTCACAGGTCTCTGCTGATGCTCTGGCTGTGTACCACATACCCTCTGTCACCCGCCCTCTCCTCTCACCCAGCTGACACCACCCCGCTCTCCCTGTCCCTCACTCCACAGCACCCATCAGCAAGGATGCTCTGCTCAGGCTCCAGCAACTGCTGGTCTGAATATCTTCCTCCACCCCAGGATTGGAATGTTGGCTTTTCACCCATCAGGGTGTCTTTGGAGCTTGGCTGGGAATGCACAGTGACAGGGAGCAGCATGCCTTTCCACGAGGTGGGAAGGAGGAGTGGCACTCTTCTATAAATCAATTACTTAGACACTTGGAATAGTAGTCTCTTCATTGCTGTGCCATGACACTGTCTCTGGGAGCACCCTGAAAATCTCAGCACAGCTCAGATTCATTATGAGGTTTGATGTGGTCTGATGGTGAAAATGCTGAAATAGTCTGAGTTTTTCACCCTTCCTCTCTGGTTTATGAATGAAGGGATTGTATCCTCAGAAACTGTGACTGTATAAACTCAGAGATAGGAAAATGTAGTTTGAAATACACAGGGAGTTCATCTTTTTCTGAAGAAAACAGAGATATTTTTCAGCCTTTCAGGAAAAAGAGAACACAGAGCCCTGGGATTTGTGGGGACTGGGGGAACTCCAAGTTTTTATTTTCTGCTTCCTTTTTAGGTCAGTACTGTAAGAAACTCTGTACAGGGAAGTTGTGCTGATTTAACTAAAGTCCACTTTGTAACTCCTTTTAAGTCTGACACATTCTGGTAAATCCAGCCATGACAGAGGCTACTGACCCACCTGAACCACCAAGAACCAAAGCCAGAGGTTTCCATTCCTGTGAGGGAGAAGACAGAATGGAGTATTTGTCCATGCACCAAAATCTTCACACAAAACTTCTGTTCTCTATGCTTTTGGTACCTTATTATAAAAAATAGTAACTCTCTGGATACCCTGGAATTTCAGCTGGGACTCAGGATGCCTAAGGCATAAGCAGGATGCAGATCCACCAGCTCTGCTGAATGAAGACAGGGTGTTGTGCTGAAGAAGCAGAAAGAGTGTAGAGTGCTGGCATCTTCAGCTTTTAGACTAAGCATAACAAAGGCTCAGCTGTAAGAGACTTCCCTTTAGATGGACTCCTCCCTCATTTTCCTTCTACTAGGTTTAGACATGGCCTTTACCAGTTTGTCTTGCAATCATTCCACTGCACATCAGGCCCATGCACTGCTATCAGCCATTACAGTGACAGTAATGTCAAATGCCATGCAGCTGGTTTTGTCAGTAGAACTCCAGGAGCTTTGCCATGGGAATACTATCTCTGTTCCTAGCAGAGTGTAAGCTGGTCACAGAAATTCAGGTGTCTGCAAACAGCCCTATTCAAGACCATTTTAAAATTTTTGATGGTTCTTGGTATATGACAGAACTTTGCATGAACTACATTTTGAACACTCTCATACACCAATGAAACCAGCCAAAGCAATGTCATTGGTGGTGCAGCTCTACAGAATGCAATAGAAGTTAATTAAAGGGATGAAAATGTTTTCTTTACTGAACATCAAGGCAACAAGCTAGCTTCCCTCAGAGAGTGGGAACCAGAAAGCTTGCTAGGTTTCCCTTCAGGGTGATGTATTGCCATGCAGTATCACACTGACGTGCTGCTGGGAATCACCATCTCCGTAACAGTCCTGCAGTCCCAAGGAAAGAAACCCCAGACCTGCAAGAGGACATTACTGTCCTGCTGCCTCCAGCTGGCTTCCCTGCCCCAGCCCTACAACACACTCACAGCTCAGCAGGAGAGTTTTCACACCCTTCACATCTTTATGTTTGTTCAAGTCTTTCACAAACTCTGAATATATTACCACAAGCAGGATATACTGGCATAAGTAAAACATTGAGCTTCCCCCAAGACTTCTCCATAGCTAATGTGCCGACAGTAATTTTCGTATCTCTTTTTTTCTTAAGAAGAAATTTTACTCAGTTCACCATAGCTTAGCTGCCAGCCCTGTACTGTCTTTGCAACAGAGCAAAAAAGAACATTGTAGGCAGTTGGTTTACATGAGTTTACAACTGACACAGAAGGAAGTGGAGCAGTAGATGGAGACAATACTACAGGAGATTATTTAAGCTGCTGCCTGCAGTTTAGGCATCATTTGAAGGGGAACTCTAAAATCAGCGTGAGGGAGTTTCCTCTGAGCCTTTGGTTTTCTGACTTACCGCCTAGGGTTTTGCCTTTGACTCACAGACTGGCCTGCCCTTGCAATCCATGGGAATCAATGAAGATGGGAAATTTCATCCTACATCAGAAGTGTTTTAGCAATTAACTGGCTGCATACTTGTTAAGGAGGAATCTGAATGTAAGTTGTCCTGCTGCAGCCTTTAGACATGCATAAGTCTATGGGGCCAGATGGGATCCACCCAGAGAGAGCCAGCTGAAATGCTCATTGAGCCACTTCCCATCACTGCCAGAAGTCCTGGCTAACTTGGGAGGTCCAGGTGACTGGAAGTTAGGAACTGGAACACAAGAAGGGCCAGGAGGAGCATCCAGGGAACTTTAGGCCTGTCAGTCTGACCTTGGTGCCAGGGAAGGCCATGGAGATGATCATCTTGAGAGCCATCACATGGCGTGTGCAGGACATAGGCCCAGCCAGCATAAGTTCATGAAAGGCAGGTCCTGCTTGACCAACCTGATCTTCTTTGACAAGGAGCTTAGTGGATGAGGGAAAGGCTGTGGGTGTCACCTGCCTGGACTTCAGTAAAACCTCTGACACCAGTTCCACAGCATTGTCCTGTGGAAAGTAGCAGCCCATGGTTGGCTGGCTGCAGAGTTTGCTGGATAATATTTGTCTGGATGGCCAGGCCCAGAGAGTGGTGCTGAACAGAGCTACATCCAGTTGGTGACTGGTCATGAGTGATGCCCCCAGGGCCCAGCTGTGGGGTCAGCCCTGTTTAATATCCTTTTTAATTATCTGGATGAGGGCATCAAGGGCACCCCTTTGCGAATGACACCATAGTGTGGCCAGCAGGCCCAGGGCTGGGATCATCCCCCTGTACTTGGCACGGGTGAGGCCATGCCTCAAATCCTGTGTCCTGTTCTGGGTCCCTCACTACAAGAAAGACATTGAGGAGAAGGAGTAAGTCCAGAGAAAGGCAACAGAGTTGGAGCACAAGAATTATGGGGAGTGGCTAGAGGAGCTGGGGGTGTTTACCCTGGGGAAAAGGAGGCTCAGGGGAGACCTTATCACTCTTGACAACTCCCTGGAAGGAGGGAGTAGCCAGGTGGGGGTCAGCCTCTACTTCCAGGGAACAAGTGACAGGACAAGAGGAAATGGCCTCAAGTTGCTGCAGGCGAGGTTTAGACTAGCTATCAAGAGAAATTCTTCATGGAAAAGGTTGTCAAGCATTGGTATAAGTTGTTCAGGGAAGTGGTAGAGTCACCATCCCTGGAGATACTTGAAAGACATATAGATGTAACAGTCAGGGACACAGTGGTGGACTTGGCAGTGCTGGTTTAAAGGTTGGGCTCCATGATCCTAGAGGTCCTTTCCAATCGAAATTATCTTATTCTATTCCATGACCTGCAGCAGATTTGCTCTGGGTGCTGGTAAAGTAGTGCAATTGTTCCTGGGATGGCTCTGGGCCTAAACTGAGTCTCTCTGTAAAAATGTAGAGTTTATAATTCCTGGCAGAGTGCCAGCCTAACAAAAAAACCCCGAGTTGTCCTGCATATGCCACATGTATGTCTGTAGCCAAGCACTGCAGAGCTGTGGCATTGCTTGCTAATGTCCCTGCGGTGGCAGTAGAGATGTCCTAAAAGATTTGTTCCAGTAGCTCCAGAAGGGATCTGTCACTGAGGGTTTTTTCTGAATATTGCTGAGATCAGTGTCACAGACATGTCTGCTGCTGAGTCCCCTTGGGTTTTGGGCTAAAAGAGTTATTGATTGCTACACCTTTTTATCAGGTAAAGGGATACTAAAAAATAAACAGAACACCCACAGAAAAAGAAGTTTCAGTTACTGCAAGCATATGAAAATGAATTGGTTCCTGCTTCATCCCTATGGGGTTCTGCTACTCTTGTTTTCTTCAAGCTGAATTAGATGTCCCCAGGCTGAATTCTACAAAAGGAATTAATGTCTTCAAGCTGACTTTTCTCACCTTTTGTAAATGTAATTGATGTCATCAGATAACTTCTACAATAGAAGTTGCTTAATGAAGAAAAGAACTTTGCGTTTCCAGCGTTGTGTAAGATTACATCACCTAAATAAATATGCATTAAGTAGGCGGAGAATATGTATTAGATAGGTGTAAATTTTACTGAATAAAAGCTAAATCTTTCTACCACTTGTTGTACTAGATTTGCGGAAACCCTGTACAGAATAAACAATCTCTTCTAAAACTAGGCTCTGTGTGTTTAGAGAGCTCCTAAAATCTGAAACACTACCACACACCCCACCTCCTCCCCACCCCCACCTTTGGAAATCAGGCTTTCAGCAGCAGAGGTTACACAGTGCCTGTTGCAAGCTGCATTGCTCCCACACCGGCATGATGAACTCTTGATTTTACAAAGTACTGAACATTTGGAGAGGTCAGTTGTTTTTAGAGAACTGCTTTTTTGCAGTTTTCTCTTGCATTCACCACAGAAAATACTTACTTGACAATTTTTATAGTTTCAATGGTTGTCAGGTGGTACAAACCACAGAAGGTATGTGTCTGCACTCTGAAAAACTCCCTCTTTCGCTGGAGATCAGGCACTCTTACTGAAAAAAAGGAACACTTCATTGTTTTCATCCCTACACACTAGTGTCAGTTCCCTCTTTAAACTCCAGAGTTTTACATCCTGCCCATATTAGGTTCAACCTCCCTAGCCTGAACTGCTGTTATGTAAACTTCTTGTAGGCTTGTCCCCTGGGCATCACTTGTGGGGCTCTCAGGATGTGCATCAGCGAGAGCACCTGTGATGCTCCAGCGAGCCTCTTTTCCTTGCCCACTGGAAGCGGAATTACCTCAATTCCTACCCCCAGAAAGCAGTTTGTAGCAATTTCCATGCAATCTGAGTCATGGTACAGCAGCTGAATGGTACTTGTTAGCTGGAGACTAAAGTGATGCGGATTTTGTGGACAATTCAAAGGACTTCCCTCACAAAACCCTCCTGCTTTTGGCCCTGGGGAAGGAGGATGTTTATTCTTGTCCCTCCCAGGATGTGACACTGGTGGAGAACTGTCCTTTCAAGGTAAAAAGAGGTAGAGCCAAGTTGTCTCTGCCCTTTGCCAGGGGCTTTGAATCAAAATTGAATCACCATTTGCTCTGCATTTTGTCATGCTGAAGCCATGCCCCAGCATTTCCCCAGGGGCTTGAAACCAGGAAGGCTTTTTTCCTGCCTTTGATGAATAACTTAGGTGTCAGTGGGAGCTGGGGCTGGGGGGAGGGTGCTCTCTGAAATACCATGGCTTGGCTGGGCTGCAGCTGCAGCTGCACTGCAGGGACAGGTACCAGTGACCCTTCCTGGTTAATGAGCCTGGGGCATCCATGGCCAGGAAGGAGATGGCAAGGATTCAGCACCGGGAAACTCCCCAGGAAAGGGGACAGGACATAGGCGTGTGGGTGAGGGTCGGGATCATGCCTGGTGAGGGAACCAGTGTCAGACACAGCTCTGGGATGTCCAGGCAGGACCATGGCAAGGCCTGTTAGTGTAAGCCAGAGGCACGTGCTGCTGGTGGAGTGCCAACTGCAGCTCTGTCTAGGGAGGGTTCTGGGCAGCAACAAGACCCCACCTGGGGTCACCCTCCACAGCCATTCATCTTGACCCTTTATAAAAGTGCCAGGAATCAGAATGTGTGTCTGTTTCTCTTCCTGACCCTCCTGCCCTCCCTGCCTGTCCCCTCACTCTGAAATACCCTGCCAGGCAGCCCTGAGCCTGTTAGCCAAAGCCAACCATGAGTCTCAAGGATAGATAGGAGTTTTGAAGAAAATTAAATTCTTCCAGATCTACAAGAAGAGTTTGTCTGGGTGAGTGGCCCAAGGGGTGTAGGAAGAAGGATAATCTTCCTTGTGCAGCAGCAAGTCCACAGAGAAGGGACATCTTATAAGGAAGCCTAACACAAGAAGATCTCCAGTCAGAGATTGCCCGTCACAAAAGCTGAAGGCACAGCTCTGTAGGAAAACGGCTTCATGAGCTCCAGGCTGAACATACAGAGTGATGTTGACAAATGTGCTCTTCAGAGCCCCCAGTGAAGGAGATGAGACTCGGACTGTGTTTTACACCCCTACCCTTTATGACCGTGTGCATTATCCCTTTGGGTATCCATCACTTGCCTGCCAGAAAGCAGCAAGAGGAGCTTCATAAGGGAGTGGGTACTTTTGACTGAGTAAACTTGACCCTGGCCAGAAAGGGATACTACACTGTACCTGTGAAAGACCATGAATGTCCTAGGAAGTTTTGTTTGCCAAGAAGCCTGAAAAAAGCCTGCAATAGCTCCTCATCTTTCTATGTGATCATCCAACAGTGCCTCTTGCAAGAACAAAGGTGACTTCACAGCACCAAGCTCCCATATATCCTACAAAGAACTGTTTTTTTCTGGCCTTGTGACAGAGAGACAAGACAGGCAGACAGACACATTGCTGCATGTCATCTTCTCCTTTTTCTGGCACACACTGGGATGGCTCTGTACTTTCCAGTTGTGCAGGGGCTGCTGGCCTCCTGCCTGCCTTCAGTCAGCTGCCGGTGAGTCACCCAGGGCGCCCAGCAGGACTTTCTGAGAACACCCACAAAAGCCATCAGTGACAGCGGGCAAGGGCTTGCATTTTTCCTCCCCCCCCACCCACTAACTTTCACTGAGATGAACTTGCTGGCTCTCAAAGACAGCCACTGCCAGGTCCCACCACAGCAAAGGCAAAAAAAAGTAACTTGGTTAACAATTTCCAAGAATAATAGAAGAGTACTTTTCTTTTTCAAGCATCATTTTCATGAATGAATTATTCATTCAATTGTGGTAATTCCTGCATTCATAAAAAAGCCACCAACACACAAACACCGTGACTTCTCTTGAGTGCTGCTGGCTTCTCAGCACTGGGATCCACATGGAGGGAAGAGACTCACACCGAGTTTCTGGTCTGCAAGGGAAGAAGGAAGAAGTATGATACAGTGGCACTGTTGAGCACAGTGATTGCCCCACAGGCAACACGGGTGCCCTAGTCTCGGTGATGAATTTGCACACAACTAATTTTAGGTTGGAAAGTGAAATACCACAAATAATTGCAACTATTTTCATTACATTGATTTTGTATTCTGAGGAGTTTTTGTATTCTTGGGAAATTATTTTAATGCTGTGGCACAATATTGATTTTGTAGTCTGTGGAAACTAAAACTGTCAAAATTTGCCAATATTACATGCATTGTATCTCTATCAACAGCTTACTTGCCAAGGTATCCCACTGGGTATATCTTGGTGGGCAAAGCTGGATTTCTGTTCTTGTCTCTGAGCCTACAATGCATCCCAAAAGGCTCAGCCAATCCCACTTGATTAAACCCTGCTGTAGCATTAGAATCTCCTCAGGCAGTGGGTGCCCTATCCCCTCTGCCCAGCACTCCTGTCCTCAGCTGCCAGGACAACAAGTGCACAAGCCCACTGCCTGATCGTGGTTAGAGAAATCAGAGAAGTATCACTGCTGCTGGACTGGAGTGAAATCAGTTGGTCAAAGCTGGAGAGAGGGGTTAAAGTGCATTATTTTTAATCTTTTCAACTCTTCACCCAAAAACTTCACCTAAAACTTTCCATGACCTCAGAGTATGGGATACCCAGACACAGGATCACATGCTATCAGGCTGGAAGGGATATCAAGTCCCTACTCCAACTTCCTGCTCAAAGCAGACACAGCTGTAAGCTCAGACCAGCTCTCCTGGGACTCTGACCAGTCTTGAAAAGCTCTAGGAACAGAGAGGCTGCACAACCTCACTGGGTGACCTGGTCCAGCGCTTGACTCTCTCTCCTTGGGGAAGTGTATCCTTATATCCAGCCCAAGCCTCTTGTTTCAACTTCAGTCCCTTGTTGCTTGTCCTCCCAGTGTGTACTGCTGTGATGATTCTGGCAATGTCTTCTTTCTGATCCTTTTGTATGTGCTGGGGGGGTTGCTCTTAGGGCCTTCCAAAGACTTCTCTGCATCAGGCTGGACTAGACCAAATCCCTCAGCCTCTCCTCACAGGGCAAGTGCTCCAGCCCTTAACACCTTGCTGAACATGCCCCAGCTTCCCCGTATTTGAGGGAGAGAGTGTGAAACTGGACATGATATTCTAGACATGCTCTGATGAGCCCTGAGTGGAGGGGGATAATCTCTCCCCTCCATCTTCTTCCCTCTCTAACTAATATCTCAAAACAAAAGTGTGGGCATGCATGACCTTTAATTCTGGTTTCGGTGAGTCTCAGAGAAGTTCCTCGCTAGCCCATTGTTATTATTGTGGTCTGGCACCAGAAAACAGCACTCAGCACCTTCAAATGCAGCCAAAAAGTTTTACATAGGCAGGACCTCTCCTAGGTGTCAATGCACTACAGCACCGACACCAGCAATGCAAAGAGAAGGCAAAGCCTTAGAGCCTGGCAGTAGGAACAGTTAATTTTGCTCACAGTGTTTGTAAAAAAGAGGAATGATCTGATTTATCCACACTACTGCCCCCTCACCAGTAACCTGTTTACCCCAGAGGTCTGTGTTTATTTTTATAATGTGCCTACGACCTTACAGGATTCAGCCCACTCATAATCTGAAGGTTTAATGGTGCTGAGGGTGTGAATCACCATGCACTGCATGTCTTACACGCTACCAGAAACTGCCTGAAACCCTCTCCCTCTCCTTCCCAGGGACACCTACCTCCCCCACACTGCTGCCACCAAAAGGGCTGCAGCAGAGGGGACCTTCCCTCCCCGCAGCCACCGCATGATGCGATCACGAGCATTACTCACAGGCAGGGAAGGGCTGATGAAACAAAACGAGGTCTGGAAGGTGAAGTCTAAGAAAATTCACATCATGCCCAAATCCGAGGATGCCAAGCACAGCCTCACTGAACAGGAAGCCAAAGGACGTCAGCAGAATCACACGTCTGTAAAAGCAATGTTCATGAGATCAGCCTCTGGCCTCAGCTGAAGCAAGATCAACAACCTCCACTGTAGCTGTAGACCACCTAAATCACACCTATGTTTGCCAGGTCAAAAATGGGTTAACAAAAAAAAGAGAAAAATTTCTTTCTTCTTAAGAGCTGACATTTCTATCTACAGGAATACATGCCCTTAAAATTAAAATGTTTTTAGGCAACTATTATAAACAGAGCTGAGCAGAAAACAGCTGCCTTCAGAAATTCTGGAGTTTGTTGTCAAAACAGTTGAAAATGTGGAAAGTGTAGAGCAAAAATGAGCAAACCAACAGACTTGAAAAAAAATTTTCATTACAAATTAGTCATTATGTGTCCAGCTGGAACTGGCCGCTTTTGCAATAGGGCTGATGATCTTTCTTAGTGGAAATGATCTGCTTTCATCTGTCCAGTGTTGCCCATCTTACAGTAAAAAGTCATCAGGAGAGTCTGGTAGAAAATATCTTCATTTCTGCTATTACAAAATATCAGTTTTGAACTAAATCGGTTGTTGTTGGGAAATGAAAAATAAAAATGAAAAATAATAGTGGTTTCCTGCTTCATATAGCAAAAAGTCACTTCCAGTGAAGTGGCAGTCAATTTGTGTGAAATTGCCACATACTTGGTACACAAGAAATAGACGCATCAAGGAGTATTGGTTAATGTGCAGTATAAATGATGCAAATTGTATACTTTTTTATTTTTTCTGCTATTATGCAATTACAAGAATTTGACTACGACAAAGTTCTTGCTAAATTAAGCAGAGGCACAGTAATGAATCAATATTCAAGCGGAGTTATAATACATGCACATGTTGAAATTGATACTTGAGGACAGAATTTTGCTGGGTAAAGAGAAACTACAGTGACCACTCTTGAAAGAGCAAATTGATAAGGGAATTGCTATGCAGGCAGTGGCTGCTGATTATGACCCACAGCAGCAAAAACTGCAGACACATCCATGCTGAAATAAGACAAACTTGTCTGCTGGTATTTTGAGCAGGATGGGATGGTATGGGAAAATGAGGACCTGCACCATGAATTTATATCCAGGCAGATAATAAATTAATTTTTAATTTGAGGTTTGTACCACACCCTTGTACTAGAATAACATTGCTGTGCTGTTGACTTCAGTGGAGCTGTTCTGATTTTTTCAGGATCCAGCTCTTTGCTTAACTATCTGATTAGTAACAGAGAAGTTAAAATATAAGTTTATAGGACAGGAGGGGTCATGGGACCTGATCTAAAGTTCTTTGAAGGCTTTTGAAAGAGATATGAACCTCATTTGTGTTTGCTTCTGCAGGAGGTCTTTAAAAGTTTTCATGGCATTACCATGGTAGGAATGTGGCTTCCCGGGCTGCCCTGTGCCACTCGTTGTCTCACTGTGCTGCCTTGGCTGTGCCCCAAACCCCACCTGGTGCCAGCACCCACCAGGATCCCCAGATCATCTGCTGTGGGGCACACGCTGAATGCCACTGCCCAGCACAGGTGAAACCACTGAAGTCCATCAGGAGCCACTTGGTCCTCACAAAACCAAAAAGAGAAACACACCCAGGACATGGTGAGAGAATGATCAGGGATGGGTGGGTGAGAACAAGGTCTCCAAAGGTGAGCACCAGCCTCCCACCACCCACAGATTGACTCAGTTGCCCATTTATGTGCCAACCCACCTCCATCACTGCGGCCTCCAGCTCTGCTGCAGACTTGTGAAATGCCAGAGTGAAGAGGTGCCAGACCTTGCAGCCCTGCTGATCCAACTGGGCCCTGCTAGGACTGGTACCAGCAGCAGTCACAGCATGTGCCACTCACATGGGGTTTAAAACTTGGTGCTGCCACTGTGGGTCAGTGCACAGAGGCACCTGAGACATCCAGCCTGCAGTGGTGGATTCTCCTTGCTGGCTTTTCATTATAAAGACAGAAAGCAAATTCTGAAACTAGATATTTGCACTACGAACACCTAATTTCCCCACATTTCTTTAATAGGAAAAAGAGTAATTTGCTTATTTTCTGCAAAGTGGAAGTGTTTGGTGCCAAATGATGTTTATATTGCTTGGCTCCAACTGCAGAGTGCACAAATTAGGGAGCTGCAAGGTGAATGTGAGGAGACACTCCCAGCCAGTAAAACTAAGGAGATGCTGGACCAGATTGCCAACAGCAAATGTGAAAGCCTTATCATAGCAGGTGTATAAGAAGAGGAAATAGGGGCGTCACAATCAGCTGAGGTCCTCCAGGCCTGGTCTCAGAGCGGGGGTAGGACAGATCACCTCTGAATGCCCAAACTGCTAATTTTGTCTGTCATGACCCATAAAAAACTGATTTCAACCTGATACTGCAAAAAGCGCTGTAGCATCTGCTGATGCTAAAAAGTGTCAAAATGTCAGTTTTAAACACCATGAGAAAGACAGTGACTGTGCAGAACACAGCTGGTCTAACAACAGGCAGAGGTAAAGGATCAGCATAGAGTCAGAAAAAACCTGCTGCCTCCTGAGTAATTCCTTCCACTGCTGCCATCTGTAGTACCCAGGAATTTCCTTAATGATCTCCCACTCCCCAGCAAGGCCCAAAACATTTTATCTACTGGTGTGTGGCATGTGTAGCTGTGTGATAACCTAAGGCTGTGGACAGCTAGAGACAGTTGATTTGGCCAGGGTTATTTCTAGGTAAAAGTTCTGTGCTTCTCTATCAGGGAGTAAAATTCTCCAATGCACTAAAAAGCACTTTCAGTTCAGTAGAGAATGGTAATTTCTCTCAGATGTCAGCCTCATAGATAAAAGGGCTTGCTTCTTCAAGAAGATGAGCAAGTGAGCAAAGAGACCATCTCTCCCCTTATCTGACAAGGATTATAGCTGTCACTCTGTACCCACAGCACGGCAGCACACCTAAGCTGTAGCAGGTCAGTGCTGAGTTCTGCCCTCTCACAATTTTCTCCCTTGTGCACAGCTTTCATTCACACTGCAACAGACCTCACAAAGGAGAGCAGCACCCTTACCCACACTTGATAGATAAGGAAACTCAGTCACAGGGATAGCACAGCAGAAGCAAGAATATAGCCCAGGTCATGCACACCAAGAGCTGGTGAGTAGGCAGACAGTCCTCGTGAAGATGTATGGCCATGTCACCATGATTAAACACTGTGCCTTTGATCTGTGAAGGGCTTGAGCTGAGGAAACTGGTCACAGAGCAAAAATGATGGACTGCACGTCTCACCCTGAAGCATTAGCTCATGAAGCAACACTCTCCTGAGGCTCTGTGCCTGCTTTGAGCAGGCAGATACCTCACCCACAGGCAGCTCACTCAAACGTAAAAGCACAGCCACAGGCTGGTCCCTCTGACAGTGGCTGGGCCAGGCACACAATGATCTTCAGCTCTGGGGTGTGTGTCAGACAGTGTTTTTATAAGGTAACATCTAACACACACCAAGGCCCTTGCCCTCTGCAGGCTCCTACAAAATCCAGTGGAAACCTACACGAAGATTTTCTGTAGCTGTTTGCAAGAGACAGATTGAGGTCCAGGGAAGAGATCTTGGTACCAACACCGTTTTTCTAGGAACGCCATTATGGCAGCTGCAGTGGCTCTTTAGTTCAGCAGAATTGCTTCACATCCATAAGACTCCTTACCATGAGGACTGCTGAGAGAAGACAACCTGTTAACAATGGCCTATCTCTCATTTACCATTCTTTCTGCTTTGCCCTCTGATGGTATCTCGCCACTGAACAAGGCTTCAGTCTCTGCTCATCTGCTTATCTTTGTGTCATGTGATCAGCATCACCCAGGCCACAAGGAAAAGTATGCATACAACCCCCAAGTCCAAGGCAGAACAGTCCGGAGATAAAAATTATCTCCTTGATATACGTGAGCAGGGCAGCTAGAAAGTGTCCTTGATCTCTGACAGGGCCCTGGGACATTTTCTAATAATGGCAATTGTATGTGCAGGTGTTTCAGTCACTCAAAAACTATTGGGCTACAACCATAATAAATGCCTTCATCTGAGAAACTGTCATGCTCCTCTAGAGAGACTGCATTACTTTGCCTTTAAATGCTCTCTTTTTGCTCTAAAACTCTTTAAATGCTTTTCTTAGAAAATATATTACACTCAGCCAAAACTAGATTATTTGGAAACAGTGGAACAACACGCTGGGAGACCTGAAAGCACCCTCACCTTTAGACTTCTGTGCTGTGCTGCGCTGCACACATTTTTGTATACTGTGCATTTATAGTCACTGAGAGACTGCTCAATTCACCATTGAATATGTTCTCCCAAAGCTTGTGTGTAACTGAAATTTGCATAAGAAAGTTTGAACATTTTTAAAGGCTTTTCCTCCCCACTTGCTAAGTGGAGAGCTAGTGGCTTCCTGTTAAGGAAACTTTTAGTCTGCTCTTGTCTTTGTTAGTCAAGTCTGGCATTCCCCTCTGAAAAAAAAAAAAAAAAGAGAGAGAGAGAGAAAAAAGAAGCTATTGCTTAGAAGAAAGCAATCAAGCAATATTAAGATAGCCTATACCTATATAAATGTTCACTAGCATGGGCACATCCTTCCACATCTGGTACACAAAGTGGGCTGAGATGATTGACTGTTCCACTCACCACTTGCACAGGCCATCCATTTCTAAGAATATAGTGGTTTTTCTTTTCCACAGAGGTTCTTCATTCCCACATGCACATATTGTTAGTGCACAGTTTTACTCCAGACCAGGGAGGCAAGGATGGATGGGCCTTTCCTCTGAACAGACAGCAGAAGGCAGAAACACAACATACCAGTTACTTCAATCTGCCATCTCTTGAAGCAGCTATGCCAGCAAGTGAACCAGATAAATCCCTTTTGGGGTGACACTGATCATGTAGCTAAGGCAAATAAAATGGGTTGGGTGTCAACAGCTGTCTCTAAGCAATAGTTGGTCTGTTGTGGCTACTGACAGGTATGAAAAAAATCTATGAGGTTAAGAGAGATTGAAGGTCTGCAGCAGCACGACTGTTATTTGAAGAGAAAGTCATAAATGCTGTGGAAAAAAAGGGAGACAATAGGAAAAGATGAAAGTGGTTTGACTTTCTTTCCTAGATCAGCATATTGCACTTAACTCTTATAATTCTCCAAACATCCACCTACTAGGAGACAAGCACTGTTGCTTAAAGCCACGATGAAAACAGCTATGCAACCTAGCATGTGTTACCATGATGCAACATCACCAACATGATTTACTGTGCAATTTTTCAAGCATGTAACAGCAGCAGACTCTCCCCCACTGATAAAATAGTAGCATGAGGATCATGCTTGCTCTCCCTCCAGCCATGGCAGCCTTGCCACACTACTAACCAGAGGCAACCCTCACAAGATAAAACTACCCTCTGTTATGACTGCTAGGCAGGGAAATGCTAAAGACCTGCAGCAGTATTAAAAACTTTTGTCTGCAAACCACAGAGATCAGTGTTTCAGTAACCCAGAAGTAATGCAGGCCAATGTCCACTCAGAAGTCCACTCCTTTCTGGGGCAAACCATTCAAAAGTGACTGATTACCTCACTTGCCTTTGTTTGGTGATATCTTTTAGAGCGGTACTTGAACCAAGCAGATTCTTCTATGGTGCTGCATGGGTGCCCTTCCTTGAGTTTCTTTTGGATGTCCAGTACATAAAAAATAAGACACCCCAAAGTAAACAATAACATTTGAAGATCTGAGTGGCAAAGGTAGCCATTTAAAAAATAATTACTAGTTACTTTATATATAAAATAATTTTTCTATATGGCTTCCAAAGGAGGCTGTTGCTATTTCTGTGTCTGCCTCATTCAGTGAAGACATAACTGTACAAGGATGTTCATTCACCTATTTGGCCATTTTTTGCTTTCATGGAAGTGAGTGCACCTTATGACGTATAAGTGCTCTGTGGATACAGTCCCTACAGGGAAGAGCTATGTCTCCTCCTCTTTTGAATGGGTTCACAGGATGATGTTTCACTCTACATTTGAGAGGCTGTGGATGTTGGTAAAGAGACTTCCTCTTCAATGACTACACACACAGGTCTGTTTCACCTGGGCTAACCCAGTTTCAGGATGTGTTTGAAATATCCACATTTCAACAGTCCTCTCACTTGCTACAGTCGGTGTCCAAATTAAGGAAAATAAAACAAAAGACAAACAGACACAGAAAGAGTTACTTCGTTCCTCAGGCAACCCCAGATATTTCGGCAAGTAACTTTCTAAATTAGGGGTGCACTTTTTACTGGAATCATACAAATTCCGCTTCAGACATAGTTTATTAAAAAAGACCTAACTTCTATCAGCATAATTTTTGTCTTTTACTCCAGCATAGAACCACAGAATACCTTCACAGCTATGTAAACACAACCCAATCATTCATTGATCCCAGCACTACGAGTCTCCGAGTCACCCCTGTACCGAACACAGCTGCATTCAGTGGTGTCTGGCTGACAATTTTCATCCAGAGAGCTGTCCTGTTTTGATTTGACACTCAAGAGATCTTGGCTTCATCTTGTGTTTGTCCTGATAACGATTAACAGTAATTTAGTTATGAGCAGTTAACTTCTCGTTTGAACTTGTGTAACTTTGACCTTCAGCCGCTGGGGTTTATTTGACTTTTTCTACCATTGCACCTTGCCCTGTCTCCTTTAGGAGATGCCTATCAAAAACCAAGCTGATCTTCTTTCAGCTCCAAGTTTTGTGCCTTTTAAATTTCTCAGTGAAAGATATTTTCTCCAATGTGCAAACACTCATCATTTGAAAAGAGAATCTTCTATTTAAAGTAGAGGAAGGGCTTGTGCATTCAATTTTTCCTCTTTTTTATACAGCTATATTAGCTGTTCAGATAAAATATGAACTTTACCTACACTGACCTGCCTCCTCATTTTTTTCACTGTTCTTTAAAAATTAGAGTTTAGGGCCTAAGTTTGTGTGTTTGCATGCAGTAGGCCAATATAACAAATAGATGTGTCCTTCCAGATAATAAACCAAATGTTCAAATGCACTGGGTTAGAAACAACACCATAAATAATTAAAATCCGCTGTCCTGCTGCTGAATCCTTAAAAAAAAAAAAAAGTTATTGCTGGAGAAGGTATGCCAGAAAGATAATCTTCCAGAAATTGAATCAGATAATCTAGAAGCTCCCTAACAGCATATTTGTTATAAAACCTCATTAACAGGGTCCTTAATAGCTTGAGATGAATCTTAGAACTTAATACCTCCTTCAACTGTGTTACTGTTTTTGTGCTCTCTTCCAGATCCCAAGATACCTCTTTGGAGCTCCTGATACCCACTGCTTCCTCCATGCCACAGGTACCAACCCTTACTGAGAGCACTTGCTGTGAGCAAATCCTAATATCCCAAAACAGCAAATGCAGCAGAGAATCAATTGTCTAAATGAGATACATGAGATCAGAGAGAAGGAGCTTCCAGTGAAGAAAAATTACACGTCAAGGCCTACAGCATTTTCTGCTCACAGAATAACTCATATTAAACATTTTCCAGTGGTTGATGTCAGGCTCACAGTTTCAGCTGTAGGTAGAGCTGCAGCACAAGACAAGGTAAGAAACAGCACAATCCCTTCATTTACCTTTTATTCATTACTTCCACAATGAAATTAAAGAAAGCTTCGCCTTAGTTTAAAGCCACATTTTTAAATATAACAAAAAATTTTAAAAAAAGGGGAGAAAAGACATTGCCCTTCCTGCTATGAATGCAGAGTTTGTAAAAGAGAAAACTCAAGTCTGAGACTAAGAGAAACCACTAGTGAAGACAAACAACAAGAAAATGGTGTATATTTAGCCTTAAGATGTTACTAAATGTTAATATATGTTCTACGTGCTGCCAGACTCATTTCTCTGAATCTACAGAGTGTAATGACATTTGGAATAAATTATGGTGGAGAAGAAAACAAAGGTGTGGGGGGTTTTTTGCTCATAAATTAAATGTTTCTGTACCCAAAATAGTGACTACTGCAAGGACTTATACTTGATTAGGGGCTTTTATTTTTTCTCCACTGACTTTTTTGAGAATTAGTGACCTACATTGCAGAGAGTTTCTTTTTTCTTCCTCTGCTCACAAGTGGCCTCACAGATTCCTGTGACTCACAGAAATTTTTAAAAAACAAACCACCAAATGTGTGACTTTAAAACTACCAGTGACAGTTTCATGATCAGTTGTCAGAGGGGATTCCACACACTCTCAGTGCAATTGAAAGGAGTACCCCTTTCCTCATTAACATACAGGTAAGTGCCAGTTCTAGGAAACTGCCTTTAGTTCCAAAGCCAGACTCCTCATCCATGTCCCTGGTTTTCAGCTGTTGATTCCAAAAGCCCTTTTGATTCCATCAAATCAGATCCATCCATCTTTTTGTAAAATCAAGATTCATTTAAATTTCCTTCTATATCAGATCCGGATTTTTTCCTCTGCCATGCTCAGTGTTCCTAAATAATTATTTATCCCAGACTGACCCTAGTTATGCTAAATGGTGAGACAACCACTGCACTCCAAGGTAAGCTGCAGACCTGTTTAATTATGCAGTGTTTCTAACTCAATGTGACTGGAACAAAAATCATGCCTTGTTTCATCTTTAGGGAAAAGAGCAAGATCCAGGGATCCAGGGTTTGTTTCCAGCTCTTCAGTGCACATTTCAAATATTGATAGAATAGATCTATTAAATGGTCATGATACTTGCGTGCTTTTCTAAGAACTTACTACTATGAACATCAGCATATTAATTAAGATCATCAAATTAATATCAAAATTATTCACCAACACAGTGTACTACTCTATGATGAGGAAAGCATCACTCATCATGCATTAGAGGCAGAGAGAAATATTTATGTCACCAAACATTTTGCCAACACATGTTTATACTGCACACAAAAATGTTTATTGGGCATTTACAAACCAAACACTCAGGATAGAAAATTGTAAAATTTAAGTTACATTAAGAAAGAGCTCTTTCATGATCTCACAATGACTTTTCCCACCCCACTGCCATCTCCTTGCATGCACAGGCCGCAAACTACTTATCTGGTGAGCAGCTTTTTGGGCTTTCACATCCTGCTCTTTTCTCAGTGCTTAGCCTCACACTTTACCTACTCCTCAATCATGGCTCTGAAAATAAAATTACTCAGGGACTCTTGCTCTTGCCTCATCACCAAAGCATCTGAGTATCTTTGAATGTGAGCTAATCTTTGTTAGTAAGCCCTGCAGCATGAGGGGGTGGTACAATCCCCGTTTTGCACATAGGGAACTGAAGCCCAAAGTGATTAAGGTCAAAAGTTTCCATTACTTTTTTGTACTCCTTAGGACTTGATTTCTCAGTTTGTTTAATACTCTACTTTCTGTCTCCAAAGTCCAGTATGTATTGCCTCAGCTTCTGCTGTGAGAACTCAGTGCTCCTTCACGTCAGACATGAAATCTCCACCCACACATGCATAATACAAGGAGCACCCAGTCAGTCATCACCTCTGACAAGGTAGGTTTCAAAAAATTTTCCAGCACCACACAGAAATTTTGCGGCAAGGAGGAGGATAAGCACAGTTTCCCAGAGCAGCATGTGACTGCCTTCACCACATGCTGTGCTTGCTCTTGGTGTAATCTCTCTTCAGCCTGCAGCTTCAGAACAAGACAGCAAGCAAGGTGGAGGTCCTGGACATGTGGGGGATGTCCTTTTCTCTCTGCCTCATATCCCTGATTCCCCAGGACAAATGTATTAGGTGAAGGAAACAGGCATTCTTCTGTATCACAGTTAGTGACTTTACCGTTCTTTAGTCTCAGGGAGAGCAATAGAAGAAAAGGTGTGGGAGAAAGGTGATGGGCACATTCTATCTTTGGTGTAGAAATGGCAAAACTCAATGAGTTGGAACACCAAACCATGCTCAAGCACAGACTGTGCAGTGGGGCACACAATGTCTATGCCCACTGCTTCACATTTTCCCCTTTCATTCTTCACTCCTCCTTGTTCAGTTGCACTTGCTTCTTCCTATCCCTCTAATTTTGTTGTCTTCATCATTCAGTCTCCATTCCTCAAGCTTTGCCACCAAGCTCTTGTTTCCTTGCTTTACCAAGTTCCAATCTTCTAACCCTATTGAATAAGTCTTCATCACTTCAAAATTTGTAATATTGGGTATTCTGTTGATAGCCTTCACCTTCCCATTTTCTGTTTTCTGACTCCTCATCAAAGCCTTTCCCCATGGCTCCTCCTATCCCAGTCCCACTCGGTTCTTCCTTTACTTGATCTTTTTTTGTCCAGTCATTTCCTTTTCTCACCCTGTATTTTAGCTCCTAGGAGGAGCTGGTGTTTTTTCCATCACTTATTTTCCCAATCCCAGTTTCTTTCAACTCTACTGGTGTTGATGAATGAATTGACTGACTGAATTGCTCCCCTTATGCATCTTCTCAGCTCCCAGCTTCCCATCTCCCACAGAATCTGCTCTGCATCCACAGTCTCCCCAGCTCTGAAGCTGTGTTCTCCAACATCAGCTGCCAGCAATCATCACCAAGCCTCAACTACTACTCAAGTAGCACCAGGCTCTTCCCAAGTCACCGATATTCCTCTCTTCTACAATGCCTGCCAGCAAGACAAAGGGCACTAAAATTATGAGATAGGGACAAGTTCCATTTTTTAATTCACAAAGTTATTATATAATTATTGCCTCCCACCTTGATTTGGACTAGTGGGGAGCTGGAACTGTAGGATGTCCAGCTTTGCCCTACAGGTCTGGACTGCAGCAAACCTGCTCTGGATCGCCCTGCACAGTTGCACCCAATGGGCAATACTGGACCTGTAAGGGGATGGAACATACTCCATCACACTGTGGAGGGCACACAGTTACGGGATGGCAGTTTACTCCATCTCTGGATGAAGTTGGTCTGGTTTAGTGTAACAACAAAAAAAATCAGTAAAAGAAGTGGTTTGATCTGTGAGAAAATGCAGATTTTTCTATTCCTTTTATTAACCTGAAAAGATTATAATCACCTGCACTTTTACGCATTAGAAAACTTCATTTCCATTTGCAGCATTGGAAGCATAAAAAAACAAAGGGCACAAAGTAAAGAACAAGGAGACAGTGTTATAGCCTCCTACCTTTTAAGGAGCCTTTGGTTAGTATTTTGGGATGTGAGGAGACACAGGCTCTTTTTCTACATCTAATATCGCCAGATGGTCCACTCCAGGGTATGGTGCTGCCAATCTTGCATGTTGGGTCTTGCCTAACCTATTCAGAAATGTTTAATTCTTAATTGGAACAGCTTCAGTAAGTTTTCTCACCATTAGTTTATGATGAAACCTAATTCCTTGGTGCTTTCCCTCCTACCTAAAAATAAAAAAAAATTTATTTAAGTGCCACACTTTGAACAAGAGGGACTGAAAGACTCCTTCTTCATACTCTGTGCTCCAGCATAGCTTGCAGGTTTCCTTACATCACCAAGAAGGGTAAAGGGAAGGTAGGTTTGCCCCTGTCTTCACCTGGCCTTCTATGGCAGGGCAGGAACAGCAACACCGGGTACGTGACACCTCCCCTGAGCCACTGGGCAACAGGGGGAATTGATATTTCTCCTTGCCTTCACCCTGAAGATAGGTGGAAATATTTGATCTGACTCTTGACAGTTTCAGGTCAACCAGAGCATACCTCTCGGATGGCAGGCAAAAAGTCTCTATCCACAAGTGCAAATAGCAGTAGGTTTGGGCTGACATTTCTTTGAGTGGCAAATGGCACACCCCTCTATGAATAAGTCTTTTTATTGCAAGAAATCAGGTTTCTGCTCCTAAGACTGGGTCATCAGATCAATTTAAATAAAAAGTTAGTGGCATTTTTTTAAAAGACAAAATTATGTATTTTTTTTCTTAGCCTTGTCCCTAGAAAAGAATTACCTATTTTAAGTCAGGCTTTCCTTCGTTCTCACGTGTCACCAAATTCACTGTGGAGACCAATTTCTGATATTTTTATTTTTTTAAAAAGGCATTTACAAACATGGAAAAAAACAGGAAATGGTTTTAACGCCAGCAATGCTGAACACTTCAGTAAACTATTTTTGCCTGATTGTGGTTATAATTAAGACATAAGACAAAAACACATGCTCTAATTTCATTCTTGAGAAACCAGTCAACTTTCTCTTAATGATAACAGTGCTGGCCTAACATCAAGCAGATACACAGGGTATTGAAATAAGGCAAGAAATGGGTAAGCGTGCGTAGGTGCCTCTAACCTGAAAAATGCTCATGCAGTGGAGAATGTTCAGCTAGGGGATTTACCTTTGATAAGCAATTCAGATGTTGAATTAGCTATGCACTATAACATTGTGGGGATTTTATGCAGAGTTCAGTGGAAGTAGATAAATTACTTCAGAGCTTCATCAGAATCGTGCAGGACTTCCTTGGAAGGAGTCACCCTCTCTGTCTGGGATGGCTCTGGTACCAGGAACTTTCTCCAGAGTTTGAAGACTCTCACTTTGAACTTTGAAGTAACAGCAAAGCTCTACTTTGGCCTGTTGTAAACTATTCCCACTATGGTGCCACCTGCCCTATCTGTAAAGGAATAAATCTCTGCCAAACTTGAGGTTAGAGATAATCCTGTTTTCATTAATGCCCAGTTAAATACACATGCCAAGCAGCCAAAGTGGGAAGAACAGATCTTTCTTCTGTAATCTCCACAATAATCTATCATAAAGGCAAAGTGTGCAGGGGTTACTTCCTTCCTGGACCTCTAGGGATTCAACGTACTGTAGGAGGAAAACACAGATAGATCACACAGACACCTGCTCCCACGGCCAATGTAATGGATCTGCAGCCAGAGGAGTAACAGTCATAGAAACACAGGGACTCCTGGAATGATGCATAGGTCCTGGCCTGTGCCCAGGAATAATGAATGACTGTTGTTTCAGGTGGAGAACTTTTATAAAACAGACATGTCCAGGCTGAGTGTACTTGCAGGGGCATGATGAGAGTGACCATGGCAGAGCACACCTAGCGAGCCACTAAGATGCTGACACGCTGTCCCTAGGACTGACAGCCTTGAAGGATCACTAGAAAAGCCTGAAGCTTATCACTCAGTTTGATTTTCCATCACACTGAAGTGACTCAGATTAAGCCCCTCTCAGGATACAGTTTATGAATCATGGCATTTACTGATCACAATGCTGTTAGAACCACTGGATATGCTAAAAGAGATACTTTCCTGCTCAGGGAGTGAGATGAGCAGAAAGGATGCTGTCAGGGCAGACAGACTTGATCTTACACTGCCCTGGCTACCCCGAGTCAGCAGCTATGGGGTGTTCAACACAGGCAGATCTGAGCAGCAGGGATGGGAGTACCCACAGGTACAGCCTGCAGACTTGCTGGGCAGTATCCTGACCGAACTCATACGAACAGAAAGGCACAAATGTTCAAAGGATTTCTGGGGAAGAGCTGAAAAGCTATTACTGAGAGGGTTAAAGGATTCATGGGGAAGTTGTGAGTGCCACCCACTCAGTAAATACTGTGCCACAGTCTTTGTTCCTGTTGCTTGCATTTTGCTGCCTCTATCACCTTATGATTTATCCTTCTCTGCTCCATTTCTGTACCATCTCTGTACTCATATGTGCATAGATATATATCCTTACTGGAGCATACAGCCCATGCATTACTTAATAGAATAATTGCTGTTTACACACATACCCAGCATACACTGTAGTGTGTTTCTCAGCAGATGATGTGACCCTGGGCACTCTTTGATACTCATTCTCTCTCTCTCTTGTTTTTGTAAACAGGTACCATCCCTGAAATGCAGATGTTTCTTTGGGACAATATCATAGCTGGTCCTCAATACATACCTAAATTACTTATTTAGTCCAGGAAATGACAGGATGCCATAAACCTACTGAAACTGCCAGGTAAAACCTATGCAGGCAGATGTAACTGACTTCATTGAAACACCTCAGGCCAGAGCAGGCCTTTACTGTGGTAACAAATCCCATGGAATAGTTACTGACTGTGTTTTTCTTGTTTTTACCTTGTTTTTCTGCCACAAGTTCTCATGAAATTTCACGACCAGTTATTTGAGAATTAGCCATAAACTTAGTGTTTCCCTTTCATCTGTTTTTAAAATGAACTAGTATGGGCAAAGTGCATAACTATAAAAGGAAAAAATGGCAAAACAGCAGAAAGAGGAGGCTGAGGAGATCAGGATGAGATGTGTACTGGACTTCCTAAATTGTTTGACTCCTGTTCCACAAACCAGGCATGATTCAGCTAGGATAAAGCAGTGCACTTAAATTTTTGGCAATGAATTTTCAATCTTTATCTAGTCCACAGTGGAGTATTTCCTTCACTCTATATATTATGCAAAAGAATCTGTTTATTCTTTTTTTTCAACATCTATTGTTCTGTATGGAGAGAACTTGAAAGGTAAATGATTTTGATGACAATGGTGAGGAGCTAAGTAGGACTTCAGCAGCTCTCCCCTTAAAAAAAAAATTTTAAAAAAGAGGTTTTGCAATAAAAAAAGCAAATTTCTTATAACTGGTCTACCAAATAAAGAAATGCCTTCTCTTAAGTGTAAGTCAAATTCATCAGTTCAGTTAGAAAGCATGATAAATGCTTTTGGACAATAAACTGTTACAGACATACCAAAAAAACTTAAACCTATGGCCTCTCAGAAGTTGCCTGTCCTGTGCAGTCTGGGCTCCATCACTACCCCATCAAAAGGGAGTCCCACTCCATATGAAGATCAACTCAGAGAGATGCATTTACATGGTCCAGGTGATCCAGATCAGACAGTCCTTTGTTTTAATGCTCTGGAAGAGTGTGGACAGAAACAATTACTTGGGGTGTTCCACATACACCACAGATGCTTATATTTTTATAGTATCTCCTAGACATGATACACTACCTTTTTCTGTATGAGTCTCAAATCTGTCTGGGACTACTTTTCCTTCTCTCTACCTGAATGAGTAAATTGGAATTTGTAGCAAGCAGCTACAATTTTTGCTTCTGAAGCATCAAAAATTACAAAAGTGGGAGCATATGACATGAAAACACCTTCCCCCCCCCATGTATATAGCAGAAATCTTAAAAAATCCTCTCTGTGAAGTTAGGAATCAATGATTATGTTAGTCTTACTAATCAGTGCTGTCATTGTAAAAATGGGGAGTCCCTTTGCTCTGAAATCAGAAGAAAACCATGTACTTTTTGAGATAAAACACATGATCAGAGTCACCTCATGGACACTGACTAAACCCATGTTTACAAGGCAAACTCACCATTTCCCTGATGGGAGATGACTCTTAGCCTTTAGGAAAAGATCTATGGACTCTGTTATTTAGTTCATCATATGCTGGTAAATTCCCATGTGTAAATAAATATCCTTCTTTGGAGGTATTTTTCTTGGGGAAATTCTGGCACTGCTGATACAGGGCAGATACATTTTCTTTACATTTGGAAAGCTAACTTGAATTTCTGGCCACTCATGTTATTCCCCATGCACAGAATTTGCTCTACACAAAGGAAGTGCCTTTCCTCTGCTTTTGAAAGTCCAGGAATGAATTCACTTCCTCATTGTCACTGAAGGCTGTGAGCTTTGAACCGCCCCAGAATGTAGTTAACCTCTTAATACATGAGATTCTGAAACATATTGAGTGCTTAGCACTTTGGAGATAAAACCCCAGTTGAAGAGTTTGGTTGAGGGTGTGCCAACTGAGATTAATTCTCACATTTAAACTAGTAACTCTAAAACAGGATTTCCAATAAATGCTGCTGGTACCAGACTCCTCATACTATTCTGTTCTCTTTAACAAAATCAAAACAGTCTGTCCTGAAAGGGATGTTGACCATGTGGCAGCCATTATGGACACAGAAACAGTCCAAGAGGCTCAACAGACTGTGTTGTTGTCTGTCAGACTAGACATAAAAAGCCAGCCAGAAGCATTCACCAAGTACCGTAGAAACTGATATTTCTTGGCTATTTCTCCACATTTAGATGATTTGGGAGGAATTACAAAAATTACAGAGGAAAAGATTGACACGTTTCTTGCTCTATGATTCATGACTAAAGGTTACCTTCACATGGTCACTTTTTATTAATTTAGCCCTCCCCATGTAATTCCATCACTAAGAGCCGGTGAGAAGAGATATTTGAGAGAAAACAGTATCAGCAATTTTCCCATTTTGTCAAGGAGTGATATAGTAACTCATTCACGTATGCACCAAGTACATGGAAATTAAACACAATTCAAAACAGCTTTATTGATTTTAAAGAGTGTAAGGCTGGCTTAATAAATGGAAACATAGGTAACAAAATACATTCTTGGACATATATAAAAGAAATATGAAGTTTGCAGTTAATTTTTTTTCCATTCAGATTATACAAACTGCTTATATTTTGGGAGAAAGCAAGAACTTCCAGTGAAACTAGAATTCGCTGGGAAAGGAATACAGAATGCTAAAGATCTGGAAGACTGGCAAGTCTGCTGAACAGCAGGTTGTTCTATCTAAGAAAGTTTTACTGACTGCATTACATGTTGAAATTGTTCAAGGAACAGAGGAGATAGGAGTAAGCGCTTTAATTTAGTGAGCAAGTATTTGCCAGCTCCATTCCTTAACTCTTCCTATCTACTCCCAGATGATACAGCTTTGTGCTAAATGCTTACTTCATACCTAAAGTTAGAATAGCTGATCATCTCATCAGATAGGAATATAGAAAGGAAAACAACAGCAGTCCCTGCTTGTTTTTGCATGAGGCATTATCTTTAGCTATTTATTGTTAACCAATTGCTGACTCATGGATGCTGAACTGCTGGCTGAAGCAAACAGCTCCAAAACCAGACTCTGCTTTAGAGTCCCCTGCTGTGGTGTGCACTGACATTTTTGCAGTACAACAGTTATCCCAGCCTAAAGATCAGATTAAGAGTTACAATGATTGGGCTTGAACTACCTAAACCCAGCCACTACTCTGTGCATTAAGGCAGTTTTGGAAAGCAAAGACATCCCTGTGCAGAATCCATCCTTCTGCAGTGTTATCTATGCAGTGCTTTATGCTTACAACCCTCAACCTAAATCAAAGACAATTCTGACAGTAGTAGTTCACAGTTAAATAAAGTCTGCTGCACATGGATGGTAACTCTCTGGAAGCATGGGCCACACTGCATGGTAAATAACAATGTGTGTAGGTGTTAAAGTACAGCAAACACAAGAAAAGATTCTATTCTAAAGAGTCTGTAGCCACAGTTAAACAAGCATGATAACAGAAAAGTGTGAGGAAAGAAACATCCACAAACTTACCATACAACTGGGAAACTGAGCTACCAGAATGTAAACCACAGCCCCAAATCCCACAAGAAACTGTGACAAAGTGCAGGATGGAAAAGTACTGGGAACAATCCGGCCTGTTTCTATGCTCTTTCCTGGACAACTTCTCAACCTCTGTGAGAAACAAGGCAGTGAGGTCAATGGGCCTTTGATTTGGCTTACTACTGCTATACTTATTTGCCTCAGTTTAGCCACAAGTCTAGTCTGAGCCTGCATCCAAATCCACTGAAATCACTTTCCTCTCCTAAGCAGAAGTAATGTTGGTCTTCCTCTTACTTCTTGCTGGAGCCTTGCTGGAATTCTCTGTACTGTGCACTGAAGAGGGTCAGCAATGCTGGGCTGTGCTGCTGTCTCAAATGTAGCTATACATAGTTGTGTCTGCAGTTCTTAGGGGACCTGAGGCTTGCTGCAGTATCTACACATATCAGAGATATAAAAAGCGAGTTACAAAGATTTTATCATCATTCCTTAAACTTTTTCATGCATTTCACAGACAACATTGCCGAAACTTACCTCCAGGTAAGTATGGCTGAGGCCAATCTTCTGTGTGTTTAATGCTATACTTAATCCCCTTACAGGTAATAAAACCCGTTCTTAAAAATGTCTAGTGCTTCCATAGCTCATTTTTCACACTGTTTCACCAGCCTTAATGGGAGCATACCACCCTTACAGTTTAACCTTCAGGTTAATAAAAGGGGCTAAGGCAAGATTTGACCTTTCAGCCACTGTGAACCCACTGCAGTTCCAGCCCTGTACTTCTGACACTTCTATCACAGATATTAAAAAGAACAAGAAAATCAGCACACACACACACACACAAACAAAACAAAACAAAACAAAACAAACAAAAAAAAAAAAAGCAGAAAAAGCAGCACAGGAAGCCTTGGCCCAGGAGCATAAACAAGAATCCCTACTTCTAGTACAGTCACTTGCCAGTATACCCTGGTAAAAGTCTTCTTGGGAATCTGTAATTTCTTTTACTGTATTCAGATGAGTATAATGGAAAAAAAAATCTCAAAACCAGTTCAGCTCCTGCTATCTAAGTGGCAGACATGATTTGGGGTTTTTTGGGTTTTTTTGGGTTTTTTTACCATCATTACTTGGTTCAGTAATAAGCACCATCTTTCTGTCTGATAGATGTTTAGGGGATTTTTCCCCCTCTCTTTCCTTTGCACTGACAAGCCCTTATCACTTCTCCACCAGGAAAAGAAGCAACGGAACAGCTCCTGGAAGACAGAAGTCCTGAACTTAAGCATGATCTCAAGCACTGCTGTTGCATTAAAAGGGATTTCCCTTTAATGATCCTTTTCCTCCCTTCTAGATGAATCACCTCTTAAAGAATGATCTGATGTTAAAAGACACAGCAAATGATTGAACTATTAAAAGTCTGAATGCTACTATCCATAAATATTACTATAGTCATCATCCTAGCATTGAATATTGTATGAGTACTGTCTTAACAATGAATCTTTCCTAGTGCAGCCTCTGAAACATTTGGCCATGGAGTTCTGAACACTCTGAGGTCTTGGTTTAATTTAGTGAGCGTGAGCTACTCCTTCCTGAACAGTAAAAAGAAGCAAAGTAATTAAAATAATTTAGAGATATAGAGCTGAATGGAGCCCTGAGAGATTTCTTTTTTTTTCCCAAGTACAATAAAGAATTGTTATTGATTGATGTGCATGAAACTGATTACTTAAATTTTCACAAAAGAATGGATATTCTGCAATTCCCAGTGACAGCTTTCTCCAGGATTATGTAAACATTACTGCTTACAAGGGTGGACTGTTTCACCCTTACACTGAACCAGAATGTAGATAGCTGAAAATTCAAGTATTTCTTATTGTCCTTAATGCAAAGAACTTCCCTCTTCCCTCAAGAGATACAGACATGCATATACACCTAAAAATACATGTGTGTATGTACATCATTATGTGTGTGTATGTGTGCACATTTACACACACACTTTAAAGAAGAAAATTTTCCTTAACTTTAGGCATATGTATATCTGTTTATATTTCATTAAATATAAGAATAAATATGCCACAAATTATGAGATAAACTATAGGGTATAACTACAAAAAAAACAAACAAACAAAAAAAAAACCAAAACAGAAGTCATTCAGAAAAGAGGAATGTGTATCCATGCATTTTATAGTTGCTGATGTTTTTAATGTGTTCCCATATTGCTGACAAGTTATGGTTGACAAGACAGAACTCCATTTTCTGCTGTGCAAACTCAGATCAAATGAATTCCTGCCATCCTGCTCAGACCTGTTTGATAAATATCAGCTATAGCAATGTGCAATCAACTTTCAGTTGATCAAGGTATAAACAGTAATTATTAATATTCAGACGTGCTTACGATTTAGAAAACAAAAATAAGCTGCTGCCTTTTCAGGTTTTCCTGGGTCTCAGCATCTCCATCGTGGCTAGGCCTACTTGTTAATTTATCTGCTGCAGTTTCCTATACAAAGCAAGGTACAAGTCAGCTCCTTTTTCCCTACTTTCTATCTTAGCTCATCATTCCCACTCCACAGTGAAACCTTACATCACTTCAAGTACTCCGTAAAACTCAGTGAGGGGCTGGCCCTCATATCATGTGAGAGGAATGTTTTGGATAAAAAACATTTTTTTTTCTCTAATCAGATCACTTCAGTAATCTGTTACCTCAGTCCCCATGAGAGGACAGGGGAAAATGTCCAGGAGAAGGGAAGAGCAAGATGCTGACAGAAACATATACTGTGTAAATCACAGCACAGATGCTGCCCTAGTTATGGAAGCAATCGCTCAGGCCTAGTTCCCTCAGGCATCCAGCCCCCTGGATTTTAGCCACCCCTCAGGCTACCAATCATTAAATTTGGAGCCTTTCTACCCAACCATACTTCCCAAGACAGCAGAGAGCCTAGGGGGACAAAAAGAAAAAAAAAAAAAAAAAGCAACACATCCACAAAAACCTTTAAAAGAAAACTCTCCAAGGAGAAGAGGAAAAAAAAATTGGAAGGGATTATTATTTTTCCAGCCGTATCCCTGACTTCTTTTTGAACAAAGGCAGAGGAGAAGGGTGGCCTGCTGTGCAGAGCCAGCACAGGCCTGTAAACTCTGGGAAAGATCATATTGCCACATAAACCTGCTGTGTGACACGAGTGCATGATCTGAGCCAGCTGCTGCTCCTGGAGGTGAGGTGAAGGAGTTCAAAGCTGAACTCTTCCAAAATGCACCTGTTCTCTGAAGGAGTCAATATTTAAGACCTGATTTCAAGGTGTGCAGCAACTCTGGCTTCTCATCCTGTCAGTGGGAGGGGTGGATACTCATGAACAGGCAGGAGCTCATTATCTGGGAACATGAAGTCTTTTAATACTGCAAGAAACTTTGTGGCACTGTGTTTAATTTCTGGGTGCCTTCAGATTGTAAGGGTGTTGACCAAGAAACAGCCCCTTTTCCAGCATAAATCCCACCCATAAATCATATTAACAGGCCTTAAATATTGGGGTTTTATTCACAATGTTTAAAGGTGTGCATTAATTGTTTACAAAATTAAATTTAATGATTCCTACAAACTGCTAGTTGCAGTCAAGAATTTACAAATATATCCAGACACTAAGATCTCCCTGACTTGATAGTTTTAGCCCAAGGTTCTGCCCTTTACTTGCAACAATCTGATCTCGAGTAGGGCTGGATTTAAGTGCATTTAACATCTGCTGAAAATGCCAGCATATTGGGATTATGGGGTTCTATATCGGCCTAACCTCTAATTGAAGAAATGAAGTTACTTGTGGTTACTCACAATACAGAGCCAAAACTGCAGAGCACATACAAGCTAAACGAAAAAATTAAACACCTGCTTGGATCTGAAACCCAATATTGCTCTGGAAGAGCAATACTTCCCCATGGGACGGGCCCCCTTAATGTCCTGCTGGGACGCTAGGGCAGGGATGTGGGCATCTACACGCCAGCACCTGCAGCCCGAGACCTGTGTGCCAGGGCAGGCGCTTGCCACGCGTGCCTGTGTGGATGAGGAGCCGGGAAGGGCTCCAGGGGCAGCCGCCTCGCACAGCGGCTGCGGGCACACCCGGGGCGCCGCTCTGCGCAGGGACACGGAGCTCTTCCGGACCCAGCGACGCGGCACCGGGCCGGCCCACCAGCGGAGCGAAGCCTGCGGGACGGGACGGGCAACCCCCTGCCCGGGAGGAAAGGAATAAGGAAGGAAGAAATGACATCCCGGCTCCCGAAAATCCCGTGCGTGAGTCACGGCGGGCGGGGAGGCGGCGGGGCTGCCCGGCGGCAGCGCCCTCTGGCGGCGGCGGCGGCGGCCGCAGCGGTTGTCACAGGCCGGAAAGTCCCTGCGCTCTGCCGGTGGAAATCCCCGGTGGGGATTTTTTGTGTTGTGTTTTCAATCTCCCCTTTTTTTTTTTTTCACCCGGGCGCTTAAACAGAAAGGGAAAAAAACAAGAGGCTGGGCTCAGCCCTTCATTCCGCAGCGGCGGCAGCGGCGGCAGCAGCTCCGGCGGCGAGAGGGTGGAGAGAAGGGAAGGAAGAGCCCTGGCGCGGTGGGGGTTGATGGATCCCGAGCGCGGTTCCGTCCCATCGCCTCAGCCTCGCTGCTGAGCAGGAGTCACGGCAGGATCGGCCGGAGGAGGAGCCGGCCGCCGAGAGGTGAGCGCCGCTCTGGGCAGGGCAGGGNCCGGCCCCGCGGGGGCTCCGCGGGGGCTGCGGCTCGCAGAGCGGGCGCGGCGAGGCCGGGCTTGCTCCGAGTGCCGCGGGGAAATGGCCCTGGAGCTTCGGGCTCCTTCTGCTGGGAAGCTGGCGGGCCAGCTGGTATTGTGTCCTTTCCACCTTGCACGCCCAGCCTCCGGCGGAGCAGTATTCAGGGAACTAAGAACGCGGAACACTGCGTGTAAACCAGTCCTGGGGGATTTAAAAGAGCCTCGCTCCTCATCTTCTGACTTGGTGAAAAGTAGTACTCGTTTTGGTTTGTACCGAGCAAAGACTCAGGCAGAAAAATCTGGGGGGGCTTAAAAGGTATTAAGCATGTTTGTTTTAGAACTTCTAGCAGTTTATGGAGAAGTTTATTAATTGCCCTTTTCCAGATAGAGGACAGAAAATGAAAATAACTTTATGAAACCATTGGCAGATCTCAGAACAGTATTCAGCTTTCCCGAGCCCAGCATCCTCAGCATTACACGTTTGGAAAGGATGCTGTCTCTAATTATTGTTTACAGCTGTTCCTTTCTGGGAATTCCTAGTCATTACTTGCCAGAAGGTTGAAGTAGCACAGCACACAGCAAAGCACAGTACACTATAAACTAATATAAGTGTAGTTCAGTTTTCTACTTTTAAATCTCCAGCTTACATGGCTGCTGAGTTCTGTTTGTTTCATCACATTGATTTTGAAAATAAGAGTTGCTTGGCTTTTGCTTTGGTTCACATTTATGACTGTAAATAGCACAGGCAGTAATTTCCACGTGTGGAGGGGAAAAAAATGCCCGTAGAACATAATATCGAATAATGTAGTTTCAGTAAGTGCTTCAGTAAACTCAGTACTTTTTGTTGCTTAAAGCTGGAAATAACCATTTCAAGAGTCCATGCCGGTAGTGCTTAGTCATGTGATTAGTCTTTATTCGTGTAAAAAAAAAATCCCATTGACTCAGTTTCTACTAACATAAGTAAGGAATTCAATATTTTCGTCATCTCAGAGCAAGGTAGAGCTGTGGTTATCACACAGATTAGTAAGGGGTTGTTTATATTTCCTTTTTAGACTCATTCATACATTTAAATATAGAAATACATAAATAGCATGCGTAAAACTATATTGGTGAGGAGAGTGGATGAGAAAATATGTTATTTTTATTTTAAGGCTGTATACTGATGGGGGAATGATAAGAATATGCCATCTTTATTACCTATAGGAAAGCTTTTCCGTATGCTGCAAGATGTGACCGCTCTGAGCACAATCCCCAGTGCTCTTAGGGTGTGTGAATGACATCACCATGAAGTAGGACTTTGTAGCATCGCCTGTTTAATCTGCCTTTGTTTAGGGCTTGTCACGATGTCCACTGTATCTCTCCGTCAGCTGGTCCTCAGAGAGGTTATAGAGCTCAGCTCTTGGCACCTGGAGTTTGAGGTCCCCTCTCACTGCGAGAGGGTCTTTTCGAAAGCTTTGGCTGGGCATTTGGAGGTGGATGTTGCCAATGGAAGTGTCTGGGTGAAGAGGAGAGAGCAGCTGTTTCCCTGTGGGGAAGGAGGTGCTGAAGGCCTTCTGTGCAAGAGGGGTCTTCTGCCTCCATAGACCTGGGAATGCCTTCCTGGTCAGTCTGTCAGACTGGAGTTCTTCCTCTCTCCGTGCCTTCCATCTCCATGAGAAAACTTCCTAACAGTTGCATAAACAATATTTAGTTGCTTCTTGTTTCTCTGTACTTGATATCCAGAGATTGATGCACATATATGGCTTGATACTTGTCCCTAGGTTCATAATCACAATCGTGAGTTCTCCTAATGTGACTAGTTGTACTCTAAACATTTTAGGCATGCGTACTTTTATTTGTCTTGATACAAATTTTGCTTTGTTTTTAAACAAAGCAAGAATGTTTGTGGACAGCATGGAGAGTCTCTCCCTGTAAAAACAGGTTATTGATGTTACTGTTGTTCTTACTGTAGTGCTCAGGGATTTTGAGGGATGTGGTCCCTACATTTGGCTCTAACTAGCCACAAAGTTAGTGTCCTCTGAGTAAGTATTTCATAGATTGTAGCAGGTTTGAGGTTATGGGTTTCTTTTTTTGTTTTTCCTGCTGTACCCCATGAGGCCAGAGTTACTGAAGAACGGGATGCAGGGCAGTAAACATTACATGTCCTACTGTGGAAATATATTGGGGGTTTTGAGCCAAATGGAAATGCTTTTTCAGCTCTGTTGACTTATCACTGAGTAATAGTGGCACTGCAGTCTGCACCCCCACACACGGCACAAGCACTTCTGAGCCATAGCTCTACCACTCACAGAGTACAAAGAGCCTCAAGAAAAGTAACCTAAGTCTGTCCTCGAGTAACAAATTCCTCATCTACCCTATCTGGCCACTGTAAGTATGGGATTGATACTAGCATAGTCTGCAATTCCTTGTGCTCTTTCTGTACTCTACTGACCATCGCTGCTCAGAATGTATGGGCTGTGGAAATCTGAAATTGTCATTAACTGCCTTTTTTTTGGCATGTTACCAAAACAAGAACTTGAAATGTGCTGAAATTCAGCAAGTGCATATGGGATTACGCTGTGAATTATCAATCAGTTAAGTTTCCAGGATAATTTTCCCTTCGCTTGATCTTGCCTTCTCTTATTTTGATTTAAATGCTTTTTTTTTGAATGATGATGGAGTTTCCTTAGTTATGCATAAATCTTCTTCAATATCACAGTAAATTATATCAGCAAATGAGTGGGATAAGCTGATCAGTGTCTGTATCTGAGTAATGCAGAAAAGTTAATGAATATGAGCTTTAAAAAATGTTATTTATGAAAGGCTCATTTGGACTGCATCCACTCTGTACTTGTTTTAGGCAAAACTTCATCCAGAATGCCACCCTGAAAGTGCCTTCTCAGTCACTGCAGAAGTGATAGCACCGTGGTAGAAGGACACTAACATGCCAATAAAAGGATCCTTTTTCATTTCAGATGTCTTCTAGAAACATGGCTGGCCAACACATCCTTCCTCAAGCTTTGTATCAAAGCAATATGCTGAAGGCTATGAAGATCAGAGAGAGGACACCCGAGGATCTAGTCAAACCTCCCAGTGGAATAATTCATCACTTCAGGACTATGCACAGATACACCATAGAAATGTTCAGAATGTGCCAGTTTTGTCCCCAGTTTCGGGAGACACTTCAGAAGTCCCTGACTGACCAGGCTACCCAGACTTCACTGGAGCGCCAGAGGAAGCTCAACTGGTGCAGGGAAGTTCGGAGGCTTGTTCCCTTGAAGACTAATGGTAAGTAACGAGCAGGTCTTTGCACTCACAGTAAAACAGGTCATACAAATGTAGCATCTTTATTAATAGCATCTGAGTTCACATTACTGAAACAGAAGCACATGGCTTTAAAAATGTGCTGCCTTTTAATCTTAGTTTTGAAATTAAAATTCTTTCCACATGATGTGCTGTCCTGAGGTTGTAGCGGACCCTTACCCATACCACAGTATGTGAATAATGTGGAAATTTTGCAGATATTTTCATAATGTCAGTAACCTGTGGCACTTCGGAGTCAAGAACAAGACAGGGAAACTTGCTTTGGAACCCCCTGCCTTCCCGTGAATCTGAGTGCTACATGCCGGCTGCCTCATCGGAAGTGCCAAACATCTTTTAATGCCAGGCAAGAGGAGCCTTCAGATGCTTTGAGTGACCAGGGATGCATTCCCATGTATATTTAGCAGAAGCTAATATCTTTCCAATAAGCCCTGCTGTTGTAGCTGGCAGGCAATGCTTGCTTGCTGATCCAGCTTTAACAACAGTGACAGCAACAGCACTCAGAACATGGAGCCTCCCGGGAACCTGACACTGCTGTCCCTGGGGTCAGCACCTTACACTGGGGCTGCTCCCTCATCCTCAGCTCCCTGCCTGGGTTTGCCAGCTCTTGCCTTCCCTGAGGGCCCACCAGTAACTCCCATGTATGTGACTGACACCCATCTTTGTGCAACACAAATTTTGCAGTGCCCTTTTCTTTCAAGGTTGCTGGTTTCAGGACTTGGCTTTTGGGTTATTCTGTGTGTGTATTGCATCAAGTGCTACAAATTAAAAGGCACAGCAGTAATGCCAAGATTTCCTGAACAGGTTATGTTTGTCTACAGTCTTGAGCAGGAAACCTTGGCACATGACTGTAGGAGTCACTGGGAATTTCACATTCAGTGGAGGAAAGATTCAGTAATGGCTATGACTTACGGTCATGCAGCTGCAGACTTGGACTCAGGATTCCTTACAGCACAGGTTGCCCCTAACCAGGAAGAATAGACTGGGACAGTGAGGATTTCAAGAAGATGAAAAATATATACTCTTTGCTCAAGGAGCAGATTACAGCAGTTATAGAAACACTGGGTGTGGTGGACCTGCAGCACTGTTGAAGTCAATGCTGTGTTCTATGTTTGCTTCTTTTCATATCTGCTTGTATACACATTGCCCTTATCTTCCTAGTCCACATTTTCCTTTTCCAATTTCTGCCATATTTCTCAGTGTGACTGTACACAGCTGTGTTGCACAGAAGCCATAAAAATAGACCCACTGAGTAGATGTCAGTACCCAACCAAAAGCCTGATGTTGTTGTGTGTGTCTGTAACTGTTGTAGAGGCATTGAGCTTCTGGTGGCCTTTTTGGGCTGCCTCCTCATTAGTGTAAAATTCTCATGACTGTAATTAGGGGTGTGCACAGAAGTCATGGAATCTTGAGCTTTGGAAGGACCATAGTTGCAGGCAGTGCTTTGCAGGTACTGGGAAGGTAACATCACTCCAAGTGCTGCATCTTAAAAATTTCACTCAAACAGATTTTCTAGGAAAATGGACAATGTGTGCAATTTATGCCCAGGGCAAAGAGTAACAGTTTTACAATCCCCCATCTCCAGTCAATTAAAATCCTGCAGGGGTTAACACTGCCTGGACAGACCCTTGTTGGTGACCACTTTACGTTTAGCAACACTGCCCTCCTTCTTTGTCTCATGACCATCAGCCAGTGTTACATGTGGGAGTAGTGTGGACTTGAATCCCACTCATGAGCACACGTACCAGTATACGAGATGCTGAAATATTAGGGCAGGTTGAGGGAAGGCAAAGCAAGTTTTGTGGTCTCCCCATACACTGAGAGACAAAGAACTTGGCTTCAGTTCAGTGCTTCGGGGTCATTAAGTGCATGAGTAGGAGTGGCTTTGGAAACCTGTGGGTTATGCAAAGTAGTTGCATAGAAGGACCTTTGCAGGAGAAAGAAGGTAGATTGGACTGTAGGAGAGGATCTCTGAAAGAAGTGCAGAAGCCTGGAGAAGCCCTGTATTATCCCAGAAAACAACTTTTTTTTTTAATTCCATTTGGCATGAAAATATTTTTTAAACATTTAGCTGCTTAACCCATAGATATGGGAGGAATGTGTTTGTTCTCTCAGTCAACAGTGGACTTTCTTCGGAAAATTCTGGGTTTTTTCTGATTAAGGTTGTAGATGTTGCAAACAGAGAAAGTATCTCCTACAGGATCTTTTGATGTGTATTTTACCTAATATGTTTGTGAATCTGTGGCATGGTGGGGTTTTCTTAATTAAAAAAGCCATTTTGAATCACCACATATTTCTTTGCAGACATCTGAATGGAGATAGAAGGAAAGCAGTAGGAGGTACAAAAATCGAAACTGTTAGGGTTTTTCTTTTCNAGCTTCTATTGGCTGTAGAGATTTCACTTGTATAATGAATTGGCATTCATTCCAGCTCGCCCAGCCACACCCCCTGGGAAAGTCCGAGGGAGGCCATGCTGCACCCAAAGAACAAAAAGTACAACTGTTGCTCAATTGCAATTGCTAGTCAAACGGTGTGGGGGAATTCCAAGTGCTGTGTAAGGAATTTTGGGCAGTGCTTCTAAATAAAGAACCGAAAGTGAGCTCTCAGAGAGAGAAAAAATTTAATCTTATCTTTGCTCTAGATTTTGAAAAGGGAAAATTTTAATGGGATTAATATGTCAGCTTTCTTGGTCAGAAGGAAACCCAGACAGTTTTTCTGTCTTCTTGGTTGTTCCCTGATTTTTGAGCTCAAGTAAGCAGCCTGCAGAATTGAAGTAAGCTTTGCAAGACAGCATTCAGAAAACAGAAGGCAGTTGCAGGAACCTGATATGCACCAATCCCATAACAATTTCTGAAACACTGAGTAGATTTCAACTTATTTCTTATTCGGGAACTGGAGTCTGTTGTAGGCTTTTCTCTGCAATTTCACAGAATAAGTAGCAAAAGTGTTCACAAATAGTGTAGTTGAACTCATAATGTATGTGGCAAACTGGGTTTAATTCTTTTGTGGGGGTTCTTTGGGCAGGTTTGTTTGGGGTATTTTTTCACATGAGAAAAACCTAATAGCTTTACCAAGGTTGATGTCTTCTGTTCCAAGAAAATTGCTGTGGTTTCTTAGCATTGGGTGAATCTGTTTACCACTGTGGTAGACATCAGACCTAGTTTTGCATCTGAGGACATGACAGCAATGATTCTTCATGTCTCCCTTTCAGGGGAGACATCCCCTTTTGAAGAAGATGGCTAGAGATAGAATTTGAAACCCAGACATAGAGGTATTTTTTGTCACACCTTTTAATTAAGTTAGTTATCTCCTCTGAATCTCAGTTTCCCCTCTGAAACTGTAGAATATCACAATCCTTCCTACCTTTAAACAGGAATTTTTCAATGCAAGCAGATTGTGTAAGTGAAAATCGAATCACTGTTTTTCATTGACTTAGTTTTAATTTTTGTGTTTTAAAAAACAGCCCTCTCAATAATGTGTGTAATAACCCACTGTGCTGTCATTTCTGAGAGAAAGGCCAGAGGTGTTCCTATGATTGCTTTACATAAATCACCTGCTATTCCCTTTCTGTTTCCTTTTTTATTACTATTCCTCCATCAAGCACAGCCAAGTGCCAAGCAGTGCTCATCAGGGGATGTGAGGCTTGGTGTTACTATAATATTTTCTTAATGGTTCCATTATCTCAACCTCATGCCATTGGGTGTATATTTGTATAAATACCCATGAGGGAGATTTACATATTTTTTTGTAATTTTAAGATGACTTTGTGGTGTTTAAAAAGCTATTTCAGCTGTGTTTGACATTTGTAGTTGACCCCAAAATTTAGTTTGTGATATCAGTGAAAGTTAAGTAAGATAGGTAAGGGGCATTGCTGGATGACAGCTTAACTTGGACTGGTACAGAGACAAAACCGGTAGGGAGGGAAGTTTTTTCTTTCTGTCTCCAAACAGAGGCCATAACTCTGGTCTCCTTCTTTACACCCCTTCTGTCTGAGGCTTAGAGAGAACTGCACAGGGAATATGCATATGTGCAGTGTAATTCTACATCCCACAGGCTCGTGGCATTTTATTTAAGTAGCCATTTGAAAGTAATGTACTCTTTCTTTTTTTTTTTTCCCAGGTGATGGAAATTGCCTTATGCATGCTGCATCGCAGTACATGTGGGGTATTGAAGATATCGACCTTGTCTTAAGAAAAGCATTGTTTAGTGCTCTCAGGGAGACTGACACACGGAACTTCAAGCTCCGCTGGCAGCGGGAGGCTGTTAAATCCCAGGAGTTTGTAGAAACAGGACTCCATTATGACACCCGGGTAAGGGGGCCCGAGGGAATGGTGCTGTTTTCTGAGTGCTCACCAGCAGTGCCTTGCTAGTTCTCTTTGCTTTCTGGCTTCACGGACTCTCATTAATGGAGAGCAGAAATAGTCTTCCTTTGGAGGAAATGGGAAAATGTGATTATTTGAGCACTGCTGGTTCCTGACCTCCATGTCTTTGAACCATTGGTGACAGCTGTTTCTTTCCTCAGAACTGGGAGGAAGAGTGGGAATACCTCATTGAAATGACCTCCCCAGAAATATCTGGGGCTCGAAACAGGCTTCCCTATAATGCACTGGAAGAAATCCACATCTTCATCCTTGCTAACATCCTCAGAAGGCCAGTCATTGTCCTTGCAGGTGAGTTGCCTGGCCAGTCACCCCACTGTGTTACTCCTGTGCTGTGTTAGTAATCTTAGTCAACAACTGTTGTTTTCAGGTAGATGCATTTGAGAACACGGTGTTTTCAGCCATTAGTATAAAACCTCTAGAAAACATTTTCTCTTGCCTGTAGCACATACTTATTTGTGTTTTCTTTTTCTTCTTTTTATAGATAAAGTGGTTAGAAGTTTAGAGTCAGGCTCCAGTTTTGCTCCTCTGAATGTTGGTGGTGTTTACTTGCCTCTCCTGTGGCCAGCTGAAGAGTGCTACAGATACCCTATTGTGCTTGGCTATGACAACATGCATTTCACACCACTGGTGACTCTGAAGGACAGTGGGCCAGGTATTTTTCAAGTACCTCGTTTGGTATTTATGTTCCTTCTTCAAAACCATTGTGCTGGTAAAGCATTTGAAATATGATCTGATTTAGATTTGCATTTTTAAAGTTAAATAAGTTTCATTTGAAATGTATTCTTAAAATGTGAGCAGAAAGAGCTTTGGCTGTGAATCTGAGTAGAAACTAAAGGTTGCCTTCAAGATATTGGTTGAAAATAGAGTGCAACTCACCTGCGTGCAGGCTGGAATTGCTCAAAGGGTAGCCTCTGCTGTATTGTGTTCTGGCCTCCTTTCCACATGGTAAGAGGAAAGGCTTTGAAAGATGCTGTCTCACAGCAGGGTACCACTGCCTGGCAGGAATAATGAAATATATGCTTTACCATTTTTAATGCATCTCTTCTGAGTGGACAGCAGTTCTCTAGGTTCAGGTTACAGCATCATCCCACCAAAAGGCATAACAAAGAAAGATCTACAATCCTGTTCATGTGGAGAAGACAGTTGCTATAGGGACATTAAAACTACTGTGGGATGGGGCTAAGTTTGTCATGTAGCTGTGTCTGCAACCTCCCCCAGTGGTACCATATAGAAACTGATTGCTCTGCCCAGCTGTTCTCTCTCTCAAAAATTTAGTGGTGGTATCTCCATGTGTTGTATTTTATGGTTATTCCTAACTGGTTGGTTATGTGTGTATACATACACATACACATACACATACACATACACATATACACATACACATACACATATCCATATCCATATCCATATACATATACATATACATATACATATACATATACATATACATGTAATCTGTGTGTGTTTGTGTGTGTATATGTGTTAATCCATCTTCTTTCCCCACAGAAATCCGGGCAGTCCCTCTGGTCACCAGTGAACAAGGCAGATTTGAGGATTTAAATGTGCACTTTTTGACAGATGCAGAAGAGAGGGAGAAAGAGCAGCTGCTAAAAGACTACTTGATAGTGATAGAAATTCCAGTGCAAGGCTGGGATCATGGTACAACTCATCTAATTAATGCTGCAAAGTGAGTGTCATTCTTATTTCCTCAAAGTTATCTTGTTTACAGAGGTGGGACAAGCTGGGCAGCCAAAAGTGTTCTTTTGGCCTTTCCTTCCTTCCTAGGTGACCCATGTGTTTCCTACTTGAAATATGAAACGTTGGCATTACTGTTGATATGTTTTGAAGTAGTATGAGCTCAGGCCAGTCTCAAATTTAAAGGCAAAAATGTGTTCAGACTTAGCAAACTGAAACGAGCATTTTAGAAGAAAAAATCCATTTGATCAGTTTCACTGACTTTTGGATTGCACAGGAGGGTGGCTGAAAAGTAGTTAAATGCAGGAAGTAGTTATCCCAAGCTCTTGAGCTTTGTGTAAGGGCACATTGCGTAATGGACAGTTGGTGTTATTTTGGCTGCCCTGGGTAAAGTACTTGGCAGTGTGTTCTGAGAGCAGATGCCTCAACACCCTGTGTTCTATGTGGCAGTAGGCAGGAAGCTGTGGCCAGTGGAGGAACCGGTGTCTCTGCTCGTCCCCCTGATGGCTGAGCATCAGTAACATGCAGGGAGCAGCTGGCAACACCCATCAGCTTCTCATATTCAGTGGACACTGGCAGTGATGCCCAACCAGTTCCCTCAGAACTGATGGAGGGGAGTAACTCCCTGTATCCTCTGTCTTTGCTTCCACTAGCACGGAAAGGAATCTTTATGCTGTTGGCTGGTTCTGGTGTAGGGACCTTAATAATTGGAGTCCTTCTACCCAAAGGATATATGCACATGTAAAGGGTAGCACTTGAGCTTCCTAGTTGGTCTGCCTAGATGTGTTCTGGAGTATTGCCAAAAACTCCTTATCCTACCAACTGTGGCATGGTGAAGGTCCAGTGTAGGGTTTTCCCTGCAGCTGGAGGCAGAGTAAGGATGGTGTGATGGATGCACTGCACACACCACACTGAAGCCCCACAGTTTGTTAGAAGAATTCTACTGGTAGATACAGTCCCAACAGTGCAGAACCAGGAGCAGATTTAATTATAAACTCTATCATGAAGTGCTGAGCCCACTGTAGGAAGGGCTTGTTCTTAGTGTGGATTGGTGACGAAAGAGGTCTTCTACTCTAACCTCTGCTCAGTTGAGCACTGATCCTCAGAGAAATTCACCATTTGGGGGAATTTCTGCTTCTGAGAGATTACCCATATTCTTCGTGCAAACAGCTCTTAGACAGAAAATCCTCACCTAGCAAAGCCTTCTAAGAATACTTCTGTTTAGCATTGTGTCAGGACATTTATTTCAGATGTGAAAGTCTCCATCACTGAACACCTGCTTTTAAAATTATTTCTATTTACAGCAACAGTGTAACATCCCAGATCTTCGGTCTGAGTAATATGGATGTGCGTTAAATCTACATTTCTTTCCCATATTGCTTGTATTTGCTTCCACCCCCACCATCTGCTCTTTTCAACCACTGATGCAATTTTCCTTTTTTGGCTGTTAGGTTAGATGAAGGCAACCTACCCAAAGAAATAAACCTCGTGGAAGATTACTTTCAACTGGTACAGCATGAGTACAAGAAGTGGCAGGAGAATGCTGAACCTGCTAGAAGAGAGACATGTTCCAGGAACAGACAGGAACTGTCACTTTCCCAGCTCTCCCTCTTACAGATGAAATGTGAAACACCAAATTGCCCTTTCTACATGTCTGTGAACACCCAGCCCTACTGCCATGAATGCTTTGAGCAGAGGTCCCAAGGAAACAAAGGAAGAAAGCAGACCTCCAAAGCAGCACCTGAGAAGCTGAAGGCAGCTGGGTCAGGCTCCTCCCGAGGGGATATTTGTGAACCTGGGGGATGGACATCTGAAGGGCCTGTAACAGAGCCTCGCTCTGCACCTCCGACCGCTCCCAGCCTTTTCCTGTACAGTGAAACCACAGCCATGAAGTGCAGGACCCCACACTGCCCCTTCACATTGAATGTGCAACACAATGGGCTGTGCGAACGCTGCTACAACTCCAGACAGCTCAGTTCCTGCAACAACTTGGATGACCAGAGACACTTAGACTATGCCACATGCAAAATGTGCAGTCAAAAGGCCAAGAGGACTTTCAATGGCATATGCAGCACTTGCTTCAAAAGGTCTACAGAGCAGTCCCCAAATGGCAGTCCCGCTTTCCTGCCCACCTGCCACCAGAGATCAACATCTGACCCATCCCAGATCTCACAGATCCTTCACCAGCACTCCTGCCATCAGGCTCCCAACAGCCAGGGCAAGGAGCCTCCACCACCAGCACTGCCTCCCGAGGAGAAGAGGGGAGGCAACCTCTGTAGGAAACCTGGTTGCAAGTTTTTTGGGACATCACAAAATGAGGGCTTTTGCACGCTGTGTTTCTTTGAGTACAGGGAAAACCATGGTAAGTGGAGATGGAGTGAGCTTTGACATACTTTGGCTGCAGATCAGCCTCCTTAACTGTGAAGTTCTGTGTGTACTCGGTGATAAAAGGGCAGGGGGTAATGAAAACAGTGTGAGGAGAAGGTGATGTTCTGTCTGTTACTACCCATTGTCATGGTTAGACCCCAGCCAGCAACCAAGCCCCACACAGCCACTCACTCTCTCACCAGCGAGCTCTGGTAAAGAATCGTAAGCGTAAAAGCTGGAGAACTCATGGGTTGGGATAAAGAGAGTTTAATAGGAAAAGCAAAAACTGCATACGCAAGCAAAGCAAAACTAAGAATTAATTCATTGCTTGCCACGGGCAGGCAGGTGTTCAGGCTGTATCTTCTCCCAGCCTCCCATGCACCCTTGCCAGCAGAGCAGTGTGAAAAGCAGAAAAGGCCTTGGCCCTGCTCAGCACTAACAAAAACTTCTCAATATTATCAACCTTGTGCTTAGCACAGATCCAAAATTTAGCCCCGTACCAGCCACTGTGAAGAAAATTAACTTTACCCCAGCCAAAAGCAGTGTACCATAAAGGGACACATGGCAGCAGTGTGAGAAATCTGTGAAATCTCTTGTAAAACTTCCTTTCAGCTTTGATGGAAGCAAAACCAACTCAAGAGGGGGTGGCTTTTGATACCTCCCCATCATCCACTGCAATCATGGTTTGGTATGAATTTTCTTCACAGCTGGACAGTTTATAGAGGTCAGTGAGGGAAATGCTGTGAATATACAGAAGGTACTGAAAATCAGTCATGTTGGCAAGGTGTTTAAAAAGCCTTGAAGAATTTGTAGATCTCTGTCTGTTCTGCATGTAGCAGGTATAATGCTCTGGAGTAACCACTGTAGTTGCCTTGACAAGCAGAGCAAGTAGAATTTGACAGTAGGTAATTAGCTTGTATTTTGAAGTAACTTAGGAGTGTTGTTATACTCTACCTTGAAACCTTCCTTGGTAATACCCTGTGTGTGCATGCATGTGTGTTTAAAGACTGACCTTCAAAAAGGCAATAGTGTGTGAATAAATCACAGCTTGAAATCTTCATCTTTCCTGCTACTGCCCTGTTTCACAGATAAAGAGCCCTTAGGTATAGAGCCTGAAAGGCCTAAGTAAGAGAGAATCATTACTTATCCCTTCAGACTATTTTATTGCTGATAACTTTGCCAATACAAATAAAGAAACATGGAATAGGCTGGATTGGAAGGGACCTTTAAAGATCATCTAATTCAACCCCCCCTTGCCATTGGCAGAGACATCTTTCACAACACTGAGCTTTCCACATGCGTTTAGATTAAGGAACTTCTAGGCTTGCAATACCTTATTTTCCAGCATTGCTCACAATGAAATTTTTTTTCCTTCTGATTGTGGAATATATAAGATTGCTTCATGAGACTAAAAAGTATAATGCATATTTTCCCCTTAAGCTCTGTACCACTGTACTTCAATTATCTAATTATCTGATGTGACTGAAATGGGGGAGGCTAAACCGGGTAGGTCACAGATGACAGTCAAAGTGAAGTCAAAGGTGAAATTTGTCTTGACTTCAGTGGCATCTATGTTTCCCACTTAAGGAAAGTTTTTCCCAAATCATCTGTTTCAAAAACTTATATGAAAATCAGGCTGTATTAGCACATTTATTTATGTAACATGAAGAAATAAGTACTTACTGGGGGAGTCTCAGGATTGTCAAAAACCCATGTTTGAGGCTAGTTATCTTTTAAATTTATTTTCATTTTTAAGGTGGGGAGCTTTTTATAGCTGCTTTGGGTCATCAGATCTGTTGGGCTCATTCAAACTGCTCCTGTTCATGCTTTGCATTACAGACAGTGTTTTGCTACGCCACCAGAGGAGATCTCAGAGGAAGTCTTCAGCAGCAGATCAGACGGGGAGCTCCGCTGCCGGCTTCCGTAACATGGTGTCCTGCCAGCGGCGCGACTGCGGCACCCTGGGCAGCACAATGCTCGAGGGGTACTGCCAGAACTGCTTCATTATAGCCCAGAACCAGCGATTCCAAGAAGCCAGAAGGACAGAAGAACAGCTGGTGAGACAGCCAGAAGTAAGTGTGAACTTCTCGAAATCTTCCTCTTGTTTAGCGCTGCATGTTTTTCTCTTGTGGGAACAGCTTGGGATCCATACTAGAAAATCCTCAAATGACTGTATCTTAATTATCATGGAAAGACAAGCGTAGAGCATATCATGAGCTTTTTCTGCTGTAGTTGATCAGCGCTCGTAAAAAGCCATTCTCAGTTTAGGGTTGTCATGGCCATGCTCAGTTGTACCTTAGCTGGGATTTTGCCAGCAATTTTAGTGGAAGCAATTGGACCAACAGCTAGGTTGTTCTGTTGATTGGGGAAGGATTTTTGTTCTTACCCTTAAAGCTATGCAGCTGTGTCAAGAGGTTCAAGTTGCATTTTTGATTGAGTCCATCACAGATTGTCTTTGTTCCAGATAAGGCTTTTTAAAATTTGGTTTGTTTTGGTCCTTTTAGAATTGAGGGTTGCCAAAGATAAAAAAACCAGTATTTTTTCCAAAGAAACGACAAAATTTGTGATTTTTGTTGGTAAAACTCAACTTGGCTCTTGGTATTGCACTTTGTAGAAGTGCCTGTGAACAATGCCCAAGTGGTTACCTAAACCACGAGCAGAGTAAAAAGGAAACGAAAAGCCATTTGTGCTGCCAGCACAGCAACTGACAATGTGTTTTAATATTTTTCAAGAGAACAGGGCAGCACAGAGGAGATGTGCAGCGAGCAGCATTGAGTACCCAGAAGAGACAGTGTGCTGTGGCTTCGTGTAGAAACAACCTGGCCTGCAGAAATGATGACCTGTGCCCGGAGTGCCGGCGCCTTGGCCAGCTGCCACCGTCGGGGAGTGCCAGGGAGCCGATGGCACAGGAGCCTCCCAAGCAACGCTGCCGAGCCCCCGCCTGTGATCACTATGGCAATGCCAAGTGCAACGGCTACTGCAATGAATGCTACCAGTTCAAACAGATCTATGGCTAGTGGGCAACGAGAAGGCGATACCAGATACTTCCTTCCTTGAAATGGTGCTATGTCCAAAACACTTAACAGTCCTGGGAGTGGGAGGGTGGGGGGAAACATAAGCTGTCTGCTCAGATCATGTTTATTCCCAAGAATGGGAATAAATTTCTACTTCCTCTAAACACTGCATATAAGGACTGCTGAGAAGGTCACATTACCTTCTGCACAGAGCTCTCGTTCATGACTAAGCTCCTACAATGCCATATTTAATTCTTGGACTTCCCAGAAGGAAGTGTGAAGCATTTGAATCCAAAGAACTTCCCAGTTCTGCCTGTTTCTCAATACCTCCTCTCTCCCAGGCAAGGAGCCATGTCTACTGTCAGAGGTGCAGGACCTTTTTATGTTTGCATACATCAGTCATGGGCAAGGCCTTCCTGAATGGGATTACCCAGGACAGACTGATGCAACTTCCAGTTGACATCTGAAGAAATGTGGTTTGGTTTGCTCGTGTCCTTCCTGTTCTTACAGAGCTCGCCAGGGCGGGAGCTCCTACGGGCATTTAGGGTGATAACAACAAGCAGTTCAGTGTTGGCAGAGCCCTCAGCAAACCACAGCCAGAAACAAGACCAGCACTGGTCTGCTCCTTTAACATGTTTAACCTAACCAGCATTTAGATCCTCTCCCAGATCCTAAGACAGCTGGAAAGACAGAAATTACAGAAGAAATGCATGTGGTGGTGAAAATGTATCCTGCCATTTCCCACTTGGGTGGAAGGAGTTACCTCCAACAGACAAGAAAAACCCCAAAGCCCTTTGTCTTCACTTCTGAAATGAGATTGATTCTTGTCTCTCTTGCACTGCAACTGTCAGGAGTATGTGTATGCTGTTCATACCCTCCCTACCCATTTCTGTCACACTCTCTGTCGTCCTTAATGTGATTCTGTTACCATGCAAACAGCTGGGAGCTCAGTAACGAGTTCTTCAGGGTTGAGATTTTACTCCTGAAGTTTATGCATCCACTTCTCAATCTGCAGTACTTTCTTTAGCAACCTCAGCTTTACCATTGTGCCTCTTACCTGCTTCTCTCTTCTCCTTTTACACCTTTTAAGTTTTCAGCATCTATTTTGCTGCTATGATTTTGGAGGTGATACCTCTTCTGACTTGCTTCTCAAGTTTAGAATCTTTTTCTAATTACTAAAAAAAAAACAGTTCTAAAAAGAAAAAAAACTTAAATAACTCATTACTTATATCTGTTAAATTTTATATATTTTGTGAACCTTAATGTGAACGTATGTTTTATGAAAATATTTATATTATTTGAAACAATGCAATTTGAAATTTGCACAGCTAGGATTTTTTTACATATATTTACTCTAGTGTTGAAAGTTACAAACTTAAATGTATAATTGAAAAACTTTCTGTGGTATAAAGAAATAAATTATTGAAGGATTTCATTTGTTATTTTTATATCTACGCAAGAGAGCACAGTTGAGGATGGGACACTACCATTCAGCATGTTACCGACTGCTCCTTGGTGCAGATGATGTAGCCAAGTGCTTTGAAGAGGTGATAACTTGCTGTAAGTGGGTGTTCTCTCAGGAAGTGCTCTTGGTTCTCTTGAAGGACCTGGGCATGAGGAGTTGGCTTGTGTGAGTGCAGAGTATTTTCAGTCCCCAGAAGAATTAGTGTAGGAGGGTATGCATGGTGCAGGAGCAAACTGCAACAAAACCTAAGCTGTACTGGCTTGCCTTGGCTTTCTGTGTTAATGCATCCATTATTTCAGGAATTCCCAACAAGTGGTGCTTGAGTGCCACCCTGGGAGGTGGTGATGGCAGCACATGATCCCAGCCTCCACACAGCTGTGTGTGCAGCCCCAAAGGCACAGACCAGGCCTACAACCTTCCCTCTGCCAGGGACAGCAGAGAAGCCTTGGCATCAGGGTTGCTCAGTAGCTCATGAAGAGCAAGTTGCCAACTGCTGTTTGGAAAACTACATGAAAGCGATGTTTTCTTCTCATCCCAAGCTCAGCCTAACCCAGCCTCCTTGCCAGGGGATTTCTGCACTTTAACTTCTGTACTGGCACTCAGGTGTTTCAGACCTCTGCCTAGACAGGCAATACTGTACACCATCATGGCTTTTAGGTGTTGCCCATGACCTGAAACAAAAATGCAAGTCCAGGCTGCAAACATCGCTCTGTAGTTGAGGACACTTTCCTAAGAGGCTGACCTCTCAGCTCAGTTGCTGTCTGTCCTGGTTAAATCTTTAATCCATAGCCCAGCTCCCTCTGCACTCACAGAGCTTACCTCTGCTTTCAGAGCATACAACCTAGAAGTCAGCCTACACCCTGCAGAGCAGAGCCTGCTGGACCTACCAACCCCATCTCTACAGCACATTCTCTTTTACAAAATCTGACTCAGCTGACCAGTACCCACCTTACCCCTTCTTTACAACTCATGCAACTCACACGTCCCTGCAACTCACTGAACTTTGCACCAGGCAGACACCTCAATGGTGGAAGAACAGGCAAATATTGGGAGGAATGGCTGCAGCCAGGCAGCCACGCTCAGCAGCCACCAGCCCCCGCTCACTGAAAAGACAGAACCTCCATCATGACGCCCTCAGTGTCAGGAGGCTGATTTACTCCATTTGCTGTTAACTGCAACTTCTGCAGAGAGGAAGGATTTCAGATCAAATGCCCCAGATCCCACTGATTTTCCTCTGCTGTTTTCTAGGCCCATTACTCATAACCCTTGTGTCACATGAGGCTGGTCTCATTCTGAAGTTCCCATGTAAGCGAGTGCCCAGCCTGTCTCTTGTGATTTACTTGTGTGGGAACATCAAAGCTAGTGGGGCCTTTTTTATAAATAATCTGGTATTTCCCTTATGTCCCTAGGGGATTTTGACCCTCTTGATGCTTTCTGCTTTTTGCCCAGACAACTCTTCAAGTTCATCTATTTTTCCTTCCTGTTCTGCAAGAGAGAAATTTTATTTGGAGTCTCCCTTTTTGTGACCACTTCACTTAGAGAAGAAGGCTCTTTTCTAAGACACATATCTTTGATAGCCAGAGATTTTTGTCTTAGCAGAAAGGCAAAACTAGTAGACAATCATAGAATTGTTAAGCTTGGAAGAAATTGCCAAGATCACCGAGTCCCATTGTTAACCTAATACCACTAAACCATGTCCCCAGGTGCCACATCCACACCTTCTTTGAATGCTCCCAGGGATGGGGACTCAAACATTTTCCTGGGCAGGTTGTTCCAATGCCTGATAAACGTTACAGTGAGGGAATTTTTCCTATCACCTAATCTAAAACTTCCCTGGTGCAATTTGAGGCCATTTCCTCTTGTCCTGTCACTTTTACCTGGGAGAAGAGACTGACTCTCACTGGATGCAACCTCCTTTCATGTAGTTGTAGAGCATTATAAGGTCTCTCCCAAACCCCTTTTTCTCCAGGCTAAACAATCCCAATATGAAACAAGTGGCTTAATAACTACTTATATTATACTGGAAGTCCTTGTAATATAGTGCAGAAAGGGATTGCTGTGCAAGTTTGCACATTCATTTCATTTGGGGATGGGATACTTCAGATGAATATAAGGTGATCAGAATATTATCTATGTTTCTCAATTTCTCAGGGATATATCACTCAATTCACAGATAACACGGTACAGAGAAGAAGAAAGCACTAAGTACATTTTCAGTGTAGAAAGTACATAGATTTATCTTTTGATATTTCAGTGCTTTGCCAGGCAAGTCTTTGGCATGATCTGGAGTACTAGGGCACTTAACAGGCTTGGATTCACGAAACAGCATGTACTGTGTTAGATAGAAACACCTAACACTGAGCTACTGACCTGATAGCCATTTTGCCAGCTGTCTTTCATCCTGATGTCCCTGCATTTGCTGCAGAACGTCCTAACCTCTATCACCTCATTCCTCAAAGGTGTCTGAAGTCAATTAAACCACTCTTACCTGGCAGCTATGGCCACTATCACTACCAGTGATAGGCATAGGAGAAAGGACAGTGCAGTGATTAGGATAAACACACAAAAATAGGCCCCCATCATGAGACCAAAGCTCTTGGGATATGCTGAGGTCTCTTTCCTACCTGGGACTGGAATATTGGATGCTCAGCTCCTCTTCTGAACAGGCAGGGCAGAGACTTTTGAGCTGCTATGTCAAGAGGATAGTCAACCTACCGAAAAAAAATTACAAACTTACCCTGCTCATCTCTGGCTGTGTTTAGGAGGCCATGAGTAAGCAGGGATATCTGGTAGAACCAAGACCTGGCAGTCCATGTGTCCAGGTTGATGTTTTGTTTGAGACTCTTGCTGAGACTTTGGCAGCAGGAAGGCTTCTGCAGTGTGGGAACTGGGACACAGACTCACCACAGACATCCTCAGTATCTGGAGATTTTACTGACAGAGTTGATGAAGGACTTTTGGAGCTGAAGGCAATATTTGAGAGGATTCCTGGAGACTTCCTTAGTGTTTAGATGTTGAATATGTGTTTTGGATATAAATCCCCCAAAAAGTCATGCTGAGTATAATTTTGTGCACATAAATCCATCATGGTGATACAATGCATGGTTTGTTCAGGTGAGAGCCACAGAGGACCAGTGGCTGCATCATTTTATCCTGCATAGTTGAATAGGAAATTATAGTGTAATATGTATATCACCGAAAGAGAAAACCACAACACAAAAAAGTTATAATTTCAGATTATATTAAACTGCAAATGCCCCTTAAAATCTTTACTTGAAAGGACATTGGAGTGCTCCATTTCTCAGGTCCCACATCTAATACGCAGAGCAGCAAACCTGTCTCTAATGGGAGTGGATTTGGTGAACTAAACTAAACTTTTTCAGTCATTCCTGTGCTGATCTTTTCTCCCACATCAGTGATAAATACTCTGAGCATCAATTCTTGCCTGGTTCAGAAGGGTTGTTCTACCTGAATAGTAAGAAAGACAAGGGGTTTAATTGAGTTTCATTTAATTCATTTAATTGCTGTTTCATTAACTCCGCTTTCCTTGACCATCCATGGTTATTTTGGAGAAGACTGCCTCTAGCTCTCAGGTAGGTTATTCATCTAGCTGTTCAATGCAGTAGGACACACATATGTACCTCACAGCCCAGTCCTGCACCTACACAAATGTTATCACTTCTCAAGCTGTGGTCAAGCCAGTTCAGTGAGTCTGCCCAGGTTCCAGCAGCCGCCTGCTGCTGATGTCTGGTCAGAGACATGGCTGTGCACCCACTGCCTCCCAGGCAGCCCAGCACCCTTGCCAAGGGCTCTTGCAGCCCTTTCCACCAAACAGCTGCTGTAGGAAGCCTGGTCAGCCCCATGTGATTACATCTCCATTTGTCAAGATGAGTGTCAATTGGAAAAAAGCTTCTATGTATATGTACATATATCTATACTAAAAAAAAAACCCTATTGTGCCATCCATCAAGGACAAATCGAAAATAAGAACAGGTAATTTTGCTTGGGAGTTTTATGATGATTTCTTTTTGTACTAATCTTAATTTTCAAAAAAATTCCCCCTGTCTAATACTGAAAGACAGTCTACAGCATGCTATCCAGACTACCCCCCTCCTCCAGCCTCACTAAAGTGAATGTTACCAACGCAAATTCTCCTCCCTCCCACCACCCCTGATCTCTGACAGCAATGATGCTTTTTGTTACTGATTTGGCTGGTTTTTTCCCCACAACTTTTTTTTTTTTTTGGGTTAAGCTCTAGTACACATAGATGGTGTTGGGCAGGAATTCAGATTTCCCCTGGTGAATTACCGGGGAAGGGGGATCTTAGGTTTTGTTCTCGGTTTGTGGCTCGATGTGACGGGATTCATGTGAGCTCACAGAAATGCACATCATGAGTTAGTCTAGTTCCCAGCCAGTACTGATTTTTGAAAGAGCCACTACTGGGTGTCATGACAAGACAAGAAGGAGTCAAAATCCCCTTCTCATTTACAATGTAAAGCAAAGCCAGTGAGCTGGGGATTTGCTAAGAGGAGCAGAACTCCATGTGGTGCTTTGTGCTTTGAAAACAATGATTTTCCTACAGACCTTTGTCAGATATGCTGCTGAGCACTGTGGGGCAGAATTTGGTCACAGCATGAAGTATGGCATAGCATGAGATTGTCTGCTCAGAGATCCCACATGCTAACATTATTTTTTGCAGGACTCATTTAATTTCCTGTTGCCTGACACTACTGACAAAAGAGTGTAAACTGCAATGGTAGTGGATAAACATCTTGCAGCAAACTCCAGTAACATTTGTATTCATGTAAAGCTGTAATAATTCTATTTGCTTCTGCAGCTTTACTCCAGGTGTTCTGTTGGGGATTTGGCCAGCAGTTATAAAAAACTAGTCTGTTACTTCTTTCATATGTTCTGGAGTGAAAACATGCACTCCACTTACTCACACCTTCATGATGGGGAGGAGAATAAGAAAAATAATTAAAATTCACAGGTTGAGATAAGAACAATTTAATAACTGAAACAAAGTAAAATACTACTAACAAAACCAAAATAATAATAATAATAATAATAGTAGTAGTAGTAGTAATTAAAAAGAGAGAGAGGAATAAAACTTGAGAAAAATAAGTGATGCACAGTACGACTGCTCACCACTAATCAATGTTCAACCAGTCCCTGAGCAATGAGATATTCTGTAGAATCAATAGGATTGAAATTTGGTTGGATAATGTTTAAAAAATAGTCTCTTGCTTCCTTTTATACATTTTGGAGGGAAAAGATGCACCTTAAATTTCTGCTGTTGGTACCCTCATGCCACAAAGGCATGCCTACCATGCCTCATTGTTAAAAGTCATTGCATTTAAATGGATGCATGTCTTGGTGGATTACTACAGTTTAATGGGAACTAGGTGGTTTTAGCCTTTTTTGTGGTCCTGAATGCACAGCTACTTAAAAGGTAACAAAACTACCCAAACTGATATTTCAGCATGATAGATTACAGCTTATTTATCCTGTAACTTACCACCTGCAACGAGGACAAAGCTCATTTTTTCTGGTGGGAAGAGATTACATTATTATTCATTTACATATTATTAAGGTGAAGCCTAAAAAGAAAAGGATGATATTGCATAGCTTTTTCACAATCATGGATATGTCTAGACCAGCCTACATTTGCCTAAAAGAAAAAATCACCATTTCCAGAGACTTTTTTAAAAAAAAGGAAGTTTGGGCTGTTGTGATAGAACAATAAATGATAACCCTGGCAGAGACCTTCTCTTTGAAGGCTGGTGCCAGGTCAGGTGCTTGGAGGCAGGAAAGCCTGTGGTGCTTGCTGGCACTCCTGTGCATTTGAGTCATATCGGAAATGTGCACCATTAAAGTTCAAAATGCATTACTCACACTAAACATGTAGCTCAACCCCATCAGGACCGGCCAAACCCAAGTCTAGATTAATGTCAAATTTAACATATTCATCACCAGAATTTCTTCTTCTCGCTTTTTCTTTTGTGCACTCAGCAGAGAGGAACCTATCAAGGCAGAATTTCTTGTCACCACGCTTTATGATTTAATTAACCAACTTTCAGTTCAGAGAGTTAGGTGTTGCATTAGACCTTTATCTCTGCTCATCTCCTCTGCAAAGGGGCTGCAGCAGCTTTCCACTCTGAGCACTGTGATGCAGAGTCCTCCTCAGAGTGGTAAGATTTTTTCTGAGGATTGGTTTGTTTGTGCGCCTGCACGCTCCAAGTTGACTTCCATCCACAATGAGTTGAGTTAGCTCACTGCCACGTCTGTCCTCTGATACAAGCTCACTGTCCCCTCCCAGAAGAGAAACTTGCTATCAGCTGGGATAAGGAACAGTATGATCGTATTAACCTGCAGAGCTTTGTTCTATTTTCCACATCTGCATGTGCTAAATAGACGACACAGCATTTCCAGCTTTAGCCAACTTCCCAAGGTACCTGTGAGTGCATTTCCCAGTGCAAGGAGGTTTCTGCTTCACTGTTTTCCCACTATCTTGCTGGTCTAGTTACATCTTCATTTGTTACCACTATTGAGCCAGCTCCCAGGGCATCACTTCTTCTATTCCCTGAGGCTTTGGAGAAGGTGAGGGTTACAAATGCAGCTTCCTGAAAATTTCTAGCCCCTAAGGCTCCTCCTTTATGCTTGCCTTCTTTGTCTTGTAGATGGATTTATCTGTAGAAATGCAGAAGTCAGGCCATGCTCTGCAAAGTGCTGACCTTCCCAATTTCACAGTATTTATTCTTTCTGAATTAACAGCACTTCCTATTTGTAAATAACTTCAACTTAAGCTCTCAACAAAGTCCAGCAGCAAACACAGCAGGTATGGGAGGGTTGTATCTCTTTTCTTCTTGTCAACAATGAAATCTCAGTCTGTAATAATAACATCTGTGTTATAGCTGCCAGAGGTGTGTTTGTGCTTAATCTTTTATCAAGATGCTTTTTCTATTGTAATTCAGGGTTTAACTAAGTATTTTCAGTTGCAGAGAAAGTCTAGCTAGATCACATTGTGATTTATTTTTCCCCAGCCAAAAAGCCATAAACTATTTAAAAATACTTGCTAATGCATAAAAGACTGACTAAATCTCTGTTTTCATACTGCAATGATGAAGATATCATCAGCAGATAAAGTTAATCCAGAAAAGCCTGCAATAAATGGAAAATAAGCACAGGACATCAGAGACATCATAAAAATGGGAAAATGATAAGTTTATAGGCACGTGCAGCCAGTAAATGTTTAAAATCTCTTTGTTTCGAACTGGTTGAAGCAGAGGCAAGTAGACACAAGAAAAAGTACAAATGAGCGCTTTATCCCGAAACTGAATTAGAACACTAAAGATAACATCAAGGACTCTGTGGAAACCCCCTGGATATGTTTTGTAATTTTTTCCAGTGAATCTCTGTATGTCAAGGGTAAGTGGATGACCACAGCTGGGGTAGGTTGTGTTTTGATATTCCGCTTTTGCGGCGCAGACACACAGTGTGGAATTAATCTCTGTTGTCTTACCCTTCCTTGACTACAAGGAGTGTCCAGGTGATGATTAGTCCAGATGCAGATGTTTACACTGTAAAGGTGACAGCTTTGATGAACTGAATCTCACAACCCATTTCTAAGGAGATATTTCCTCTCGGAGAAAGTTAGAAAATCAAGGCAATACACATTCCTGACTAATCAGTTTGATGGGGCGAACGACAGAGACACTCAAAACTTACGGCAACGAGTGCTTCCTGAAATCAATGGGTATTAGGCATTTAAATGCCTTGCATTTCTGAGTAATAAACCTCCCACTTTTTTCATTTATATTTGTTCTGAATAAAATTGGAGAATTAGCACTTAGCTCTCCTCAGTAGTTATGAGATTAAATACACCACTGTACACCACTTGCAGCTGGCTGCAGATCAGTGTTCAGCTTCTTTGAATCATGATACAGTTCAGATGTACCAGGCAATCCGTATCCAAGTTACATGGTGATTAATGTTATAAACTGGGGCAAATAGAGGACCCACTTGTTTACTCTGAGGTTTTCAAGGTTATCAAGGGAGATGAGAATAAACCACTGTGGCATGAACAAGGAAGTGAAGTGAGAAGTTCATCTCGATGGCTTTTATCTGTTTCTGTATTGACTTACTGGCATAATCAAGGAATAAACACCCCCTTTGTAGTGGAAAAATATTAATAATAAAGATAAAATTGTGATTTTAGTGATACCTGAGAAGAACCAGTAAAAAGTGGTAGAATTACTAAATTCTAAGCATGGGGAAAAAAATCTCAGCAATGAGAAATACAGAGGCAAGAAACATCTTTTCTGTTAGTTTACCAGGACATCCTTAAACAGTTTTACCCCTGTAAAACCGTGAGCTCATATTGTGCTATTTGTTCACTGTGCCCTCAGTTCTCTTTGTTGCTCTCAGGATGTAATACTCCACTTTGTACTTTCCTGTATTAAAGTGGATTTGTTTCAGTGGGTCTAGTTTGCTAATCCAGCTGTTTTACACTGTCTGACTCCTCTTCCTCATCCATATTTAGTTTTCCCAGTTTCTTGGGATCTTTGGTTTGTACCAAAAGATATTAAGTAATGACTTAATAATTTCTTCCTGGACAGAGATGAAAATGTAGAATGAGATCAAATCTGGCCCTGATTTCTGCAGAAAATAACTAGAGAAGTCATGTGGTAAAGATTTCTTATGGCAAACATATTAGTAATTATGCCAGCGTATCAGTTCTTAGGCATGGGGTTTAATGGGCATGGGGTTTTTTGCCAGAATGGATTCCTAGATTTTTCTGTCCAAACATTCTACATTACCAATACAAATACCTCACAAAAGTCTATGTATTTACTTTTATCAACTAGGCTAGAAACTGACATCAGCAAAGCATTGAATCCGGTTTATTAAAGAAAATTTGTTTTCTAATAATTAACATAGAATGACACTGGCTGTTTTCCTTCTTCTTCAAGCAACTCTTGTAGGACTTGTGGGTGTAAGTTGCATTAAAGAAGAAGTCATGTTATTTACTTGTACGACATATGAACAATAATTTCCATTACATTATTATTTAAGGGAAATGTTAGATACAGCACCAAGATGTTTGCTGAACACTTTCTCCCTCTGTATTTAGAATTTTATTATCACCAAGGATAATGACTGATATTAATTGGATTATAAAAATCCTTTATTGCTTTTAGATTTCCCCTCATGTGGGCACAATTCAGATTCGGGAAGATATACAAAATAAAAGTCATCCTTGCACTAAGGTTCATGTTCTGATAAAACAGAATTCCTTTGAAAAGGTCTAATCATTTTATGCAGTCCATTGACCTTCAGTTCTGAGCTGGAAGAAATTTTGACTTCAGACAAAAGTTTACCTAGAGAGATCCCCTACTGTATAAAGGCTCTCCAGTGTCATTAATCTTTCATAGCCCCAGAGTACCTACCTAATCCACAAGAAAAATAAGCAAAGTCAAACCCTTGAAAAAGTGTCATAGTGGGTAAAACTTTTTACCTACCTCTGTGGAAAAGGTGTAAACCACCCTATCTCCTGGCATCTGAAGTTAGACTTCAGGGAGTTTCAATCCCCTCATGTGGGAGAAACATGTTCATGTTGTAAACAAGTCAGATGTTAAAAGAACAGATGGATGACACACAGGGTGCTGGGCTAGGGTTCAACTGTCAAGTTTTGGCATTATGTGGCAATGCAAAAAGTTCCCTACTCCTACATGTCTGCACCATCCACGCAACTCCTCTGCTGAGCTGCTCCAGCACAGCTGAGGGAAGGACTTTTTGGTCCCTCAGTCTGGAAAATGTGATGCTCTTTATTTTTAATTCTACATAACTGCTGTGTTGTACCAGGGCTAAATGAACTGCAAACACAATATGAGAAAATGGTGTGATGTTGGTTTCCTCCATCAGGTCACTGAAAATTTTCAAGAAGACAGCACTAATTTAAAAAAAAAAAAAAGTAATTAAAATATTTGTACTAAGACTTAATAGGAACACAAGTAAAAGAACCTAAAATATATCTCTTCTGCAGGGGGCATTTCGTTCTCTGGGAGAGAAACACCCTGGCCCCACTCAGTGGTAGGCTAGTGTTGGAGCTGGTTTTGGACATAATCCAAGGGAAGTCTTAACAGACTTTAACTCAAGAGAAATGTCCTTTTGGAGTTCCCTGTCGCTCTCAGCTCCAAGGACTTTAGGTTGCTGCTTGAAAGACTAAGGATACCTCAGGAACATTTTTCTGCATCAGATTCATGCCTGATAGGTCTGAAGAGGAATTTTCCCCTTTGGAGGCTCTGTCTGGAGGGAGTCTGAGTGGTGCTTTTACAAGGTGGTGTGCAAAGAGGGGGTTTCCCACTTGTGACCACAGGAGATTACCATACTGTCTGCATAAAAAGAGTTAGTTACAACAACAGCACCTGTTGGCTCTCCAGGCAGACTGCTGGGCAGAGTCTGGGTGAAATAGTCAGGGGTTCACAGCAGTGTCCAGGTGCTTGGGCAGTGTGGTGGTGCTGGGAGAGCACAGCACACCTCTGTGCAGCTGGCACCTGGCACCTCACCTTTGGCAGGACTTCCAGTTTTTTCCTCATCTGCATGCATTTTGTATGCCAGCAAACCCCAGCACTGCCACTTTACTCTGAAGTCTCTGTGTTTGTAAGCTGAGGCATTTCCTGGCAGGGTCAGGGCATCCATAACTGTCCAGCAATAGCCTGAGTGATCCCTGAGTGCAAGGGTCAGAGCACTCCCCTTGGGCTCAAAGCTGTATGGAAAACTGCAGAAGTCAGCTCACTGAATCCCATTTTCACCCCAAGCTCAATGCAGCCCCCATCAGTTCCCCTCATACCACACAAAATAACAGCCCAGGGTCTTTAAGGTATATGGCCAAACCTCTTGAAATCTATTTGTCTGCTGCTTCCATAAATACAGTCTTGGCTGAATCTGCTGGGTTTTTGTTTTTTGTTTTGTTTTGTTTTGTTTTGTTTTTTAAATTCAGGTTTTGTCACATTTTCTGTGAATTTTGAAAGCATATGTCTCAGAAAGTCCCCAAACAAGTGTGTTTCCAGCATGGGAGGAAGGAACAGCTCAGCAATGTTTCTCCTGCCCAACCCAGCCATTCAGCCCCATCCAAAATGTGCAGTGAAGCATGAGTTAGATCTTAGTTTCTAACCACTGACATCACCCCAGTCACCCACAAATAAAGAAGCTTTTTTTGCCATTAAAGTCTGGTTCATCCATTCATCTCTTTTCCAAAAGATTCTCTAGAGAGCTGGAGCTGTGAGTGTGGATGGACACATTTACACTGCACCACTCACTTGGGGCAGACCAAGGTGCAGAGCTGTTCTTAGCCTTGCTCAAAGCGAATGAACCAGGATATCTGTGCCCTAAATAATTACAGGCTTTGAAATTTCAAAGGAACTGTAATTACAAATTTAAGAGGCAACATTTTGCAGAAGGAATTTTTCCTGAAAAGTTCTGTTCAGGGTGAAGAAAGAAAAAGCAGACAGTTTTGTTGCTTTGCTGTTTTTTGGAGTGGTTTTTTTCAGACTGCAGATTATCATTGTAAAGTTATCTCTGTCAAAGCAACATAAGTTTTTTCCAGTATCACTGTACATAATGTCAAAACCCTAAGTCCTTACCTGGCACAACAATATTACTGAAATGCTGGATAAGAGGAGAGGGTATATTTGCATTGTACCCTGCCTTCCTCCATAACTAACATAAGTTACTTAACCAAAGAAACTAGTAACATGAAAATGAGGTCTTGCTTACATTATTTACCATGTCACCAGAACTAAGTTTATCACGTAAAGATAATAACTGCAATTACAAAGCCATCTTCTCACTGAATAACAGTGAGAAACAGGAAAAGATAAGTCACACCACACCCAGAAAATTTCTCTTGCAGGTGACTTTTTTTTCAGCCTTCAAACATTCACTTTAGTCCTCCTACTTGTAGCTTAATCAAAGACCATTTGAAACAATTAAAGTATTTACCCTTAAATACTTACCCAGACTGTATGAGTCTGCCTTCATGTCCATCAGCATTGCAGTGCTGGGCTCCTCTCAGCAGAAGATCTCCCCCTGTCCCACCTCCTCTGCCCCTCCAGGCACGAAGCTATTGGTGGGATGATGTTCCACATCCACATTGAAGCTCCCCTGCTACTTTGCTTGGACTCTCTCCAGAGGAACATTGCTACAAAAGCATATTTTATTTCATTTGATCAATACCCACTTGAGTGTAATGGGGGATTACTTCACCATATGTGCCCTACTTTCCCCCTGGGTATTAATTATGCATATTCTTCCCCACCTCTTCTCAGTAAGATACAGGGGAAACTAGCCACTGGTGATGGCTTATCTGCACAGATTTCAAGTGGTTTGTCATCACAAAACAGGGTTTAGTAGATCATGCAGTTTTTTGCTAGAGTGGTTTATTCTGATTTCTATCACTTTGCTTTTTTTTGTCCAAAGTCTAGGATTTCCACAGATGGATGTTTTAAAAACAAATTCCACAAAATTGAGATGGCATCTTTCCTCCTTAAAACCTCTCTGCTGAAAATCTAAATTGGAAGTATATAAGGGTTCATGCAACCTCTTCCTTTCCTATGTAAAATGGTTCTAGTTCCTCAGACACTTTATCTAGGTACTTTTCACATTTCTATGCACCTTAGGTGAAAACACTCATATATAAGTCTCAGTTATTCTTTATTTCAGTTCATGATGAGTTGTTTTAGACACACTCTTATCTCCAGCCATATCTCTCCAAGCAACATGAAAATATGTCATATTTTTTCAAAATGTCACAGGTACTTTCGTACATTTCAAAAGTGACTGTGGCCAGAAGATGTCAGACGGGAAGCAGGCCTTTGACTGGAGCAGCACATCCTGCACACTCATCTGATCTCCTCAAACGAAGCCTTCCGTTCCCACTGCTACGCTATCTTCCAGGGGCTGGTGGACCTCCAGAGCTTTGCTGTGTGCAGGGTCTCCCGTCTGCTCTGGCATCTCCATGACGGTGCTTTCCAATGGCAGAGGCTGGGTGTGCTCAGAAGGCTGAGCCAGCTCAGGCATCAGGGCCCATGTGCCCGTGGTTGGCACAGCTGCTGTCGTGCAGTGAGAGTTGTCACACTGGCAGCTAAAATAAGTTTCCTAGTGGGCAGATTCTCCTTCCTAGTTCCTTTTTTTTTTTTTCCCTCCCCCTTGCTCGTCACAGCCTTCTCCTGCCTGCTTGGCCAGCAGCTGGCCTGCCTGCCTGCTGCATTCCATCTTCCCCTCTGCAAAGGAGCACTTTTCCCCGTGTCCAGCCAGCAGCCAGCCCTGTCCCAGCACCCGGCTTTCCAGCATCAGTCCTTGCCGGCGCTGCCGCTCTGGGAAGCCCGCAGCACTTCACAGTGCCTGCCTGTCTCTGCTACATCTCACTGCTTCTCTCCCTCTTTAAGAAGGTGTGGCAGCAAAAGGGAAGAAGCGTTTGCCTTTGTTAGGAGGTTATTTAAGGCTGCCTGTTGCATAATTAAGAAATGTTTCCACTAAGCGATTAGCAGCCTACTCAGATGTGAGTATCTTTTTTTCACCATGCACTTGGGAGCACACCCAATCTTTTGCTTTGTGCTGAGCCGTTTGCGCTTTTCTCCTGCAGTTCTTCCCGGTGGAAAGGGCCGAAGACATGCTCATCATGGGAAGAACCCTGCAGAGGCCCCCGGAACGGCTGGCCCCAGATGAGCTGCATCCATTCCCTCGCCCCACCTGGGACAGACAGAAGGGGCTCCATCTCAGCTGGGTAAGGCAGGGCTGGCTCTCACACTGTCCCACTGCACTGTCCGTGTTTCAGAGAACGTGATGTGAGTGTACGACTTCACCTTGTCCCTTGCTAGCCAGAACAACCAGCACTGCAGCCACTCTGGCACAAGATGAGGTTTTATTTCTAATCCTAACAAAGCCAGGGAAATTTGCTATATAATGGGCAGTGAAAGAAGTAATTCTTTAGACTTCCAAGAGAAACAATCTAGTTGTCTGTAATCCTCTACAGGCATTTTCCATACCTACCTTTTTGGAAGCACCCCCTCCCCAGAGGCATGCAGGTGCCCTCTCTCCCTCTTCACTCAGAGTGTGCAGCGTGCTCACACATGCCCCATGGAGCCAGCGGCCCACACGTGTCTTTGGAGAGCTGCTGTGCTCTGCTTACATGGTCAAGGCTAAAAATGGCACAAGACCTTGGGAGAATTATTCCCTTAAGAACCACTTCCTGACATTTAAGTATGCCTTTTCTGTTTGTTGTTTTGGGGGTTTTTTTTTGGCTTGAGAAGTAACATAGCTACTCTTTGTAAATGTTTCCTCCTTCTTCAATAACGTTCTCCGTGTCTTTCCACTGTGTTGAAAGCAGAGGAAAATACCACAGGCTTCAGTAGCCATCATGCATTTTAGAGTTCAATAAAATATTCACATACCACAGCAATGAGCAAGATACAGCAATGCGGGCTACAGCTGGATCTTCAGAGCTTCATGAGAAATTTTACTCATGTTTCTTTCTAGAAGCAAAAAAAAAGAGGGATGATGCACTCCATGTGAATCAGGTAAATGACCCATACTTCCCTAAGCACTTAAGTTATGGACTGCACTGTGGTCAGCTTGAAGGAGGCAGACAGTCAGTGACAGCTTTCCCAGTGAGCAGAGTCACTTGGAAATCCTCAGGCTCAAACCCATCACTCTGAGAGCTGGGTTACCAGCACAGCAGAGAAAGGCACATTTACCTAAGCATCCTCATTCATTGATTAAAACAGCAAAAGGAGAAGACCAGAGAGGAATCTCTTCTTAAATTTCATGCAAATTTAAGAATTGTTGAGTGAAATGTGTTGAGACTGGAAGTGACCCAAAGGGCCACTAATACAGTTACCATCCCAAGGGGCATCACAAGCCAGGCAAGATGTTGCTTGTCAACACATTCTAGTTCTTCCATAAAGAAGGCCCTAGAAAACCCCACAGCTACACTCTGCCTCTCTGCCTGCAGTTTTACAATTTGACATCCTTTTCCTTAGGAAGGTGTCACCTTCACTCACTTACAGAAAACCATACAGAACTGACCTGGCTTTACTTGCACCTTGAAGTCTCACATTGCCATCCTTAAAATCTACTTTCAAGAAGCAAGCCAGTGCTTGGGTTAAGACCACAAGCTTTCCAAAAAAGCTTCCTCTTCACTTCAAACCTTGATTGTTGGTGGAACAATCCGATACCAAAGATAGCAAATGCTTAAAACTACAAATACAGAGCAGCCAGGGGTATTGTGTGTGGTTGAATAAGGGGAAGTACTTGACCTTGTGGTGCCCTTAGTTCCAGATGAGCAGTCCTGAGCCTTTTGAATCAGTATCTGACAGCTTGCTTTTTTGTCATCCTCGAGGTTATGTGTCATATTTTTAATGAAATAGTAATAACTTCAAATAAATATTTGCTGATGGGTATTGATGACAACTGCTAAAGGAATGCAGAACAAGCAGTATGTACCCACAAGAGGCATCATACAGCTGCTGCAGCCCCTTTAAGCCACAGAAAGAAAGAAGGAAAAGGTGAACAAAGTATTCATTTTATGGAGAGAGGAAATAAAGATTGGAGTTCAGTCTCCAAGGAATATAGCATTTAGATGAATCCTTTCGAGAGGCCTATCTGTGAATAAGATGATTTTGTGAGTTTGGGAGAATGAGAGGCAGTTCTTCAGTCTCCCACAATTTTCCTATATAACCTAGACAAGCCATTTAACCTGTCAATGATCCAATTGTTGGTGTTTTTTAAATAGCATTCTTAGTAACACCACTCTGCATAACATTCTCATACACTAGATCAGGTGTTAGAGATATTCTATATAAACGTATGTTATATACGCACACCCAATCCCATCTTCTAGTGCTGGTGCAGCAAACAAAAATCACTCTCACCTCTTGAAGGTACAATGTTTCTACAGGAGAAGGAGATGGCCAGAACCAGACTCATAGCTGACAAGCACCGAAGGGAAGCTCATAATCACAACTCACTTTCTATTTGGCGTCACAATGGGCAGTTTCATCCAGGACTGACTAAACGGAGATGCAAGATTAGCTTGACAGCCTGTTAAGAAATCCATCATTTCCCCATTTTAGAAGGCTGCAACTATGTGTTTTCTCCAAATTTGCATGAGTCTTGCTCCTGTTATTAGAAACAACAGACAGAACTTGGGACACTTACCGGCAATTGACAGAAATGGACAAAAAGTTAATAAATAAATCACCACTCAGGGTAAGAAAAGTCTCTAGAGTATGCTTGTGTAACATTTTATTTGCATACTTTGAAATATATTCTGATATATATCAATGCATGACTTCGATAAAGAAATGCTTGAAAGAGTCTTGCACAATTTAAATTAAATTTTGTAAATAAATTTATAGTTGCCAGTTTACATTATATACCCTGGAGAAAGAGCCTTCTTTTTACTGAAAGACTAAGATGAAGGTAAAACTTCGATTAAACTACTTCAGTCTCAGATAAATCTCACTTTAGATACTTTCAGCTGTCCTCAGTAGTTTTATTTTGAATACTGTAGCTAGTAATGTAGATTCAAATCTCATTGCTGGAGCAGAGAAAAGGTGTAGAAGATACACTATTGTCTTCATCAGGGAATTTTTGACAAGACTTTGAAAACAATTGTCGTGCTCAACAAGATACACCAATCCCTGTCTGTGGGTCAGTTATTTCAGCAGCTATTGCCTGGCCTGCCTGCCATTCTTCATCACTGGAGAATCACTTTCTTCTTAACCCTGGCAGTGCACATCAGACTTCCCACCCAGGAATTCAGCCTTGCTGGGCAGAGAAGGTTTGTGATCCACGTTATTCTTCCAGAAAACCCCAGTGATTAATCCAGTGCTGTACCAACTGCTTACATTTCACTGTTTTATGTCAAGAAATAGGAACCTAATTTAAAGATTTTGTCAGACACAGATACAGAAGCAAAATTTTCCTATCACTGGGCATTCATCTTAATGCTTGGCAACTGGGACGCAGCATTGCTTCAGCTCAGACAGAACTGGCTTGAACTTTGGCTCCTTTCCTAAGATAAATCCACAATTTTCACATTTTAAATGTACAAGGAACTGTTAAAGACTTTCTATTTTTTTTTAAACTCTTCTTTTTCCAATCTCTGTAGAAATAAAACAGCTGTTTTACAAGGAAAAAAAATCCTTAAAACAAGTAATTTGCCTGACCAAGAATGAGACATGTCAAGGCATCATAGACAGAAAAAACTTGCCATACTGAAGTCAATGATGGATTTTCCTCTTGTCTCTCTGTGAGGCCAGGTTTCTACATTCTGTTTGTGAAATCAGCCTGGGTATCATAACAATTTTAAAAAGCAGGTAGTCAGAAAGAAAATGCATTAGAAAAGTAAACTGCATCCCAAGTGGTTGAAAAAAACCTGACATGACACTTCAGAATTAAAAAGACGCAATGCTATCAAGGCAATATTCGCAATATCATGTCCCTTCTGCCAAAATACTATTTCACAGGAAGTGAGAAACTCATTACATAATCAGATGATCTGCTTAAAATTCTCATTTAAAACAAATAACACTGAAACTACAGATTTTTGTTAAAGTGAAATTTCTGTGTCAATCTGAGCTAGAGTAATTGCAGGCCTAGATTTCTTCTGCTGAATTTTCATCACTTATCTAGAGTTCTTTGGTGACAAGTTCAATATTCAGGTTTCAAAAATTTCAAAATCTTTTGTGAAAGAAATTCTTCAGCCCCTCTTAGTGATTTTTTATTTGCTTTCTCTAAGCTTTTTAACATAAGAATTTGATTTTTGAATTGTAATAGAAACAAGCCAATTATTAATATGCAATGTTTCTCATTCTGAGTGTTATATTTCCCTTATAGAATGGATCAACATTTTCAAATAGGGGAGAGTACCACGTCTGCACACCCTCTCAGAGGCACTGAAGAAATTCCAGATGTGCTCAGGCTGCTCCCATGGCTGTAGAAATGTCATGAGTGTTTTCCAGTGCACCCAAGGGCAGGTTCTTCAGAGCTGATCATTGACAGAAGGTTCAAGACTAAGTAGACATGCTAGGTATTTCTTGTCCATGATTTCTAGAGGGAGTAGAGACTAAGGAGGAGGCAAAAATGAGGGAGAAGCAGCAGAGGGAACACGAGGGTCAGAGAAAGGGGGAAGAGGTGGAATATTGGAGCTCCACATGGGAGCCCATGGAGCTGGCCAGCAGCCCATGGAGGATGCACACCAGAGCACATGAATATTCCTGAAGGACTACAGCTTCTAGAGAGCCCACATTCAGAGCAGATTTTTCCTGACAGCAACTGCAGTTCATGGGCAAATCAGTGGAGCAGGGGAAGTGTGAGGAGGAGGATTAGCAGAGAGAAACCACTCTGTACTGATCATATCCACCCCTGCCACTCTACACCATTTGGAGTGGGTAGAAGAGACTGGATTGAGGGAGCTGAGACTGGAGCAGTGGAGAGGAAGGGTGTTGTTTTCACGTTCTTCTTTTTGTTTTCACTATTTTAGTTGGCAATAAATTACATTGATTTTCCCTTAAGTAGTCTGTTTCGCCCATTACAACAACTAACAAGCACTGTCCCTGTCTTTATCCTGGCCCATGATCTTTTTCATCCTATTTTCTCCCTGTGTCCTACAGGAGCAGGAGAGGAGGGAGGAGGGGGTGAGCAGCTGGGTGGGTATTTGGCTGTTAGCCAAGATTAACCCATCTCAGCCTTCTTTTGGCATCCAAGGACTTCTCCTTTGTGGGAAGGGGCAGAGATATAGTACTTTTGCATTACCCTTCCTCTACCACCCAGAAGTATGGCTGGCACAGCCACTGACAGACCAGTGCTCCATATCTGGAATTTCTAGCAGCACCTGAAATTGAGTCAGGGGTATCTCCCCATAGCTCTGGCAGGAAATGTCATCCTTGACCTCTGTTAGAATCAGGCTGGGTCTAGCACTAGGAGACAGCTCAGGACCTACATGCTCAAGCTCCACGTTGTCCAGCTGCCCTACTCAAGCTGGTTTTGTGAAGAACATCACCAGGGTGGGTTGTGCTGCCTCTTTGGCCTGTCCACATGAATTTTACCAATGAGAAGACCAATTGATTTTATAAAAATGATACTGCATCTTTAATACAGGTTACAGCAGAATAAGAAGGCACGTGTGGCCTTTTGTTGCTGAATACAGACATCTAGTGGCTACGTCCTGCTTCGTTTTCAAAAGAAAACAGTGCTAACAGAAGACTAAGAGAATGACGCGCCACAAGCCAGAAAATTTCCTTCCTCGTACCTCACATAAATTTACCCTGGAAGTCTTGGCCCTCTTGGCCACTTGGCCATCTGAACTTGTGGCTATTGCCAGGCTTTCTAAAAAAGAAAGCCATAGTAAGGTCAGGGCACTGCATGCCCATCAATATCAAATGGGCAATGCCTGACAGAAATGACAACAGTTCTATTGGTCCTTGTATTAATTCAGTATTTATGTGAATACATGGCTATAAAACCCCCAAACACAAACACCTAGCATCCTGGTGTACTTTTGATCATTTTCTTTTACACATAACAGACTGATCCTAAGTAAAATAAAATACTATTTTACTTATTTTCTAAAAAAAAAAAAATATCCTAGGCTATTTTAGCATTTCCACTTTGGTTCAGAGAAAGAGTCTTCAGAGACTCAAGAGTCTTAAAGAAATGCATGAAAACTGAAACAAAAAAGAACACATGTATTTAACAGCTTTATTTCATATAAATTGCTTCACACATCCTAAAGAGGCCATGTGGGAACACTTACTATTTAGCTAATAGTCAAATCATTAAATAATAAAAAGGAGCTGCAGAAGAAACTGCAGAAATGTCTGACAATAATCAAGCCAAGCCCATGCACCATGCAGAGAATGGCAGCACAAGGAATGAGTGTATTTCAGCCAGACAAAAGGAGCAGCAGTTGTGATCACTTATGCCCAGCCATAGGTCCCCCAGTCTCCACTGCCTGTGTGCTGGAGGAGCTTTTTAGGGGCCCCACAAAGCTGTAGCACCTCAGAGCAACACGTGAAAGGAGGCAGGACTCCCCAGCCCACCTCTTAATGCTGTTTGCTTTAACCAGGGACACACACGGCAGTCTAGATCTAAAAGTGTCAAAAATAAAATTAAACGGAATAATCTTTAGCAGCTGTGCGTGTATTCTCATGCCAGTGCAGTGCTACCTTGTGTAGCAATCTGTCTAGAGAAACAAATCAGCATTTTAATATGGATGCATACTAATGAGCCAAATCCTTTTTTAGGAGATTATAGACACATCATGAAGACAAATCCTTTCAGGCACATGTTATCAACATAGGAGAACATATGGATTTATACATATGGATTTTTATATATGGATTTTTATACATGGATTATATGGTTTGTGAGAAGAATGTAGAAATCTAGGGTCAGAGAAAGCATTCCAGTTCCCTGGTTTAACCTCCTGTATCACATCAGCCACTTGTTTCACTGTCAGCCTTTTCATTGATTGCAGAGTGTGAATAATATTCCTGCAATGGGAAATAAACATTTATAAATTGTACTGAGCTGAGAACATCCTACAACCCTAAGAACATAGTACTGATAAAGTGTGATCTTCACATCAAGATTTCCAGTGAGAAGGAAGGGTTCAGGGCCATCCTGTTGAAAGTTCTTTTATTTTTTGTGCTATTTACTGTCACTGAGGTGTCAGGCATTACAGCTGGGCACTGACCCCACAGGTCTCTCTCTGTGGGAAGGGCCCAGCCTCGGGCCAGTTCTTCAGCGGCCGACTGCCCAAAGCGGAAAGGCACCTGCCCGCCTTTGCTCCGCCTTTGCTCCGCCTTTNGGGAAGCGCTTCAGCCAGCACGGAGAGCCTGTGGGAAAGCGCTGCTCCGTCCTCGGGCAGAGATAGCCAGGCACTGCCCTCTCTCTCTCCCTCATCTCCTTTCCCCTCTCCTCTCCGTCTCCTTCTCCCTCTTCCTCTTCTCCACTACTCCTTCCCTGGGAGTGGCTTCAAACTGAAAGTAGCTTTAGGTTAGATTTAAGGAAGCAAATCTTTAGTTTGAGGGTGGTGAGGCACTGGCACAATTTGCCCAGAGTTGTGGATGGCCCATCCCTGGAAGTGTTCAAGGCCATGTTGGGTGGGGCTTCAAGCAATGTGGTGTAGTGAAAAGTATCCTGCCCATGGCAGGGCTGTTGGAACTGGGTGATGTTTAATAACCCAAACCATTCTATGATTTTATATTTTTTAAAAAATCATATCATTTTGCATGGCAGATCTCCCCATGGTATCACTCAGAATTGAGTAACTATTTGACAAAAGCTGAAGGCAGCACTTGCTGCAGTCTGTGGCACCTTCAAAGGGCAGCTCACTGTCTGAGTGCCTCACTGTGATGGCTTGGAGCTGCTGTGGGCTTGACTCTATCACATAAATTCACAACCCTTCAGTATATTTATGCCTGCAGTTTGCTCATACTCTCTGCACTTTAGTATCAGAACTAACGTCAAGGACTCTGAGCTGGGAGCCTGAAGTAATTATTTCTCTAACAAACATAATAATCAGAATTAAGTCTGTCAAGGATACTGTCTCCTAAAGCAGACAAGGCCTTGCATGGGAAAGGTGATTCAAATTAATTTGGTGAATGACTGATTCAATCATATTAGGAAGATCACAGCTTTTCATGCAGTGTAAGCCCTTAGGGTCATCATCACATATTTCTTCAGGCAAAGGAAATTATCCGGGTTTTTTGTCAAATTCCAATCTGGGTTACTTCATCCAGTGTACTGGAAGTTCCCCTGCAGGTTCAACCACCCTTGTTGCTTCTAATGCAACATATAGGTACTTTCCCACTTCTCCCACTGTTGTGGTATGCTGTAAATCAGCTCCTTTATTATAACCTGCAGTGTGGAGAGATGAGAAATAAATTCCTGTACAAATTGGTGATACTGGATTCCCTTTGAAAGAGAACTGCTACGGTGGACACACCTCTGGCAAATCTTTTCCAAAGAGATGTGCAGATACAAAATTGATCCCCAGTGCCAAATCCAAGCCACCTTGTTCCTTTCCTGAGTCTGGCCTAACTCCAGAGTTAGGGCAGTGGAGTGTGACTGGCAGAAAAGTGAGATGGGGAAATAGTATTTCAGTGCGGAGTTGCAACTCTTTGTAGAAATCCCTTTGATCTTGTTCTCGCTCCTGCACGGGGCGAGGCAGCATGCTGTGAGTATGGCTCCAACAAAGGGAGGCAGAAACTAATCTCAAGTCACTGAGCCGCTTTATCTTCTCTCCAACCTGTGAACATGCCTAACCAATTTGAGGAGACATCAGCTTCCACCAAGGATATAATCATGGGTAATTGCCTCAGTGCAGAAGAGCTCAGGAGTTGGAGAGCTGTACATGATTTCTGCTTTCTGTGCATGCGGCAAGGCAGGACGGGCAGATTGGCAGGCGCTTTCTGTCTGAAACCATCCCAGTTTGGGTGGAGCAGGCTTCACATGGCTTCAGCTGGGGGATTCATCCTGTCACAAAGCCAGTGGAAGCAAATTAAGCTACCTGGATTGCTACAAATAGATATTAATCTCTGCCTCGATTATGATTAACTCCTTAATGCCATGCTGCCTTACCAAACACAATTTGTTAATCATCCGTAAACATGGGTCTCCAACAGCTCACTGCCCCTCCTGCAAGCATGCGAGCATGCTCTTCTTCCTTTTGTCAGGATAGGGACTTGACAGAAATAGTACCATCTCCTTGTCCTGGGACTAGCACAGGTCTCCAGTCAGCAGTAGCTAAAGAAGACACCTGCTCCAGGAGAAAGGATGTATCCAACAGAGATGGAGATCTCAATCACGGTTCTTAAAGTGCTTTTAGAATAAAGGCAGTGCCTGACAGTGTTAGCTTATGCTTCTTTTGTGCCTTTGGGAGGCCTGAAGCCGATTCAGCAAGCAACAGACAATCCAAATGGGGTTATGACATGGTTAATGTTTTCAGTAACTGGACAGGAGCCAGAATGTGTCTATCCAAGTTGAAATTGTATCATTAGATGTGATTGATGTTCTTGCATTCATCAGAAAGGAATCACTTAGGTAACTACTTTATCCCTAACTCAGCGAGCACAACATGTTAAGTGCTTTTATTCTAATTTTGCAACCTTTCAGTATGCTTATTCCTGCAGTTTACCCATAAATATTCTCCTCTCTCACTTCAATATTGAGCAGGAAGATGGAGATATTAAAAAGGCATAGGTAATAAATTGTGCATTTATTGCCAGAATGAAGCACACATGTTCAGATCAGCAAACTCTTGTTCAGCTGCTCTCTGTTCCTGAAGGTTTCTGAATACCATAAGTGCCTTGTTTTTTGACAGGCTCCAGCAGGTAGAGTTGTCACAATGCCCAGGGAGCCTGAGGTTCAGCTGTCTCCCACAAAATCCATGGCCATAGCACTTTCTCTCATGCTGAGTCTCATCCCACTGGTCTGCAGAGGTGGCACAGTTCTGCAGAACAGTGATGAAGATGCTCATGTGGCAGAGAAGGGAGAGAACCAGTAAACTGAATTATTGCCACCCTTGTCCACAAAAACGAATATATGCACATAATCATGTCTATGTACCAATTCTTCAATGTATAACCAGCACTTAGAGAAAAGACAGAATCTTAGACAGAATCCCTAAGGCATGCAAGACATGCTAATCTCTGAGACCAGGGCACATCTCTTCCATCTCTTGCTTTGCTGTTTTACTTACCTTTATTTTTCCTGTGTCCCCACCTCAGGAGGAAGCATAAGTGCCACCTGGCAGAGAGATGCAGTGTCTAAAACCACCCTGCACCTTGTCCTAGCACTACATGCCCATGTAAAGTGTTGTTGTCCCTCTTTTCTACAAGCTTCCTTTCACTACTGGAAAGCCCCAGTGGGGTGTCCCTGGAGCCTTCTCCAGGCTGAACAACCCCAGATCTCTCAGCCTTTTCTCCAAGGAGAGGTGCTCCAGCCTTCTGATCACCTTCATGGCCCTCCTCTAGACCTGCTCCAACAGATCTATGTCAAACCACTCTATGATTCTATGACTTTTACTTGTGTGATTTCACCTCAGCGACACTGAACCACATAAACCACATTTCTTCCTCTGATAAATAGTGCAGACAGCACTCCTCTTGGGCATTACTCCCTTCCAGCACTTAATGCAACCTGCTCATTTGCAGCATCAGTCTGACCACATCACTTCTTGTGTGTTTGTACCCTTACAGGTCACTGTCCCTCGCACACGAATACGCAACACATTCTGCATCAGCAAGTTTGGAAAATTGAATCTTCCCTTCTCTAATGTGCTGAATAAAAGTGGATTGTAGAATGGCTCTGTAACTTCCCTTACCTGCAAGAGCTTAATAGCTCTAAATGTGCTAGCAGTGTCATTTTAATGTGACATGAAAGAGGGAAACAATGCTCTCACCTGTTGCAAATGCATGAATCTTGTAAACAATGTGGACATGTGCCCACCAAGTGACACATGATGACAGGACTTGGCCAGTCCATTAAATGATTCACTGTCAACCACTTGAAACCAGAGAAAATTGAGAAATTTAGCCTTGGTTTCAGCCTGAGAAAGCTGAAACCTAGCACTTTTGAGGAGGATCCTACACTGGAAAATGTGTCAGAGAATATATGGATAAGGAGATTTCTGTATGTTTGTCCATCTAAACAGTTGATTGATAATATCACAGCTCTGTGTGTTGGTCTGCTTCTGGCTCGAATCAACTGAGGTTTTGCTGTGTGTTTGAGTGTGAACAGCATGAGACCAAATTTAGACCTATTACTCACAACTCTGTTTGCAGGTTTTAGGCCTCTGAGAACTTGCAACCTTCTTGATCACCATGTTCATGCTCAAAAAACACTCAGGTCACAGGACCTCAGCCTGGGCACTGACAACAAAAGCCATCTGCTACCAAAGAGTAAGATCTTTGAGATTCTTGTGAGATAGTTTAAGAACCATTGAAAGTCCTAGAACTTTTCTACCAGAAAGATAAAATTGCCTGGTACAAGAGGATTGATATATATTAATCCTTTGTGTCCTCTGGTTAAGACTCACACCTATGCACAGCTAATTATTGTTTACCTGGATTAGTTTAGGATAGATTTCAAAGAATGCCAGAGCATGGTAAGCTGGAGCTCAACTTATGAACTTATGAGTTTTCCTAGTGAAAAGTGCTTCTAAACCCTGTCTTTTGACTATTTTGGGGCATAAAAGAAAAACCAACACAGAGTGGAAAAGGTCTGTTGGCAGGCTGTTATAGCTGCAGAAGGTTGGTTTGTAGGCCTTTCTAGTAACAAGTTTGCACCTGAAGGTTGCTCATACCACTATCAGGTGCTAGCAGTGCCAGTGAGTATTGGTAGCCTTTCTGAATGCTGCAGCTCATTCTTTCTCTGAGGTGCACTGTCCCCTACTAACTGTAATGTCTGTGGCAGGAGGTCTGAGTGGATTTTGGAGCTTTTTTTTTTTTTTTTTTTTGTGGAATGAATGGGAAATTTCATCTATAAGATTGGTTGAGCTCATTGGGGTGTAAAGCAAAGAACCAAGGTAAAGAGCTCCTGTGCTGTGGCTGTGGCGGCAGGATTAACTTCTGTTACATTATGGAGCTCGGGCTGCAGAAAGCAGGATCACATCATCTCTGGAGAAGGAGATTTAATGAACAATTGAGCTGCCATCCATAAAATATAGTCAGAGGGGATTTTGTAATTCACTTTCACTGGGGAGAGGCCTTCTAGAAGCTGCAGGGCCACAGATGCAGAATCATTTAGATGCTAAGGCACAGGAGCTAGCGCTGCTGTGCTTCCTGGCAGCCTGGTTGAAGTAGGCTTCCTCAGCTGCTGAGGAGCACTGTGAGATGGCTGTGCAGCAATGTCACCAGCTCTCAGGGATACAAGCCTAGAAATTCAAGCGAGAAGGTTTCAGTTCTTTGCTTTACACCCCACTGAGCTCAGCCTTTTCATCTCTTAGAGAAAATATTATTCCAGTCTTACAGCCTATGACTTAAGACAACAGAGGACAATTGACTTGTTAAAATTTTCCCAGTGAAGGCACTGAAACCAAATCTTTTCAGTTTTTCCTTTGTTTTACAGGCCTTCTGTGCCCAAGATCTGCTGGAGGCTAACGACTGAGCCCCTTCCCTACAGAATAAATGGAGACTCATCCCTCCTTCCCAACAATTCCTGATCCTCAGAGGGCCACCCCCAGCTTGTTCCAGGAGAGGAAATCCTGGGCCTATGTGCAGACTTCTCTGGGTCAAGAGGTCTCAGCAAAAGCGTTGGATCGTAAGGCCCAGATCTCTATGAGAACTCAGTCTCAAGCTGATCCCAACTCAGCAGTATGGAAAAAAAGCTGTGAAGTCTGAGCAGCATTTTCTTCCTACCTTAAGATGATCTAGGGATTAGAACAAGTGAAGAGGGTTTGCTTGGTTTTGTTTTGGTTTATTTTGTCCTATTAATTCTTCAAAAGAGTAAGCATTTAAAAAGTTGAAAAAGTGATCTCACTATAAAGCCTGAGTTGAGTAGTATTGATGTTTTACTCATTAAAAAATAACATTATTTGTTGTGTCATGCAAGAAGCAAGACTGTCTTGGTAAGTCCCTTACAGCCTTGAAATCTGAGATCACTAACATGGATACATGAATTAAGAGAAGATGAGACAGACATATAGATTGGTTAACCTCTTTCAGGTATCTATGCCAAAGTTGCTCAATCAGGGGTCACCCCCTCAGGAGAGATGATTTTCCTCAGGCTCTGACAATTAGAAAATTATTGACCGTCAAAGGAGGCTGCCCTGTACCTAAAATTTTATTTCAGATCTATGTCAAAGGTGTCTTCCTAACTTTCCTTATTTTCATGTTTCCTCACACTTATTTCACATGAAATGCACCCAACTGACAGTGGTGATGGAAGACACAATCCTGCCTTTGTTTACCAGCAGGTACAGCATAAGAAGCAATGATGTGATCTTGCCCAACACTACTTTGGTAGTGTGCTCTAACTCCTGATTTAAGAAAGGAGAAAGGTGGAAAGGTTGCTTCAGCTCAAGCCTTTCCTCCTGATAGTGCCAATCAATTAACTGCATTTGTGGTTCTGGGACTCGTGAAAAACAATTTTGGCTCTTTGCATCAAAGGAGAACTTTGCCTTAGAATGATAGAGTGCCCAGACCAAATACAGATCTGTTGTACTTAACATATGACTTAGAATATTAATATAGACAAAAGGTCTCGGTTTTGCTTTGTTAGTTTGGGTTATCTATTATAAATACTGATAAAGCCAGAAGACCCTGAGCTCCTGTAGATAACTTACAGGTGCACTTGAAAATATTTTAACCATTTATGTGCTCTGGTATCTTTTTTTTTCCCCCAGAGTGCAATGGATTTTTGCTTTGAAACCAGAGAAAGCATTAATGGAGAATGAGCTGCATGTGTGGGCTACAGAGAATTGCTTTATGTTGTCATTTTATATAAGTGTTTCTAAAGGAGGTCTGTGGGATTTTGAAGGAAGCAGATAAAGAATTAAGTGTAGTTTGAAAAATATAATCACATTCACATGTTCTTAAAGAAAGGCTTGCCAAAGATCTTGATGAAAACATGATAGTGCCCAGCTAGAGAAGCTTTCAGAGATGCACTTCATAATGCAATGACAGGGGTTTTCTTCTGGGTCCAGTGACAGTAGGAAAAGGGATTCTCAGCTACTTTTTTCTTTCATAGCTCTTCTGTTAACATCACAATTGCAAAAACATTTTCTAGTTCATGCCACTGTAAATCAACAAAGCTAATTCAGAGGAAATTAAAGACTTGGTGGGAAAAAGTTTGAAATATTTCAACTGACTGTGTTTGAAACAAGTTGGGAACACTAAGACAAGTCACTCTGCAGGCAGATCAGTGAGGTATAACCTATGGCAGGAGGCAATGACAACTAGAGAAGGGAGTAAGAAGAAATTAACTGGGAGGAGATCCATCTCTGCAGGTTTGAAAGACTGTCACAGCCACTGCCAGGTTCTGGGAAAGCAAGAGCTCTAGTCTTGTCTCATTTTTATGATGGAAAGTATTTTTCTAATATTGAAAAATGAGAACACTTGCGAATCAGAGAGCTTCTGATATGAACAGAAATCCCTGTGGTTCAAGCAAGCTCAATTTAGAACAGGGATTGCTAAATGTCTGGGTTCAAACTCAGTCAAGGTTGATTTATGTTTAAAGAGGAACAATAAAATTGTTTGAGATACAGCCCCATGATACATGGTGTAAAGGACAAGTGTTCAGTCAGCTACCTTACATTCTCACATGGAGGCTCCATGGTGAAGAAGTTTTCCACAGCTCACATATAACCAAAACCAAAACCAAATGTATTGCTATTTGCATAGCTTCTCATTAGTGAAATTATAGATTTACACACATAATCACTCAAAAATTGCATTTCATGGGTTGGTTTGCTTGTTTATCAGCCAGACTTACCAAGCGGTGTAACTGAGACAGCCCGCCATTCATTATTCCTGTTTTATTAGCAGGGAATAGGAATATTTGCATAATGCTTACTATGGAATATTAAACTCTCATAATTCTGTTTAAAGTTAAAAGAAAAAAGGATTAAAAGAATTCATTATTTAAATCTGCATAAATTTCTCAAGTTAGTACTAAATTTCAAAGCTTCTAATTCTTGCAGAAGCCCTAAAATCCATTGAATACACTGTTCTGCCAAAAGCTGTTGGCTGCATCCTGTTGGTCTCTCTATGTTCATCTCCACACACACACAAAATATAGTTTGTTTTCTGCTCACTAGCTGGCTATTGGGCACAGAGAGAGGATTTTTCCTGTGAATAGACTGTAGTTTATTGCACAGGCTGGTCCCTGACCTGGACAATGACAACACTAGTGTTTTCTTGGATTTGTACAAGATTTGTTAGGCTTCCTTGTTTAGTGCTTTCCCCAAGCCAAACCCTGCTAAGCCTGAGCAACACCCTCATGATTCATCATCCCCCCATGCAGCAGCAACGTGTTGCTCAGTTACCAGAACAAACCAACATCTGACACGCCACAACTTCCAAGGCAGCCAGGATAATCACTGCTGTGCCGTAAACTGGGAGGGGAATGACAACACTAGCACTGCTAATGCCACAAGGATTCTTATTCTGGCATCCATGGGGCACTGTACCACGGCTGCTGATCACAGAGGGGTAGCCTTCCACCTCTCTAGCAGTAAATAGATTCAGCTTTAAAACAGGTCTGCAAAAAGAAGTGATGCTGGTTTCTGCTAGAACATATACAACTCCCAGACAGTTTTCAGGCTGCTCAGAATCATTCAGAAAAGTTGAAATATTGAAAACATTCTTGCTGTTTTGAATATGCTTCTAATGAAGTTATTTTCAGCTGTCACAATTGCTCTCTCTAAAACATGGGAAAGGACGTAAAAGGCAGTATTGCTTCACCTGCTTCAATTCGTGTCTGACGTAAGCAAACTGGGATGGGAGGACAGAGAGGACTAAGAGGAAGGAAAGAAGTTTCTTCATTTCTTTTCAGATGAGGGTGTTGGTTTTGTTGCCTTGGGTGGTGCATTTGAGGAGTGGCTGCGCTGGCATCCTGAGGAACAACAGGCTCAGATTGTTTGCCAGCTTTAGAAATCAGTTAAATTCAAAAACATCCACAGTTTCAGTGAACCTTTCAAATATTCATCTTTTTAACAACTCTGCAAAAGGTGACTATCCCTATTTACATAGAAACACATGTTTGGAGGAGGTAAGTGTCAGTGGGGGACTCCAGCCCTGTTCCCGCACTCACTGGGTTATTGGGCATGCTTTTCTGTTCATCCCTCATATCCCTGTGTAGGTGAAATTGAGGTTCCCACTCAATAAAATAACAGCTAATGTTAAGTCCCCGCAGGTTCCCTTTCCTCCTAAACCCTCACCAGAACAAACTGCTGAAAGATGATGACTTTCCTGAAGCAAACTACCACACTGAAAGCCCAGGTTGCACATTCAGCTCACTAAAATCTTTCCCCACAGTACACCCACATGAATACCAAGCTGCAGCAGTAACAAGATGCAACTGAAAAATAACATTAAGAGCAAACCCTTGCCATACTTGGAATTTTGGCATTGCACATCAGGATTACCTGCCATTTCAAGCCCTTCTTGAGCTGCTCCCTCACTGTCACATTTTTCTTACAAAAGACTCTCAGGATGGCCTCCTTATCAGCATCACTTGCTTCTTCTGTAGTTCACCTACTGACCTGACCAGTCACAGTCACTCCTGATCCTTTTTATCATTTCTGTGTGGTTTCAGGATTTTTATAACTAGGATACCTAGGAAAAGTCATTTTTGGAAGGACAAGTTTTCCTGAGTTTCTGCTCTCAGAAGACTTCAAGTGAAATAAGACAAGACCAGATAAAAATGTGGGTTAATATTAACTAATTGAAACTGGAATGTCTCTTGTCTAGAGCGTGTGCATTTGTCCTTTGCTCCCACATCTTTCTTGATTGATGGCTGAAAGATTTCCAATTAGAGCAGCTGATAATTACTCAGTCCACTTTTTAGTCCAGGGTAGCTTTAAAAAGCTTTAACATTAATAATTCCTGAAGAGCTATGAGCAAAAACTTTGTCTTTTATGTGAGAAATGGCTCCTTGTTTGTGCTGCTATAAAAGCTGTTGCTAAATTAGTAACATTTCAACACATATAATTTGCTAATTGTACAATGAATGGTCTTCCCTTTGCTTGTAATCCATCTTGTACTACACAGGGAGCAAAGGAAACATCATGGATGCCACCCCAGACTGAAGAAGAAGCCAGTACTTCACAACATATTATCTTCAGCAATAGCATCTGCGTCGGTCATAAACTGCTCATGTTGCAACACTTCCCACTCCAAAGAAAGAGGCAGATCTGGATCCAGCTTTGTCCCTGGATCCAGCTGTGTGTCCCCCACAGCCTTGCCCCAAGACTTTTCCTCATATAGACCTAAGGAGTCCAATGTGCCAGGTGCAAGCAGTGCCGATGGTGCTGAGCACGGCTTCACTTTAAGGCAGCATCTGACCTACACAAAGAGGCTGAAGCCCCATTGACAGAGCTCGAGGTTTGGTCCTCGCTCTTCAAATGGACAGGATATTCTCTGTCCCTCCAGGACGGACACTTCTTCCACCTTTTCATTTCAAATCTGTAACTGCAAGAACATTTGCCTTTTCCACATTTACTCACTTTTCTTTTTCTTGTACAGAAGTTCCTTAATGAAAACTAAGTCATGGTTATTCACCAGAATCAAAACTTCCATAAAACTGATCCCTAAAAATTCCATTTATTGACAGTGGTCAACGAAGAAATTTCTTTTCTACTATTTATGTTTAAATGTTTTTATATTTCCATTTGTTGTGGGATAAATAAAAAAAAATATAGGAAAAGTTATTTAGAAACATATACTAAGGATTTACTGAAGTGATTTTCATAAATCCTTTAGTTTTGGTAAGATTAAATATTTAATCTCATTAAGTGTTGCTTTTGTTGTTCTACAAGAACAAAACGAATATTATAATTAAGTGCCTAAGTCTGCAAATGGAGTGTTACAGTCTTATTTTGTCCAGATCTGCTTTTTCCAGTGGGAAAGGTTTCTATATGATTATTTTTTTCATTTTCAGTTTTAGTGGCCATGCAGGCTGTTACAAGCTGCAGAAGCAAAAAAGAAAACTGCAATGTCTAGAAATGGAAGCAAGCTGGTAAAGGGTTCAATACAAGCCCATAAATCTCTAATTATATAAATTATATTTGTTGATAATAACACATTCTGCTAGTCACAGTTGATGGAACAAAAACTATTAAAGTTAAAAGGAAATTCTTTATTACACAGAGGAAGAGAGAAACATCCTTTTAACATTCTATAGGAGATATTAAATTATTATTATTATTACACTGGACAAAGTTGTTGCTTTAAATGGCACTCATGAGATTATGGTCTTTCCTTAATTTAAACCCTCATGAAAAGAATGGATGCTGCAGAGTTGTGAGCAAATGAGGATGCAAATGAGGAGGAGGAGGAGCAGAGAATGTCTGAGGAAGATCTCTGTGTTGGGTAAGAGATGTTTCCTTCACAGCTGCAACCTACTGACCGAGTAACATAACCCATGAGGGGAGGAAGACCTATCCAGATGTGATAAAACAGAGGGTTCTTAGCAGCTAAGCACCTTTCTTCCTCGTTAAAGCAGGTGCTGCTAGCCTCCATCACAAGTCTAACCACAAGTTTCCTTCATGCCATTTGGCATTCAGAGCAGTTTACTGGCCCTTTAAAGCCACCAGGAAATTTTTATTGACAAACTGTTGCAGATGAAAATGTAGGTCTTACACATTCTGAATCTGAATCAGAAGTTGCCAACACTTGAAAAACATACATATAGACCTGCAGTGGTTTATAAAAACTAGGAGACTGTTCACAAAACTTAAGTGAAAAAGTATATTAAAATACTATTAGTTGTACAGTTTTCATGTTCTACCTTTCAAAAGATCAAGAGTACTGAACAACATTGGTTTCTAGGTGCAGTATTTGGGCCACCTAGGATGAGGTAGGGGTGAAGAGAGGAGTCCTGCGGAGAATACACTAACATCTAGGTATGGTTAGGAAAACAAACTAGCAAAAGAATATCTCTTGCTGATACATCCAGCCTAGCATCTTCACTCTGGACAGTCACAGTTGGCTGACAATAGGAATAGCATCCAGACTGAAGCACTGCAGTTTTTCCACTGCTTTGCTGCCTTGTCTGTTTCCCCTCTCCTTTTGTTCCCACTGTATTTCCATTCCACTCGTCGTCCATTTTTCCTTGTGGCTTTAAATACACCATCAGTAAGTCTAGAAGAGAAAATTAATTAGGTGGCGAGGCTGAGTAGCTGCTGGTTGTGGCATAAAAGTAATTTCTTCAAGTTGCTGTCTACTACTGATCTACACAGAATGGTCCTTCCTGGCCTTCTCCCCCTGCTCGTAGGATGTTTGCCATCTCTCCTGGGAAGGGTGCAACTTTAATTGGAAATTAGGGCAAGAGGGCGGAGGCTCCTAAAACATAATTATAAAGCACCCTGCTATGTCCCAGCACAGCCATGGGAAAGCAGCCTGTAAATTTAATTTCGGTGCCATGATGGCTTCTCTGCCAGCTGTCTCACTGCCCTCAAGCGATTGCAGAGGAGCTGCTCCCCAGCACCAAGTGCTGGGTGACTGTGCCTCCTGTCTCCTTGCCAAGGAGGTTTGGAGCAGCCCAGCCCTAGCCCGAGGAGCATTTTCTACCCAAGAACTGATACTGAATGTCTCATCACCAGCGTCTCAGCCCAGGGTTTTCTGCCGATTCAGCTCCTTAGGACAGCACAGGTATTTCTTCATCTCTTGTGACAGCAGAAATACACTGGCTGCCCTAAAGCTCAAAGGGAGGCTTTCTGTTGCCCAGACCCACTGCTTCATGCTGAGCTTAATTTCATGTGAGTAGATGTTCTAGATGCCTGCTATTTGCATCTATATAGTGTTTTGTCAGTCCCAAAGCCTGATGGGAATTGCCCTTTAAGGGATATTAATTCATATATTTTTTGTTTGCAAGAGGTGGATAATAGTCCTACTTACCATAGCCATGGGGGAAGAAGGAAGCATGATGATAAAGCTCCATGAGACTGACAACACAAGTACTCCCTTTTTGAACATCCCCTTCATGTTAGTTCATTCATTTTTTTTTTATTGCTAGGCCAGCCTACATTTTCATTATATTAATCCAGATAAAATGAAGCATCCTTACATTAGAAAACTAAAACAACTGTAGATCTGTAGCAAGGCACAGGTCACATTTTTAGTGGTAGGAGCATGAGGCAGAGGCACTGTGTTATTTGGCATTTCTCTGCCTTCAAAACGTTTTTCACAGGCTGTCAAAAAGTCTTCATGTTTGTGTTTGACTTGGCAGGGACTCTCAAAACCATGAGAGTAAATGGGGAGGAACCCTCGTACAAGCCCAGTCATCTGCAGCTTGGCTTAGTCCTCTGTGATCTCTCATCTGATAACCTTCAAAGCAGGCCTCTCTGTTTGGATGGTGACTTGAAAGAATCTCTTAGGATTACATTAGCTTTGCACTAGCTGTACTACTGTTTTTAATAGCAAAGCAGCTACTGTATTTACAAGAGAACTAGTCCAGTTCTGGGGCAAATAGATTACTCACTACAAAGCATATCAGATCTCAGCTTCTCAGATCTCTTTAAACTCTCAAATTTGTAATTTATGACTATTTTCATGCACTAGAAAATAAAAATTAAATATCTAAAATGTCACACCTACATATTTTTGAAGAAAGTTCAAATTTTTCATAATTTTATTATTCTAAAATTTGGAAAAAATACACCAGGAAAAGGAAGCTGAAATAGGTATTTTGTTTTGGGAAGATGTTCATGAAAGTAAGTTAAATTTTTAAAAATTCTCTAAAGCATCAATCATTTAGGCAAAATTAATATCAGACTTCTGAGGTTTTTTATGCAGTAAACTACAAACAAACACAGCTCAGACTGAAGCTGTTTTGATGACACAGGCTTGATGAATATCAAGCCAAATTTCCAATATTAATCCAAGCTGGTACACCAGCTGTAGCAATGTTTACTACATTAGAACAAACCATCCTTTTCCAAAACATACATGGTAAATGATCTGTGTAATATTCTGTGTAAACTAATACTATATCTAGGAGATGATAGTCCACTACGATGCCCAAAGCCACCTTTCCTCCTTGGAACTATTCCAGTTTGATCCTTTGTGTTTGGTACACTCCTGTTGCTGATTCCAGAGCAAACTTTGAGTTGCTTCACCAGGAGAAGGTGGAAATGTATGTGAAGAAGAATTCTTTCCACTTTCTTTGAACCTTTAAAGTACTCATTCCTGCAGGCACCACGGTTCCCAAGTGCCCACAGGAGCTTGGGAGCTGAAGGTAGAACGTGTCATTTCAAGTCCACACTGCAAAAAGGGCTTTAGTAAACAGTTCTTGTGTCCTTACTGTGCAGATGGAGAACCAAAGAAATGTGTTTAAACCTTCTTCTTCTCCTCCTTTTTTTTTTTTTTTTTTTTTTTTTTTTTTTGGCAATGCTCCCTCATGCTGGCCTTGATGCTCTTTAAGCATGCACTGCCACAGAGATGAGCAAAGCTCCTCTCCAGCCTGCTCACATGGCTGGGGTGAGGAGTGCTCCAAATCTGGCTGCTGCATGGCCAGCTGAGAATAATTGTGCTCTGGGCTGGGCAAGAGAAAGGACTTAAAGGATGCCCAAGACACTACTGGGATGACAGCAATTACCCTTTGTGGCAGTCACAGGAAATTAGGCAGCAGCTGAGACAGTAGCACAGATTGGGAAGGCAGTCTGCTGCTTGGGGAAGGACGGTTTGAAAGGTATGGAGCAGAAAAAATGCAAGTTTTTGTAGTTGAAACAAGAAGTTGTGCTGGAAGAAACTCAGCATTGTCACCTCTGAGTGACAATGCTGCCTCTGGATATTCCCATGGGCAGTGCCAGAAGTTTAGGTGCTCTTGTTGTCTGGCTAGTGATAGATGTTGGATGGAAGTCAGAAGCTGACCCTCAGACTGTTTTTTCAGATCAGCCTCTTGTGAGATGGATGGCAAAGCAGAGTTGGGATAAGATAATTAACAAGATGATAAGCAATTTTCTCTGATAGCCAGAGACAGCATTTGGTGACCCAGGAGATCCTCACCTATGCTGTGACTCAGGGCAAAGTGCAAAGTTTCACCTCTTTGTACTCATACTCCTATTACTAACCCAAAGAGTATTTCTTGGTGTTAAAGCATCAGGCCTAACAATTATGAACATAAACAGGTGTGTCTGTTCCCTCCCTTTTTCTGTGTATTTTACATGGGAGTATTTTAAGGAAGGTTCTAAATCTTGACACAGTGAATCCTTGATTTACAAAATTCTTGGGTTAACCACTGTGAACCTCCAAACCTCTAATCTTCCTCTGCCTCCACACAAAAACCTCTCCGATGAATAAAATAGCAGTTTCAACTTGCTAGTAACTTGTTTGGGACTGTAGGCTAAAATAGAAGGAAACTTCCACTTGGTTGGGCAGCCATCCCCTCCGGCCATGAAGACACCAGCCACCTCACACAAGGGCCAAATGAGTCCTTTGGGCTTCTGCCTTAAAAGTCCCTTCCCTGGGCACTGCAGGAGGCAGACGTGATGGGCAGCTCCTCCTTCTGCATACTGGTCCATTCAGAAAGAAACCAGTGCCCAGAAGATTTGCTGATGCTACTGAAAAACTGCAAGGCAACACAGATTATACACTCACATGAACAAGGGGGCTGCAAAGGTGATTTGGCTGCTAATCACCCCAAGCCATTTTGCTGTCAGGACTGCAAGTAGTTTTGGGGATACTGCTTTTGTGCTGGACTGGGTTTTTCTCTTGAACCTCAGTACTTGCTTCTCTCTTCTCTTGTGGGTTAATTCTAAAACAGCCCAAGAAAATCTCCATTCTTCTAATTTTCCTAATGTCAGCAGGATTTTATTACTTCAAGCCTTTTTATTTAAGAAGAGAAGGAGGGTTAAGGGATAATAGCCTAGATACATTAATATTTTGTATAAGCTACCTGGCAAGCACATGTGTTCTTGTTAAGGCAGGGTATGGTAAAATCAGGACAGCTTATGAAAAAAGTAGTAGGGCTTTAGAGAAGTGAGGTAAGAAGAATTCCATATGGGAAAATATAAGAATGAAAAACTGGAAATAACAGAGCATTCCCAACTGTGATTTACACAACTTTGGTCCATCCTCATTCACACTGAGGTTAACTATGGACTAAATTGTGATACTATAGATTTGTTCATGTAAATGCTTGATGTGATGTAATATTTTTCCTTCATTTTTCATGTTTGCATTTTACTTGTTTGATGTTTTCCAGGGGGCAAGGTTCTAGGGCACCAGTTACTTTGTAAGAAATGGGGAGCTGGGCATGTAAGCCAGGTCCACAGCCAATAATTAAATCTTCTGGGTTTACACTATCTGTGGAAAAATCCTACAGACAACATCTGCCTCTCTGTTTGATCTGCATTTGAACAATCAAGGGCAATTTAAAGTGCTTTATGATGGATTCTCCATGGATACTTAATATAATTTCCTTTCATTATGATACTAGAGTAGGTTTTCACAAAACTGTTTTTACAAAAAAACAGATGGCTTGGGCAAACTAGGGCACAAGTAAAAGGATGTATCATAAAAGCTACCCAAGAGAGGACAGTTTCATCTAATCTCATCACATTCATCTTAAACAGGAAAACTTTGCAAGTCTGAAATTTTGAAAGTTGCTCCTGTAATTTTTCCTTACTCCCAGCAGTCACATGCAAAATCCTATGATACATCCACATTTTCACTTTGAAAAATGAAAAATTAAAAGCAAAATTGAAAAACAAAATAGTGCATCACTTCACATGCAGGAAATCTGTGGAACTAACTACTGTGTGCAGATGGGCATATGAGCCCTAATATGTCAAGTCATTTAAGGAACCATCAATGAAAACAGCTCTGATGGCCCCATTGGAATCATCTGCAGCCTTAAGGTTATTCAGGTGCTTGTTTGCATTTTCGCATGTAGCACTGAAGAATTTTGCAGATAAAATTGAGGCCCAGACATTCCTATGGAGCTGCACCAAAGCAACAATTTTTTTCTTGAAAACAAATTTCTGGTACAAGCAGTATTTTGACAGAAGAAGATAAAGCAAAATCTGACTAATTTAATCTCTCTTTCCCCATTATTATCAGTCTTTTAAATCTCAGGTTGGAATTTCCAATATGATTCAGAAACAACTCTTTGTTCAGATCACTATCCTTCTAACAAGGTGGTTTGAATCTTTCTCACAGAGTGTGCAAATGGGCCAGTCCCTTTTTCCCTTATCCTGAGCTTGATTGTTTCATTCTTTCCTTAAATCTGTTTATTTTCAGAACATAGAGAAATCCACTGGATATAGAAATGTGTGAGGAAGTGTTCCAAGAGATTGAATTATAAGAATAACTGTGACACAACTGAGGTGTGTCAAAAGGAAAGATGAATCTTTTTCATGTGACCGTGTTGTGCATCTAACAAAATACGATGTAATTGTGACCCAAATTCTGCTAATCTTACACACATTGAATTGTCCTTTATTTTGGAAATGATATGTCAGCTGTAACTCGTTTCTTATCTGATACGTACCAGTGTCCTATTCCAGAGGTAAAGAGAGCTGCTGAATGGAGCATGCATTAGAGATATTATTGATTCTGAACACATATAAAATAAAGGGCTTGCACTTCAATAATGAAATGTCACACTCAAGAAAACAAATTAATGTTTTGCAAATTATGTCAATGGGGTCAAAACTTCAGTCTTGTCAGTAGTTTAGTTCATACAACAAAATATACACAACAAATACAATTGCAAACTAGATTGCATTTGAATTATTGATTAAGCAGGATGTATTTTAAGACCAAGTGGCATGTGCCTGAGAAATATAAAGTGAAATATGGACATATTTGCAGAGAAAATTGAAAAGACCAAGGTGTTCAAGCTCTGGCAAAAACACCAGAAATTAAATTGAACATATTTACTTACCAGCAGGAAGTTCTTTTTTTTTCTTTTGTTTCAGTTTGTACCTGTAGGGCTGCTTGACATTCCACTTGTTTTCAATACAATTTCTTCATTGCTTTTCAGTAGTGAAGTGGAATTAGATAAAACATGTTTGTTGGAGGATGTTTCCCTAATTCTTAATTTGACAGGAATAGAAGCAATGCCTTTGGCAGTCATCTTTATTTCTGTTGTTGTAGCAGACCTAATGTTCCCAAAAGCTTCAGACATCTGTTCCTCCCCGCTCTTTCTTTAGCATTGCTGTTGGGCACAATGAAACTTAAAGTCCTTTATTGTGTAGCTCTTAGTGTCCTTTTTGTCCGTGTTTCAGTGTCCTTTTTGCTTATAGACAAGACCTGGATTGAGAAACCTGGCTAACAGAGGTGAAGAACTAAGGAGATGTCTTCCTCTAACTTCTCCTTTGCTTGAAAATCCAAGCTTTCTGATTGTGACTTAGCTCAAATCAATCTAACACTTAGTTAACACTGTACTTGACCTTAAATTGTAGACTAATTTAACAATTTAGTTCAAAATCTAGCAGTTGATAGTTAATAATCTAATAAATTGAGGCACATCCTTGGCTCCTGGATTCAGTTTCCATTTCTGTCAGAACCAATTATATTCTGCGTGCTGGTTTTGCCATGCACCCCTGTTGCAGAAGTCACAGGAAACAACATTGGCATCTCTAAAACAGTTTTATCCTTCCCACTGTTTTTCTGCTGCAGGGTTTAGGAATCTGTGTTGAACTGGCCTGGCATGACTGGAAGCAAACTACCTTAAAGGCAGGATTTCACTTGACTGCTAATAACTGTGATATTTCTGCTTGTTGGATACCACCCACCCATGCAGCTTGTTCTTTAAGGGAAAGCCTTTCCAGTGAGGGCCTGGGGCAGGGAGCCAGGCTACAGTCCCTGATGCTATGCTGGGGTCAGCAAGATGCTTCATTCCTCCTGTCTCCCAGGAATGAAAAGTGGCAGTGGGAAATGGGGACTGGGGCTGTGTCCTGCAGAGTCACCAGCGCTGTCACTGCTCAGACACCTTTAGGGAGAAGGAGGAGGAGGAAAAGGGAAGAGAGGAGATGGTGAAACTGCCGAGATCAGCAAGGGAGAGAGGAAAGGGGATGATCACCGGCAATTTTTTTTGCTTTTTAATTATGCTCTGCTGTCTCATCAAAGTTGGAGTCACTCCTAAACCTTGTTTTGTGTACCTTTCCCCACCTCCAGGTGTTTTGACAGTGTCGAGCTAATGCAAAAGAAACTGTGAACACAAACTCTGGTTGCTTAAGTTCTCTTTAGCTTCCCCAGGGGATTGCCACATCTGCTGGAGCAGAAGCCCTGAGCAGGACCGTGCTGGTTTCCTACTTGGTGAACACGAGTGCGTTACTGTCTGTGCCAAAACGAGCTGCAGCACACCATGGCATAGAATCACCTGTGTGGGCACCCAACACCGTAAGCCCATAAGCAATCAGAACAGTACATAAGTGTCCACTATTCTCATGTGCTGGGAGCAAGGCCTCAGGAGACAGCCAGCATAGGAATGAAGAATAACACAAGCTGTAGTTGTGATGCCAGATGTCAAATTTCAGCCAGCATACTCAGGTACTCCAAGGTGGTGCCTGAGAAGAGGACGCTTTGGGGGCTTCCACAATTCCCCACTCCCAGTAGAGAACAAAAGTTAACACTTATTTTTGAAATAATACATAGATACCATCTTTTATTAGGTGTAATAAGCATAATGAAAATATTTATGGTAAGTTTTTTCTCCTGAATAGATAATATTACACGAAGAATTGCAAGTTGTTTTATACAAACTGTGTTCTGAACTGTATTTCACTTTGGTTTTCTTCCAGCTAGAAAATATTTTTTAAAAGTATTTACATGTTCTTGTCTAATTATTCCTTGTTGCATATACTCTCCCCATAATTTATACTCTCCCCATCTCTCACTCTTATTGATCAAAGAATGTAGTTAACTGCTTAAAAAACACCCAAACAAACAAACAAAAAACTCCAAACAACCCAGGTGAAGCCCTGTGCCTTTATTAATTTTAGCTACCAAGAAGTTTAAACTAAAAAATTTTCTACCTCTAATTTGTTGAAACAAAGAACACTTGGCAGGGCTTTACATAGTTCACATAGTTACAAAATTGCAGATGTGTTACAAGCTAATAAACCTCAGTACACAAGGATTTAGGTGAGACTCCTTTTCCACATCACATATTATCCTTTTTTTTTTTTCACTTAAGAGAACAAATGGAATGTTATAAAGTTAAGTTTAACAAGGCAGAAACCAGCAGAGTGTTGAGTGTACTTCATTGCTTGCAGTATATTGAGGCTTGAGGCACTGTGCAGTATGGGATGCTGGAAGATGTTTTATGGTGTGATTTTCTCTATGGGAGCTTTAGTATGAGATGGTAAGGGGTATTTATGCATTTTATTGTTACATATGACAGTATACACTTTCCACTTTTAAAATACTTAAGAACAGCACATGAACAAAAAGGAACCTTTTAGCAACTGTATAATACTTACACTCACACTGCTCCAGCTCAACTCCTGAGGTGCAGGGAAATCATATCCAACCTTTCTACACCAGATAAAAAAGCTGGGCCAGTATAGCAGAGCATTTTAAAGTCATAGGTTTTGAAACAGCAGGAAAAAAAGTCAAGACACCCAAGAAGAAAGCCACACCAGGAGTTTTATCAAGCCAGGTCTGCACGTTGCAGGGGTAGTTTGAAATCCCTTCTGCCTCTGACCACTCTGTACTGGCACCAGCAATGGTACACCAGGATTCTTAAGGCTTTGCTGGTGTTCCTTGCTTACTCTTGCAAGTATTTAGAAATACATTCCACATGAATGAGGAAAAGTCAAGATGCTGGCTCTGGTAGGGAGCTTTAATTCCTTCTTCACTCTGTCCTTATGGCTTAAGTGAATGAATGAAAAATAGAAGCAAAGCTATGAAGTGCTGGCTGACTAATTTACTACTTTGGCAGTCAGTGGGTAAATGTATTTGACTTTTTGAAAATTGTACAGAACCTTCAGGTTAAAGACGATACATACAAAATGTGATTTTTTTGAGTTTCTTTCCTTCAGGAAGATGATACATGTTGTTTTGTTTATTGCCAGTTTAATAAGTTTTTCTGAATTTAATTACAATTGTGAATGTATTTAAAATGCACCGGAATCCACATAAACCCCACTCATGGGAATGAATGAGGAAAACCAAGGGTTTTTTACACTTGTGCTTTATCTGACCAACCCACATCAGATATTAAGGTCCAAAATAGAGTAGATAACTTTACTGCAGATGTCAGTGCCATATTTCTACACACATAAGAAAAGTTTCCAGCCTTTTCTACTAACATCTGATGACAATATTCTGAAAAACATAGCTAGTCTGTCAGGTATCTCTGGAATATGAACACATTTTTCCTGGTGCTTATGGGGAAGAGTAAAAATACGTGGGCTTGACATTACCCAAGATCTGATCTTCATAGTTAGGAAGGCAGCAGAAGAAGAATCCCAAGCATATTTCCATAATGGCAGTGGTCCAGCCAAAGCCATAGGCCCAGCTGAACATATTGATTCCCGTCATTTCAATTTCAGATGAGAACTTTACTGGGTAAATGACCAGGCCCATGACGGAGAACACAGCTGAAGAAACAGGAGAAAACAAAAAAATGTTTAACACCCATCACCACTGCTTTCCTCCACAATCCCTGTAGCTAAACCCATCCACGTTTTGGAGGATCTGTAAATCGATCCAGTGCCATGAGAGACTTTGCTTTTTCATAGAAAGCTCAATTGCACACAGGCAGAGGCTTGGGTATAGAATCAGCTGAGGAAAATACCAGTTCTAGTACGGATATATCTGCACAAGCTAAACCTGACTGCACGTGCTGCCTTACCAGCCACAAACAGCAAGCCTCCGATCCCGCGAATGAAGTTGAACCGAAGTGTGTCGATGGCAAACGCTATGATGGCCAGCGCAAAGCAGATGACTAGAAGTAGAAAGCCGACTAGGTATGTGGCAGCAGCAGCTCTTCCCCAGGCTGAAATCAGAAGGAAGATACATTAGAAAGGAACAAAAACAAAAACAAAGGCTGGTTTTCTCTGGTGAGTAATTAAAGGTTAATTTTAAAACCTGTGGAAAGAAGATCATCTCCCAAGAAAGAAAGCATGGGAGCTTTCTCTCCTTTTACAGGTGAACATTTCAGTTCCACAAGAAATCATGCACTAAGTGCAGAATGCATAAAATTCCAGATTGGTCTTCTCATGCAGAATGAAACTGAGGCTTGAGTGTGAGCTTACTGTTTGGTTTTAACAATTAAGAATTAAGGGAGAAATGGCTTTAAAGATGTAAAACTGGACGCTGTCCTTCAATAGCAAATATTACCTCAACAGATGCTGTAAAACCAGTTTCCTTTTGCACAGACAAGGAGAATTAAACTGTCCCTGGAACTAATGCAAATCTTCCTTTGAAACAAAGTGTTTAGAAAAGCACTACCAATCTGGCAAACTTGAAGATATGGAAATGGCCCATAAATGTCAAAATTCAGTGATTTCTGTCTTTCAGCCTTAGTTTAGCTCTGTGCCCTAAATGGAGCTAAGGATTTGGAATCTGTTTTGTAGGGAAATTGGATCTCTGATTTTGGTCCAAATTTAGAACCACTTCAATTCAAAAAGCTTGTTCCAGATATTAGTTCTTTCATTTTCAAATTATAAAATTTTATGTTATAACACGTTAAAGCAAAGCATATTGCATTGGCATAACAACTGGAAAAATAATATTTATTTAATATTTCAAAACTTGAGGAGCAACTACTGCTCAAAGAGATCAAAGTGTCTCTTCTTCTGGATGTAAAAAAGCCACTTTGACACGTTAAATTGTGTATTAAACTGAGTAAGCAGTTAAAGTCTGCTAGGCATCAACAGACTTCATCCCCTTATCTAAGCCACTATGCCTTTGTCAAGTGTTGGCTTCTAACCAAATATATGCAACAGCAGTGTCAAAAAATTATCACAGCCCAAACAACCCTGACAATAATTACAACTCAACTTAAATGCAGTGCATGCTGTTCAGTAAAAGTTCCCTCTGAAATCGAGTAACCTATCAATTTGTTTGCTTTAAGCATGGAAGTAATACAATGCAAAGTGTCCTGTCTTTCCCTTGACCAGAGCCAGGTAAGCATGAAAGCAAACATCCTGTCCCCAAGGAGTGACAGCTTGGTGTTTGATCTGTCTTTCCCCAGGGCCCACACCACCACCACTATGAGGCAAGAAAAATGGATCAGGATTTTCCAGCTATCCTTTTCTAGCCCTCAGTCCATCAAAACCAATTTCCCTTTTATTTGCTTTCCAGCATTCTCTCTGCTTTATGATCCCTGCTCCATTCTAGCTATTGCACTATATCTTCAGTTTTATGCCATGTCCATTCTCTTTCTTATTCCACAAAGGTTCTCTCTGCTTGTAGGGCTTTTCAACTGGATTGTTTTCCCACTAAACAGGCAGCTGCCTGAGAAGGCTGAAAGGGACAGCAAAGGTGTTCTTACATCTCATTTTCTAGCCCAGTGTTTTAGCTCAAAGTCTTCTCTCTAGGAGTTTACAGGGGGCTCAGAGGTAGAGTATGCAGTGTGGAGGCACAGGAGGGAGGACAGCACCTCAGGCAAAATATCAGATGGAACAGTCAAGAGGAGGAATTTCTAATACTGCTCGATATACCCCACTGAAGATGTTACTATTCCCAGTCTCTCTGTTACCCCTTTAAAACAGCAGAAAAAGGGGCACCTGGCCATAAGAGATGTTTCTTAGCAATGGTGACCTCACTGCTGTTGGATACAAGAGTTCTGGGTACTCCTGGCAAGAGGGTGAAATGACAAGAGTATCTAGAGGTGATGTTTTTTCTTAGGTGCAAAATTGCTTGTGGTTAGATACAAAACTCCCAGGCAAAAGAGCAGATCCAGAGCACAGCTGCCTGTCCAGCAAGTTCTGAGACACCAGGAGTCCTGGGGGCTCCACCTCCCCCGCTGCCAAAGCTCAGCCTTGCTTCCCAAGAGCAGCTGAGGGTAGAGCACCAAGCCCTGGGGGGGGAGCAGCACCTGGGCTGGGGGCTCAGGGAGCTGTGCCTGGTGGCTGCAGACATGTGTGGTGGCACCCTGCCCGTGCCAGCAGCTCCCTCCTCTGCCAGGCTCACCCAGGTGTTTTTCCTGAAGTAGTGCTCCAAATGCTGTGACTGTATGGAAGCAGATTGGGAGCACGCCCATCCCTTTGGGCGCTGGCTATGTGGCAAGAAGAGACATGCTTGTTGCACGATGCTTGCACCATTTGGAGGCGTTGCTCAATCACCTAACAGCCAATTTTGTGGCTGTCAGTTCTACAAAAGAGGAAAAAAACCCCTCAACGTTGGAAGATAAACAACGCACAGCTCCAAGGCGGCGAAGCATATGAAGAGTGAGTCTCTACAGGGTTTTTTGAAAAAAAGTATTCTGAGTTCATCTGTTCTTTACAAAAAGCAGCTGCTACCAGTAGTCTAAGACCAGAGTGTGTAAACATCTTACCTTTCTAGAGTAAAAGGTAACAAAGGCTTTGTGCAGCAATAATTGCAAATGTTTCTATATTTGAGATGCTTATTTTATCTTGTGCCCGCCAGGAGTTCTATAGTAGCTTAGTTCTTTATGAATAGAACTAAGACTTAAAATGTCATAATTAGAAAAATTTAATTGGTCAAAAAACACTGACAAGCAAGTGGCTAATTTGGTCTCAAATATTTTCTTATCTTCCAAAGTTGTGGGGGGTTTTGTCTTTAATATTGAGTAAAAACATGAATAAATTGTTCTATCTGCAAAGCTTTTTCTTAAAAATGTGAACTGCAGGCCAAAGAATCCTGACACATGCAGGACCAATTCAGTGTATTCTTGGCTGTAAAGTGAGGGCAGTTAAAAGCTGAAACAGCCCAGTCCACCTGTCACCAAATCAAAAATTAAAACAGAGGGAGCAGCAGGTTACAGGATATCAAACTGAGTTTGTAAAAGTATTCCACAGTTTTTAAATCTGTTTTCTCAGCCCCAAAAATGGTGGTGATCTTTCGGCTGTTTGAGAGTTAAAATGTGCTTGTGAGAAAAGAAATGTGTTTATACAAAAGTGTCCTTGAATACCAGCAGCATCCTGTAACACTTTGGTGCCAATCCAATTTCTGCCTTTTTCAGTTCCTCCATCAGCTGAAAGAACACCAGTGAACACTATGAAAGGGTTTATGGGCAACTACACACCAGCCACTCTTCAAAACTCCTTCTAACTGGCAATTTTCTGAGCAATTTGGTCTTAAACAAGACAGTGCTAGCCCAAACAGTCAAGAGGAACCCATGTTTTCATGCCTGTCTCAAGCAAGCAAGGACAGTGCTCCTGATAACAGAGTTTTGTGTGTCAGTCAGCGATGATTTCTGAGAGTCTGGGCAATCCAAAGTGAATACAGTAATATGTGACCACTGGAAAATTAAAATAAGTTCCTGACTTCTATAACTCCCTGCTGTGTGAGAAGACCCTTGAGCTAATTTAGAGACCAGAAAGAGCCCTCCATGCCAGGACAGAGCTCATGATATCTTATGAGCTACATAATTAGCTGAGGCAGAATTCAATAATAACACAGATTTATTACTCTGCTATTAAAGCTAACTCAGTTTGGTGGCAGCATGACTACCTCTTGTATTGCACCATATAAACACATTCTGATTATCCTATATCTGGCTGCAGCCACAGGGAAGCTGATGGACTTAATTAGACATCCAGGACTAAGAATATCTCCAGTATCCTGCCTCCCTGATTTTACTGTCTCACACATTTTACAGTTTATGAAAGCGTAAACACTGTCGGTGCTTCACAATAAAAGAAACAAACTTTCTTGCTCAACAGTACGTTGAGCCAAAATTTTGAACCATCAAACCTAGTATTTCTTAGCCTGCCATCTTTCATAGTCCAAATGGTGCCTTCAAAAAAAGCTCTGTTGTGTCTTGAAAATAGCATATGACCTCTACTTCCTCCATGACAAATACCAATGCCCAAGTTCCTGGTGCATGTGTTTCAAAACATGGGAAAACATTCACAGTAACATTCTCATGTTTTTCTCAATCTGGTACTCCCATACCACATAAACCACTGAGTATCTCCTTGGGTGACATTTTCTAAAAGCAACCCCAGAGAGTTCAGAAGTACTGCTCCTTGTATAATCAATAAGAACATTCTTCTACAAATTTTCCTCTTGGCTTGAAGCTAAATAGACAACTAGCATTGAAAAGAAAAACAAATATTTATTGACAGCTCAAAAACACCAACAATTATCTAGAGATTCTTGCTGACTGATCATTTTCACACTGCAGTGAATTGTGCAGCAATTTGAGGAAGGGTAGCTTTAATTCACAAGAACCAGGGAGGGGTAAAAGAAAATGTAACAGACTAATATTTTGCTCTGTTATCCTTCATACCACCGAGGGAAAGAAACACAAACCCTGCAGTTCCAGCTGCAGTCTTGCAAAGCAGCTCTTAGGAGAACGAAAATCTGCAGTGGTAGCGATTCATCTCTGCGTTGTACGTAATGAGAATGTTTCTAGGCTGACTTTGCAGAGCTTAACCTGTTGAGCACCTCTCTGATTAAAGGGAAAGAGTATTATTTTGAAAACAAAGCTGAACTCACTTGCGTTTCTCAACCTGGCGTTCTTTGTCAGGGTGTGGCGAGCACTGCAGAGCACATGCTTCACTTTGAAAAGGAGCTACTTTGGCCAGGTCTTACCCATTTCCCTTTGGTTTGTTCTTCTCAAGAAAGTTTCCGTGTTGAAGTGCACATGTTTCCAGCAGAACTTGTGCTCCCTTAGTATGATTCTTGAGGTAGTCCATCAAAGCATTAACCCACATCTCTGCCAGCTGAAGGGTTACAAGCTGCTGGTGTACATGCACACCACTGTCATCAGGACTCTGGATTTCCTGTGTTACCTGAGCAACACTACGCAGTGCAAAATCCCGTCTTCTGGAAATACTGACTCTCTAACTGATGCCAGCTATGGGGAATTTCTGTGCTCTTTCTGGAAAGAAATGCACACTATAATCTCTGCAATTTTTTGCTGATCACATGAGCTGGCTTTGAAATACCAGTGTTCATATGTTTGTATACAGCCAAGATAAATCAGAAACTACCAAAAGCAACTTCTTATGAATAAACTGCATGTGCAGACTGAAAGACATTGACTGAAAATCATTTCAACGAAAGTTTGTACAACAGAGAAAAAACCACATATTAGTCATGGATAATTTATGAACAGGATTAAATGAGGAAAATAATACCAAAGGTATGATTCGATATGTACTATTTCTGAGTTTCCATCTTCATTGCATCTGGATCATTCTTAAAAGAACTTCATTCTCTGTATATCTTTTGTATGGGTAGTCAATACTGGAGCTTTTTCTTTGGATTTTTTTGTTGTTGTTGTTGAAATTTATATATTTTGCAGTGGAATACAGAATTTTTAGTCTTTCTATATGGCATCCTCTTTGGCAACTCTGTTCTTTTCCCCCTAGCATTACTTTTTCAGAATTCATTGGCTGTTAATATTGATTTCTCATTTAATAACAGAGTATTATCTCATAAAAGTCATTTTTGTGTGAGCCAGAACCAGCTTTTAGCTTGCCACTATTTAAAAGACAACCATGGAAACAGAGAATGGCCTATTTAGGTTCACACTAGGATAATGTCATGGCCAAAGTTTCTCAGTGATTAGTAACAGGTCCCATATAAATGAGAAAGGATTAAGACATTAGGACAATTACCCCATAATAATGATTTTAGATGACAACATTAAGGAAAATAACCTTTATGAGTAATTCTTCTATCAGTAAAACACAGTATACATTAGGAGAAGGCAGTGTTTTGTCCATAGCTGCATGCTAAAGTGATAGCTCTGTATGGCTTGGTGGGCTTTAACTCCTTTAAAGGAGAAACCTATTAATTCCTCACCACTGACTTCACCCACAAACAAACACAGGCAAAACCTTTATGTAATATGAAACCCTCCTTTCTTACTGAGGCAAGCAATTAAACTCAGAAGCTATTCTGACTTGAATTTGAGGGGAGGAGCAGTTACGTCTTGAGGGAGTGGTTCAAATTCATCTCATCATCAGCTCAGGCATGTACAAGCTTGACTTAGAAGCTGGCTTCTGCAAATCTTGTATTAATGAGGGCTGCTCCCTGATGCTTGCTTAGTGCTGGGAAAGCAGAAGGGGCAGAAGGTGTAGAGCCATCATCAAAGGGAGCACCAAGGGAGTAAGTTAGCTATTAAAAATAATGCACACACCGTGCCTCAGAATTAAAGGTTTGCTCACAAGAGAGTCAGGGAGTACCCCTATCTCACATTATCTTCAGAAGCAGCTGCACACACACAGAAAATCTCAGGATTAAAGCTCAGCCTCATGCACTTTAATGCTATAACACTTTTCCTCCTATTTTTTTCCTATTTATTTTAAATTCAAGCAGGATTACTCATACTTAGATGTGTACATGGAGTTTGGGAGGGTCAGACAAATAAAACAGGTAAAGTATTGATTAATCGGTTCATTTACATAAGCTCAGTTAATGAGAATAGCAAGATGTACCTGCTCCCTAATTATCCCTGAGTGGGTTGAAATATTTAATGTGAATTAAACAGCATTGATTTCCATGATAACACAGGCTATGAACTAGAACTTTTAATCAAAGCGGTAGAGTGGAACCTTTAAAAAAAAAAGTTCTTTTAAAGTTTTATATTCCCAGAGTCATTTGGGACTAATGAACACTGACTTTACAGCTTATTTCCATGTGCACCAAGAATTGTTGTCACTCTTAATCTGCAGTTTTCATGCTGTGAGCAAACTTTGTTCTGAAACCTTGATGAAAATCACCTTTTGCACTAGGGAATTTCCCACTAACAGACAGCAGCTGTGAACCTGGATCTGATTTTCTGGTAGAAGCAAAATCTTACTATTTGCAAAATAAAACCCCTAGCATATAAGCAGAAGTCATGCTTTGTGCTTGTAAAAATATATTTAATTTATTTACTCTTCTTGTTAATGAAACAGTTTTTACAATGCATCCTGAAAATCTTTGTCCCTTGCTGCTTACTGCTGATGAGGTTGTTAAATAAACTGCACAGAGACTTCCTATTTTTTGGGAGCCTGATTTGGGCACAGCATGCACATGTCAGCACAGTGGGTGACATTAGATGCATTCAGTTTCAGATTAGTAATTCAGCAGACTGAAGTGAAGTGTTATTTAGTACTAGTAGAAGGAAGCCAGATACCTCTGGAACACAGGCTAGCGTCAGCACTCCACAAGCTACTTTGAGTTTCTGGGAATTTTTGAGCAATGAGTTATTTCTAGTGGTACTTGACAAAGAAGAAACATGGCATTAGAATGCTCACTGAGTCAGTGTGTTTGAGGTGTCTCAGAACAGCACAAGCTGCCAGTGAAAAGTGATACAGAAATGTGAAAGAATGTCCTGAGAATTTTGTTTCTTTTGCTGTGTAATACCTTCCCACTTAAGTAATCTGTTTAAACCTACAGTGGAATTTGAAATGTGTCTTGCAGCCCTTATCACTGTTCAGACTACAGAGATGTTGTTATAGCCAGGCTGTATCAGATTACCTCAGTAAACTAGGGGAACAGATGAGGTGAAGAGGATTGAAAGTTTGGCCACAAGTTTCCACATGCTGTCAGCAGAGGTGCCTCCTGTGTAAGTGAATGGAATTCTCTCTCCAGGACTTCAGGGCCTGAAAATGCAAAGTGTTGAGGATCTTCTCAAAATCCTCAGCACCAGCAGTTCATATCTTCTGATGGGCAGATGGGAATGTTCCACACGACTGCTATTTTTCCACATAATCTAACCATAATTATTAAGGGAAGGCTGGATAATAAACAGTGGGATTACACGTGCAATTGCTCTCCGGAGAGCTGATTGCTCAAGACCCTTACTATTACTGAGAAAAGAATCTGATTAAATGAATCTGCCACTGAAATTATATAAGTAAAAACTCTAAAACTACAAGGGAAAGCACACTAGCAATTGCAGATAAGGAATAAAAAATGCCATGGTAATTAAATGCTCTGGCCTTGATTCCCTTCTCTTATACCTGTTTAGAAACAATGGAGTGTCTCCTACAAGGTGGGGAAAAAATCAAATTTTTTCTTTCTTTCTTGCATCATTCCTTACAAACACTGTTGTGATTTTTTCATTAGCTGTATGTTTGAGACTATTTTTTCTCATTCTAAGCCTTGAATAATTATTGAGTATTCTACATTATTCAATAACTAATCTTGTAATCTCATTTCTCACTGGTTAATCCCAGGGAATATTACACTTTAAGGAGAATGATGTCTTAGGAAATCATGTGCTTCTCTACACACAGTCATTAAAACTACAGACAAACACTTTATATAAATACAACAATTTTATGCTAAAATACAGCAGGAGCAGTAGCAGCCTTTCGTTTTCAGTTCACCCTTTGTCAAATGGGTCGAGGTTTGCCCTTTAATCCAGGCCATGCACAGAGCACAGCTGGGCTCCATCTTGGGCTCTCCCACAGCCTTCCTTGAGCCGGTCAGAAACCTCCCCAGCCTCCTCCCCAGCTGCAAAGACACTTTCGCAAACCTACTTGGATGTTACCAAATTCTGAAAGCTGTTAAGTGCAGAACCTTGACTTCAGGAAAAATCTGCAATAAAGGCCCAGGGACTTGGGCTGGTCCCTACTTCAAAAGCACAGTTACTTGTTTACTTCATTTCTATTTTGATGTACAGACACCCTCAGATGCCAGAGAGCCACTGGGACATCTTGTTTGTCCTCCATCTGCTGCATCCCATCCTGTCCCTCTGGAAATATCCCCGTATCACTCTGCTCAGGATGCTCACTTTATCTTGGGGCAAGTAAGGGTTTCCCCATGCTGGGATTAGGTGCTAGGAAAAACAGTTTTACCTAGGTAGTGTGGCAGTGGCAAAACTTGGTGCCTGGTCTGTCCTGTGCCCTGTGTGTGATGAGTCACTGCTCTGATGGAGAAGGAAATTTTCCAGAGGGAGAGCTGTGTGGCCAGTAGTGCAAGGCCAGTGGCAGGTGTAGTATCCAGAGAGAAACTTTGGAAACTGATCCCAACCACATTATGTAACCTTGCTCTTGTATCATTATTTGGGGATTTTTAGTAAGTGATTTCCATTTTGTTCTACCCCCAGGATAATAAATGGTGCTTCATTGTAGCAAAAGATTCCCTGGAAACAAAAGCCTGGTACAGGCAAAATGGGGGGAAAAAATCTACTCATGAATGGGGATGCAGAATATTTCTTTTATCAAAAGGATATTACTTTTGCAACATTTCCTTCTTTCACTTATCCTGTAGCCATACTTATCTGCTGTCATATTTGAAGCAGATTTGTTCATTATAATCATACTATCCTAGCATTGTAGTACTGCATTCATATTCATAGACCAAAATAAAACTGGATACCTAGAACATAGTTGCCTGTTGTTTGCCTGGAAGACAAGCTGCACAAAAGGTGTCCTTTCCAGATGGCAAAATCATTCATCCCTCCACCAATCTCCACAGCCACAAAACCCTCCACACATCCCAGGAAAAACATATAATACAATATTATGATGTGAAAATAACTGAAGATGTGGATTCCACTTGCCATATGGAAATGCTTTCTCCTGATTTTTTTTTTCCCCAAGATCTCTGTTTGCACTATGCAAATAAGATGATCTCTTCAACATACACTTTAAAATTTCAGTTGTTTTGATGGCAGCATCTGTAAATGGAAGAACTGCAAGGCTGGGTGGAAGATAAGATGGGACAAGTGTAGTCACAAGTTTTTCACCGTTTGTGCATTACATTCAGACTAATAAAATCAGTTATTTCCCCCCACATTATTTATTTTTATTATGTATTTACCTACACATGTTTAAACATCTTCAAAGCCTGCAGTGGAATAAATTACATAGTGAAGAAATGTCTCAGGTCTGCAAGACACACCTTGTTGAAGACAGGTAATATAGTCAAAGAACAAGAAAAACAAAAGAATGCTGTGCCAGCATCATGATGGGGTTTAACCTGTGCATTTTCTTTGTAAACTCAGCCATGTCCCACAGAGATACATTCCATATTGCTCATTATCTACCCAAAAAAGTCTTAATCTCTCTTTGTATATGTTCAAGCATGTCATCAGATTGAGCCCTTTGTTTTTTCAAGTGCAAGAACAATGAAGAGCAAGAGCAATGAATCTCTCAGTCCCTCATCCTAAACTCCATGCAGTTTGACTAAGTGTCCTAATGCACTGCATATTTCTTCCTGGAAAGTTCTATTTATTTGAACTAAATATGCTTGAAAAGCAACAGTCTTTCATAAAGTTTATATGAGTGTCATATGTTTAAAGCAGATGATCTGAAGTCTTGGAGAAGATAACAGAGTATAAACTCTTCATATTCTCCCTTCCCGCAGAGCTCATAAACTTTGCAAAAGACCACGGGTGAGCAGATGCTTTCACAAAAGATAAGTGCACCAGTGGAGTTACTCCACTGCCTTTCCAAAAAAAAAAGAAAAGAAAAGAAAATCAAAACCTCCGAACTCCACTGATGCAGCCAATGAAATATTCAACCTTCTTCCCTTCCAGTATAATCAACCTCAATGACATTGGGTTTTTGCCTTCCAACTGTATAAACATATCTTAAGCCAAACAGCCGAGATTCAAGGGGAATTATAAACATTGCACGTGCAGAATTTTATTTGAATCTGCACATTATAATTAGCAACTTGCAAGGATGTTGCAATTATATCTAATTATGATAGGACTAAGATGACTGTAGTGGATTAAGATTACTACACTGTCCAAGTCATGTTGACAATGTTTGCTGGCAGCTGCTGGGGTACACATACATATCATGTTTATCAGTGAAACCACCACTGCAGGAGGGCCAAACTTCAGAACCTACCCAGCCAGTGGCAGATTAGGCAGGGAAGCTGAGAGTAAAGGTCAGAAGATGGAAACTGTGGAACAGAGCGGGGAAAAGAGATGTCATCTCAGGAAGGCTGTAAAACATTTCTGTCCTTTACGTTTACATCACATTTTGTCTCCGTGCTCAGGAAGGTGTGTAATTACACTTTGTTTAACCAGCACTGTGTTTAGCCTGGCACAAAGTTAAACATCCCACAGAACATGATGCTGAATGCTTGTTTTCCATTACCTTTCTGGAGCACAGGTAAATGTAATCCCAGAATTACTAAAACTCTCTATTTCATCACTAAGGCAAGTACAATCAGGCTCAGCACAAGACCTGGATGCTCACAAGTGAGATGCTCTCATGGCCTGGTCTTTTGGGGGGAATCCAAGACCAACATCAGCCACCTCTGCCCTGCATGAGAAAAGGTGGGAGTCACAAAGGAAAAATCCCAACCCCACATCACTGAGCAAAGAAAAATGGAGAAGATTATTAGATCTGAGCACACCCCACTCTGGAGGGAAGGGGTCTGAGGGAAAGGTCTGGAAAGGATCAGGACAGTGACATGAGTTTGCAGCCTTAACATTCAGGTCTACAGTCCTCTCCTGGGTCAGGGATAACTCACCCCCATTAAGGGAAAGATCTGCATTTTAATGGCATAATCTGGCAAAGGCAGAAGCCTGGCAGCATAACCCACTCTTATCTGGCCTTTGCATACCTTGTTTACATACAGCCTTCACATATTCTCCCACTGGCTAGGTGACTCCATTGTGCCAGACATATCCAGGAAATTTTGTCCAGGAGGATTTTGAGGATTTGCTTAGGCTTCCTGGGTATTTAATCACTTTGAGGAGTTCAAGTGATAGATGCATGCCTATTGAGGGCATAATGCAGTCATGCAGCTCACGAACAGCATTTCTAATGCTTTCAGAAGCATCAGTGAACTCCTCAATATATCTGATGGATAATGGTCTGCATGTGTGTACCAAGACCACAAGGTTTGTGTTGAAAGTGCTGGACTTACTGTGGATGTCATTCATGGTAAGCCCAGACATTGCAGGACAGTCTACACAGAGGATGACCTCCCTGGTTTGTCTGTAGGTGCTGTCCAGTTTCCAGGGAAACTGTGTATAAAGCTGCAGAATTTAAAGCTATCAGAGTGAGGCAGGATGAGGAAGGGAAATGCCAAACACTTATCTAGGTCCTGGAAATAAGGAGAAGTTTCTTTTGTATTATCAAGAGAAGCAAGGTGAAACATCTCGGTGTTTTCTGTCCAGTTAAAGCTGGCATTCATAGCATTCTCCAGGGCCTGAGTTGGAGGTCAAGAGGAGGGCTCATTTTTCAGGAAACTTAGAAGGAAACTCAGGACTGAGAAGCCCTCTACAAAGCATCATGTTCTTTCTCCTCTCAAGTGCTGTGTAGCAAAGGCCAATTTGCTGGCTTGACTCAGGCCCAGCCACAGAGCTGATGCTGGAGCCCTGAGAGCAGGACTGGATGGTGATGCTCGGTGGAGCTGGTCATGCCTGGAGCCCTACACTCACACAGGTCTGCTGCAATTAACTCATTACAGCTGAATTTTGTGCATAGAAAGTAGAGTTTCATGACATACAATAAACCTTCAGGAACAATTTTGAAGCCCTGTAACAAATGATCCCTGAGATTGCTTCAGCAAGTGCTTTTGCTCTTATTTTTAACAAGAAGAGATGAGATTCTGAGCCCTAGAGAAAAGGTTCTTCCTTGTAATTTGAATGAGCATAAATTTTAAGAACTCTTGAAGTTCCTTTCCAGCTCAAGCTAACAGCCCTTCATTCACAATTACATGTTTCAAACCATGGCCAATAGCAAATATACAGAAAGAAAAAAGAAAGAAAATTAAAAGAGAAACAGAGAACATCCAGAGTGACCCTTCTCTTGGGCTATTCTCCCACACTTTTGTGGTCACTTTTTAAGCTGAAGATTGCACCTGGGTCAACGTGTTTAATAGCATGCTTCACCAAAACTTAGTATGAACAAGAAATCCTTTCATCTTTTAAAGCTCTCTTTCATAATCACAAGGAGACTCTTTCACACGACCCACCTACCAGAGCAGTTTCAGGGCAGCATTCTGTAGCCTGACACTCCCTGGGAATATCTTGCTACCATCTTACATTTCTACCTCCCTTTTCCTGGCACTCAGACCTGCTTGTCACACTAATGCCAGGCTTACACACAACTTGTTGTTTGAATGTTTGATCACCAGTAGCCATTAAGCTTTGAGAAGTAATGATTAGTGAGAAGAGGTTCCAGATTCTTCTGAGAGAGGAAGAAAATCCTGTATTATTTTCTGTACCAATACAATACCGTGTGTAGGTTTTTATGTATTACCTAATCCTCTAGGTTCCTTTCTGCACAGGGGTGTGAGGGCATTTTATTTCTTCACCCGACTAGTCAAAAGCCTCGGTGTGTTTAGTGACAGTCCCTATTGCCCGTGGCTCCGTACAGAAACGCCAGGTATTGGGTGACACAGCTGGGAGGCCTGCGGGAAGGTGACCCGGGGGATGTGCCCCTCCGCTCCAGAGCCTGCTGCCCGCCGCCCCGCTCGGCGCTTACCGTAGCCCATGAGGGACTCGCAGCTCCATTCCCCGCCCTGGTCAGGCCTCCTGCAGTTCTGCCACAGCGACGCTTGTTGCACATAGGGCAGGGTCTGCGACTCCAGCCAGCCCCTGCCCGCCAGCGCGATGATGCCGAAGATGACCCCTATGCCCAGGAGCAGGGGCAGGATCCATCTGCAGCGCGTGTAGTCGAGGCCGTACTTCACCATGGCTCAGGGCAGGTGCCGGCAGGACGAGGCCCTCTCTGCACAGGCCACGCAGAGCGATGGGCGCCTCTGCAGAGCTCCTGGAAAGGCCGTGCCGGTGCCTACGAACGCGTGTGCAGATGTTGGAGAAAAGCTTTTCAGCCAGGACAGACACAGCGGAGAGAGAGGGAGGGATGGAGGGAGGGAGGGAAGGAGCTCCACCTAGCTTCAGATGAGTAAGAGCTGCCGCTGAGCAATAACCAGTTGAGCTGGGGAGAAGCTTGAGGCTGGGTTTATCTGTGGGATCTTCTCTGCCCTGCTGACTAGGTAACAAATCAGGAGGTGTTTACCCTCAGCATTTAACACTTTCCTTCCTGACATCCCCACCAGCGGCTGTGCTTACACCTTTCTATCTTCTAAGGGATTTGCATTAGGGCAGGAGAAAGCGGAGATGAGAGGGAACTGTTTGCATGACATGGTGGATGCTTCTGAAACTTGCCACCTGGAGGCTGTGAGCTGCCTTTCTAGGACTCCATTTAACAATAAAATCATACCTTACTTTTTACAATTAAAGGAATTCCCATACCTGTTATAAAGCTAAGGCAATAAAGAGTGTCACTGTCGGCTCTTCCCCTTCTGGAGCATAGGTACATAGAAAAAGAAAAATATGGTATGATGTGGATATAGCCTTATTGGGAGAACAAAGGCAGAGTTCTGTTTGACTGAGCCTCACAAGCACTCCCTGAGTGTGGATCTGGCTGTACACACACTGCCTTGGGCCTGTCAGAGCCTGCCTGCAGCTGCTTAGAGTGCAAGGCAGGGATGAGCCATCACCTCTCTATGCCCTGGGAGGATACCCAGCCGAGTGCGGGCAGAGTTTTCTGTCTGTTGGCTCAGAAGCGATATTGCTGTGTTCCCTGCACTCTCCCTTTGAACTAACACATGCTACAACCTAGCATTTTAGTAGGGCCCAATTGCATTTACATCTGGAAGCAGCTGCAGCCCTTGATCAAAGCTGGTTTGTGTAAAATACAGTTAAGCCCAGAGGATGCAAAGTATCCTTTGCTCCCGTGGTGGTTTTTGTCAGGTAGGGCTGCATCCAAGTACTGACTTCATTTACTCAAAGAAATTTGTTATTGTATCGCAGCTCTCACGGAGCAATGTGACAGCTATGAACTGTTTGTGAACTGCAAACTCCACAGCATTTTTCCGAATTAATATTCATAAATCAATAATGGCCTAAATAAAAGAAATTAATCATTTACATTGCATTGATACACTGTGCCTGAAGAAGCATTGAGCTTGCAGAGAACCAAACTGGAACATCCATGGCAATGAGCTGCAGCACAGTGAAAAAGTAGTAACTCCATGAAGAATTCGATTTGAAGAAGTAAATTTGACACCATGCCTTATCTCTCATCAGATACCTTATTTGCCTGCTGGTAGATTAGCAGTGGTGTGGCTGCCTTATCTCTCATTCTGGCCAGCTGAAGCATCCTGCCAGCAGCTGCCCTGTGGCACAGAGAGTCCAGTATCCCTGTGGTTGTGAGAGGTCTGAGAGGTCCATCAGGGGTATCCAACAGGCCTCTGTGAGAGCAGGAGACATTTTTATTGTTTTGGCCATTTAATTTGAATGTTGCTGAAAGCTACAGCCAACTATGAAGACACCTCAGCTGCTGTTTTGAGTTGGAAATAAGGGATAATCTCACATTTTTTGTAAAGTACAGAACTTTACGGAACAACCATTTCCTTAGAAGAGGATGTATCTTCCATTGTAGTCCACATTTGTGCTATCCACAAATTCAGTTTTCATTAACCTAATGTCTAAAATATCATTACCTGTTATATAACACTGCAATATATATAATTTTTATGCATGATTTAAAGAAATATTTACATTAAAGGCAATATAATTTGAAGCCCAACCTTAGTATGCTATGCTGTTATCTGCAAGTCATTTGAGTCTGTATCTGCATGTTCATTCTGCTGCCACAGCTGAGGTAGAAGTGGACACAATAGAATCCAAAGGTTTGAGAGAACACAGGTTTGGATATTAAATGGTTTTTAAAAGATGGCTTCAGAAATACTCGTGAATGTGGCAGTAGGGTATAGACAAGCCTGCACTCAGCTGTCTGTATCTAGTCTCTTGCCAAGTTTCAACCTTTCACAAAATTACAGCTTTTTAAGGATATAGGCAAATCAAATTAAAGTGATTTGGTACCTGAAATCTAGTATGAAGAGAGGTATTGTCATGCATTTGAGAGCCAATGGCTGTTGAGGACTAAAATGGTCCTCTCTGAATTTAGAATGCTCAGCCATGTTTCAGGTAGGCACTTACTGAAGGATTTGTCAGCAGTTTCTATTACAGCTCACCTGTGGATGAATGCATACTGCCACAAATGTTAGCATTTGCAAGGTGATACCACAGATGACATTATCATGTTGTGAAAGAAAGGTGAGTAGTATTCAGTCACCATGAATGTTTCTGTGTCTTGCCCACCTTTGTCATCCTTAGGTACCTTAGAATTACAAGCAATCTTCACATTCTGTTCAAGGGTAATTTGAGATATCTTGAACAGTAGAGAGGGAGATACATCCAAAGGAAATAAAATTATGTATCCATCTCTTATAATTCTAATACATGATCCTATGCAAACAGGAAAAAAAATATTGGAAACATTAAGTGCAGCAATGACGTACCTTCACCATGCTTCATCTTTTACAATGTATGAGCTGGGTGTTTACATGAAAGCAAATGCTTGTTCTCCTTCTCCAATATCTGTGGACAAACCCTCCTCGCTGACACCAGCATCATCTGCTGATGGTGAAGATACATTATCAATGTTAAAACTGTTAGACTGTAGTGCACTTTCTGCACCTAAAAATATTGCTAGTGAACCTTCATTGTTACTTGAGGTAACCAAGTAAGCAGGAGGATATTGATAAAACAAACAATTCTACAGCATTAGAGTTAGAAATAAAAATATGCTTTTTTCAGCCAAGACACAAATTATTTTCTTAGTGGAAGAAGAAGCTAACAAATCACTGACAGCATATTTTCATTCACCCTTTGTCTCTGACTGGTCAGCTGAGCTGTATAAATGACTGGATTGGCATAAGTTGACCAGCTGTGGTGCATGAATTTTGCAGCAAGCACATATTCATTCCCTGATATTCACACTGCTTATAAACAAGAAGTCCCCAGAGTTTGGATTTTAAAAGCTTTGCTAGGATTATTTTATAATCTGTTCTTTTGTGTTCTACCTTACATCTAACAGGTCACTCTGAGCATAAATCCTGTAACTATTACTACTATCTTTACTAATCTATTTACAATCATTGGTCCTTTTATTTTGCTATTAATGCCAATCTACTGTGGAAAGGGCTGCACTGCAGTTATTGTTACAGCCAGAGCCCAAACAGTGATGCAACTCAGACAGCCACATTGTACCTTGTGGTCACTCCCTGTACTGTGCATCCCCTGGGCAGTAAGGCAAATGGTGTTCTCCGTGTGACTAATATTTCATCCATAGCAAACACATGTAGAAAAAGACCTTTAGACAACATTGCAGAATCATCCTGTAGAAATACATTCTGAACAAGACCCGACTTTACATCTTTGCAGAATAAAAACACCCTCCTACAAAAATGTGCACAGTTGAGATCTTGTAGTTTTGCCCACACTAACGCTTTCTGAGGAGCTCTCCTGTGGTGGCCAGGCACTGTGACTTCTCCGTGGTGCTTATGATGACCTGGGGAATGGTGGGTGCTCCATCCTGCTGCTGTGCACTTGGGAAAGCTTTCCTCTATCTGTCCCACACAGCACAGGAAAGCTCTGCCGATGTTGGATACTTCCTCTGTTCGCTGACTGCTGAGCTTGGAGGAAAAGTCCCAAAGGGTTTTGTTAAGATTTTTAGCAAGAGCCATCCAGGACCAGCTTGCTGCAGGGCCTCCAAAGCCTGCCCCGCATGCAGCACTGTCTGGCTCTTGTCAGTAAAGCAGGCTTGCCTTGACAGGACAAAGGCGTAGGCTTAAAAGGGCTTCCTTCCTCTCCTTAGCAAGGCTACATGTGCAAACCAGTAAGTTTTAACACCTGAGACGCAAACATGGGGTGACATCCAGGATTGTCTTTTATGTGAGCAATTCAAGACTGCATTGGGAAAACAGAAATAAGGAAAACACAAGATTGGGAAAGTACAAAGACTCTGTGTGCCTGAGCATGGATTTAACTGTCAGCTAGTTTTTGCTTAAGGACATGATAAGCTGTATATTGGAACAAGGTTTAAACCCGAAGTATTTCCTACAGAGGCTCTGTAGAAGTTTAATCAGTTCAGTCAACTCCCCCTTCTCCAGACAGAAGGCTGAGATCAAGGGTGTCCTGTAATCCAACTACTCAGTTGGGAGCTGAGATGGCCTCTGGACACTTGTAACCATTGTGAGTGTCTATTTTCCTTGAGTGGCTGTCAGGAGTCCAAGCTCTCCAGTGAGCATGCAGAATCACAAAATGAAAGAATCATAGCATGTTGTGTACAGGGATTTTATGAACCTGTGGGTAAGCAGAGTGGTACAGCACAGTCCTGTTCTACATATGGGATAATTTTACTTAAGCTACTTGGTTTGGGCTCCAGAACTTCTCTGTGGCACAGGTAAGCTCACTAAATACTTGTCCTGTTGTAGTGGATCATAACAGTAACTCCTTGTAAGGCATAAAGCTCAGTTGCCTTAGGAGAGGAATAAATATCAGCTTCACTTAGGTAATTCCCAGGTGCCACAGCCTTGCTACTTACAGTTCTCTGTCAAAGAAATGGCTTTTATCTGCTCTGCCTTATGGGTCAGTTGGGAATATCTGCTTGTTTAAACACTCTGAGATTTACAGATATGACATGCATGCTAAGCATGTCTTAAGGGGTTTCAGCCAGAAATTTTCACTTTGAGATTCTCCAGCCAAAAGAAAGATTTTGCTGAAACTAATGTGTTACATGGAGATTATGTCTTCAGTTTTAAATGTTTGATGTGAAATTGATTTGACAACAGAGCTAAAATTAAAACAGAAGTCTCCTAGCAACATTTTCAACTTACTGTCTTATTACCAAATGCCAATTATGATTTTCCCAAGTTTTGTTTCGTGAGTTGTTTTGTCTTTCTATTTCAAGTCAGAAGTTAATTTTCATGTATAACAGGTCACCTAAATTATTTTTTTCATTATAAGTTCTGCTTATTTCCTGTTGTAAGGGATCGCTAACACAAAGAGAGCTTAAAAATAGGCTATTTCCTGAAAAGGGACTGTAATGGCCACAGGTCAGCTCCTGCCCCAATCATTTGCCTCCATGCATATTCAGGACTGTGACCAGCAAACCAGCCTGCTTCAATCCGTGATCATTTCCCAGGGCAGCACACTGAGGGACAGGACTTGCCTGGCTTTTATGTTCAGTTTCATCGGAGTGCTCACTCCAAACCTTTCTGGGCCCTCTCAAACTCAGTGAAAACTGATTTCCAATGTATCACCACAAGTCTTAGCAAACTTTGGTGCTTATAAAATATTCTATATTCACAAAGAACTCTGTGAAAATAGCATGTGTTGTCCCCATTCCCAAGAATAAATAAAAAGCAGCAGCCATAGCAACTCTTCTTGTGTTATTCAATCCTGTGAAGATGAACCCATGAGGAATATAATTAATTTCTATTTATTGATTATATTATGTAATGCATAGTTCTTATCACAAATTATTATCTTGTTTATAGCTGCATATTACAGCTGTAATATATAAATAAATATTACAGCTGAAATATTTATATTATAAAGCTCCAGGCATGTCTGTATATGTTCTCCTACAGTCTTTATTATAAATACAACCTTATTAAATTTATATGTTCAAAAATCGTAATGAAAAAACCCTTTGGATTATTCTGACAATTCTCAAGTAATTTAAATGTAATTTTACGTATGCAAAATTTGAGAGCATTGGATTTTTGCCTGGGATTTCTAGATGTCAAGCTTCATAGCTGGTGTAGCTTTGCCCACACTTTAGGACACAAGGAAATCCCAAAGAAAAGTCTGCTTACTGTACCTGTGCAGACCCGCATCATGGAGTCATTGGAATTATCTCATAAATACATAGCACATGTGCAGGAAATGGGATCTACACATATCAACTGCTGCACCTGTGCAGTAACACAGGCATTTACCAGGTTCTGTGAACCCACTGCACATGGATTTTGCTACTCCTGTATGGATACCTGTTAGAGGAATCAAATTTAGAAACTCAGCATCTCTATTTTTGACAAACGCATCCTTCAGATTTGATCAAACTTTATTCTGGTTATGAGTATCCTTTCCCAAGTCCATTTAAAAACCTGTGCAACTTCACCTATTGGCACAGATTAACCTGTTTTTTCAGGGTGCTGTTCCATACTGCCAGTAATCCCCACTGCTCTGAGCTGTGGGAACAGTCCCTCAGCTCTCAGATGTTGTGCATCTCCTGAAGCATTTTGGTTTCCATAGATATGTGTGCTTGGTTCATCAAACTTGGTTAGTTTGTAAGTGCTCAATGACCTCAGCAACTCTTTTTGTGTGTGTCTGTGTGCAACATTTTCTCCTAGCACGCGGTTGTTTTTGTTTCTGGAGTGCTTATCACCATAACAATCCTTCCCCCTCCCAAATGATCTCTTACTACACTCCCTTGATTTATGTATGCATCCCACATCCAAAAGCCTCTGTATGCAGGATGTAAAGGTCAGGTGAATAATCTTTTAGAATTCTATCTTGTCAATGAATTGTCTAAAAAATTAGTCACTTATTACTTCAACTAAAAATACAAAATCCCAGTGGGGTGTGGCAGCTGTTTCCCACATCCATGAGATTTAAGCATTAATCATCCCATTCAGGTCAATTAGTCTTCCCTAGCACTCAGTCAGGCACATTTTTGATTGCTCATTACTCCTCCTGAGACAAGGGCCAAATGTGCTCAGATTCCCCTGAACTGCTCTCTCTTCTCACGAACTGGATTAGAAGGAGCAACCCTGCAGCCTGAAGCTCACTGGAGATATTCAGGGGATTTTAGTGAGCACAGACTTAGGCTGTAGCCTAATACAGACTGGTAGGTAAACAGGAGTACAAATTTTCTTCCTGTCAAAAGAAGGGCATTATAGAAACCCTGCAATTATCTTGAGAGCATTTAGGAAAATGTAAAAGGAGCAAAAATATTTTTCCCATTTGTTTATTTAAAATTAGAAGTAATTAAAAAGGGGGAGACGTGGAACCAAAACCCTAAAAGAAACACATACAAGGCACTAGAATCATGGGTAGTAAATGAATATTAAAATTAAGACATTTAGGGAAGAGGACAGATTAAAAAAAAAACAGGAGAGTGATGAACCTGTCTTTCCAGAAATCAGAAGCCACAGGCTGGTGTAAGACATCAGTGACTGACTGATTTGATCTCTTTAGGAATGCTACCAGGACGGGGCTATAATATGGGCCATGCATAAACTGAGGTTGGAAAGGGGAAAGTTTCTAATCATGGGAGAAGTGCAGCCTTCCACTGAAAATAGCAGGCGAGTACACCATCTTTTTTTCACAATTTAAATTTCTTGATCATTGTAGGAAAGGCACTTAGAACAGTTTTGATAAAGAGCAGACTTCCCACACGCAAGACCTCCCATAGACTGTTGTGTATTTAAAATATTTAGAGTTCCCCTTTAAGCTGTGGTGCACTGAAGAGGCTTTGGCTTAGGAAAGAACATTCTATACCTGGTACTTCAGTGAAAGTGCACAGACATGTTTTGCAGTGCATTCTGAAGCTTATTTGACTGGAAAATGAAGTTGCTGCCTCCTGGACATGAGGTCTTTAACTCCATTTTATTAACCTGGCACTTTATGGATACTGATAGTCAAGTTAAGAGAAGAAAATAATGGCTTATTTGTTTGATTTTATGAAATTAATCCACGAACAACAAACACCACCAAGTTGCTACAACCATCAGTTAAAACATTTTTAATTAAGCCACATTTGAAACGAGTGTCACATACATTAATATCACTTGAAAGTAATTAATAGCTCTTTGCAATAGCTTTCTCTGGAACATCTTAGTTGTGTAACATGCTGGTTATGCTTCTACCCCTCCCAGTACATTCAGAGCCAAGTTTATTTTACATCAGTCCTCTTTTGACAAGTTATTCCAATGCTTATAAAAAAAGCATACAAAAGACTTAAATTATGCTAAACCTGATTATCATATTGCCATACCATCCTCCCTGTCATTAGGAAAGGTGTCAATTTTCTTATACTTTCTTCTCCTTTCAACTTCAGTTGTACAAGGGTTTTCCTGACTCCTTTCTCTGCTGTGTTTTGAATTCACTAGAAGTAGGTACTATCATTACTTATGATAAAGTAAGTCTACACAGTATTCCCCATCAGCCAGTATTGTACAGAAAAGGGAAAAAAAAAGTTTTAAAAGGACATGTTTGTCACAGAACTCTCTTATTCAGCAAGAATCATAAATACAATTGATTGTATATGCCACAACTGAGCTCGTAACACGATTTTGAAGCCTGCAGACATTTATGCTCTGTAAAGTTATAAAATACAGGCCTAGAAGGGACCTTCAGGAATCACCTGGCCTCTCTAAAATAGGATCACATGCAATATATATCATTATCAAATTGAAAAAGGTGTTACAAAATGGAAAGCTATACAATATATAATACAAGAAATACAGGGTATTGCAAAAGATCAGTTGTAAGTTACTTTAGCTTTACAGTCTGTTGGTTCTTGCTTTCTATTTTGTACATGTGCATGAATACACATACCCACACACTTACCCTCTCCCAGGTACCAGGGTCATGAGAGTAAGAAATAACACAGAGAAACCTGCAGCATTTGCTTTCCTCCCCACCTGTATCCTCCTCAGTCTGCCTTTGCTAAAGCTACTTCTCCCATAGCTGGAAGAGGAGTTCAAAAAATGAACTTTTTTCTTCTTACCCAGCTGAACAAAGCCCTGACAAAGATTATAGACCATCATTAAATCTGCTGTAAGATGCTGCAGGTCCATGACCAGCACAGACATGGCTATGCCTCGCTGGAATACTTAGTTGGAATTGCTGGCTGCAGAAACACAAATGAGAAGCCAGCAAGGTTACTCCAACATTGATGTCTGTATGAAGTTTACATGTGTAAATTGCTCACAGAACTGCCTTCCTATTTCTACCTGTTATGCCTACTCACTCACAAAGCAGCCCAAATTTGCTAAACTCTGAGGTACCTACAGTGTTAGAGACTTTTGGAGGTTTTTAAACACCTTATGCTAAAATTTCCCTCCAAAGCATAGTGATAATTAAAACACTGCAACTTTACAAAGACAGACAAATAGAATAGTTTATGTTTCTGCTCAAAGAAACATAAACTAAAACAGCATCCCTCATATACCATGTAAAAATGTATGTAGTTTAGCATCTGAATCCATTACAACATATTTATGTGATTCCATCACAAGTCCTGCTGTGGCCACAAACCAACCAATGTTACATTACCCACTGTTATGTTACACACACCAGCTCCATGCTTCAGAAGAGACGCTGTCCAACAGCACCAATGGGTGAAAAATAAATTTTAATTTTATTTTCCCCTTAATTTAAATAGCTAATAGTCAACAACAGTCCAGTAACAGGAATGAGAAAAGATTTTTTAGGCAGCAGGTGGCTGTGATAGTATCACAGAAGTTTCTTCCTTGGGACTGACTTTGGAAGAAGAAAAAGCATCCCTTGGAAGGCTGTGTTTTTTCCTAGCTCCATTTAAAGCACTTTTGTCAAAGGTGAAAAAAAAACAACCTATCTCGCAGGACCCACTAATGAATGGGTTGTTGAAAACCTATCCTTTTCCTTTCTACACTTGAAACACTATCATCTATATTCATAAGAAAATATTTGAATAAAATAAGGATGATTCAATTAATTGGGAGGGGAAGGAGCAAGTAAACCACCCAAACTAAACTGACATGAGAATATGTAAATAATACTTTGGATAAAAGCTATTTGGTTTAAGATGCCAATGTTTTTTCCTAATTTATTGCCAGGCACAGTAAGAAATATACTGGCAAAATAAGGTGAGTTTTTTTAGTCTCCTACAATCACACCAAATGTACATCAGAGGTGTTCCTCTGTTTTGACAGTTGACTGTACTTGGACTTAATCTTTCAATTTAAGTATGGTGCTCTCTCTGGGGAGGAGTAGTAATAAGTAGGCTTGATGTTTCCCAGGACTTCATCTTCCCAGTTGGGGAGACAGCAGAAGAAGAAAGCACAACCTATTACAACAACAGTGCTGGCCCAGCCAAAGCCATAGGCCCAGCTGAACATGTTATCTCCTGTCAGTGGAATGTCTTCTGTGAATTTCACTGGATAAATGACCAAGCCAATGATCTGGAATGCAGCTAGAGAGAGAAAAGAAATAAAACCAGGAGTAAGTTACAGTGAACATATTATGGTTCCCACTAAGAAAAGGTGACTGGAGATAAGTGCATACTTAAGATAGGTAAGAATTAGCCTCAGACCTGCAATGAAATCTGCATTGTTACAGAGGTATGTGACTTCTGTCCCGGGCAGATGCCCACGCCTCTGTGGCTGTGGCATCTCAGCTGCCATTGCCAGGTTGCTAAGGCACATACCTGCGTGCCGTGACCAGCCCTGTCCCACAGCCAGCACCAGGAACCCTGCCAAGCCAGTTACCTCCAGAGCCGCATTCCTCCTCCTCCCATCAGAAAGGTGGGAAGAACCCAGGGCTCTCAGCTCCTAAGTCTTAGTATGTGACATGCAGGGTCAAAGGTGTTGGGTGTCCCCATAAATTGCTTTTGGGAGAGTGAGAACTGACAAAGGCCACTGGAGCTTCCCTACCCATTATGCTTTCAAAGCGCAACTCAACCTTCCCTTGTTCCCCATGAAAATGAGTCATAAACCAGACAAAGACAGCTAATTTCATAAGGGAGGCTCCATCTAGCATGTTTTCCTGCTGATGCCTGTTTCACATCTAAACCAACCTTGTCTTTGTGCCCAGCCTTACCAACAACAAAGAGCAGGCCTCCAATTCCTCGCACAAAGTTGAAGCGGAGGATCTCAATTGAGAATGCGATGACTGCAAGGGCGAAGCAGATGACCAGGATCACAAAGCCAACGAGGTATGTGGCAGCTGCTGCTCTCCCCCACCCTTGAAGAGAAAACAAGAAAGGTATGACACACAGCAGTACTCTCCTGTAGGTCATTGCAGCTCTTTGGTTTTCTTTAATCACTTTTTTACTGAAACCCTTTACTGTAAGAAGCATGTCCTTATGTCAAAGCAATACTGAATGCCTACAAAGCACACGGCTGGAGAGCAGGGGGCACCGTCACTGCTGGAGCAGCACAGGACTCCCTGCCTGCTAACTTGTCTTGCTGAAAAGGGGGATAGAGTGCAGCACAGAAGAGAGATAATGCCTTCAAACTCTGTGTCTCTCGGACACCCACAGATACCTGAGCAGATAGGGCACACAACTGCTGACAATGCCCTTTATCATTACAGCTCCTGTTTGATACACAAACTTACAAAACCACTTCCATGCACAGGGCAGTGTGAAAGCAGACAGGAGGGTACCACCACAGGAAATAACTGCTGGGAAATGATAGTGCTGCCTGAATAAAACTTCTGTTTGTTTATGACAAGAACAGAGCATGTGGAGCAAAATAAGCTTGGCCAAAAAGAAATAAACCTGCAAGAGCTGAAAAGATGACGATAAGAAAGTTCTTGAAAATAAGTATCTATTCACAGCTAAAATGTAGGAGGTGGAAGAGAAACAACAAAATCTGAGGTAAAAGTTGGTGAGTCCCCTTTGAATCATTACTTTGACGTTTGCTGGAACAGGGTGTATCAAGCTACTTAGTATCAAGCTACTGCACGCTGGAGAGGCTCAGGCACGAAGCAAGCGGCTGTATTCTGACAGAGCAGTGCCAGCATCCAGAACTCACCTGCCACAGGCCAGGGCCAAGGCAGCAGTGGCAGGAAAACCTCCTAGAAAAACAGCCAGCATTCTACTTTGGCAGTAACACGGCCTTGAAAAGGCCCTCTCACACCTTGTCCTCTTCAGAAACCAAGCAATTTAGGTGAGCCCAGTGCAAACGACTACAGGCAAAGGTGTTCCTGCCCTGGAGGCAGGATACCTGCCCACAAGGGCTAAACCATACTGGCTAGTGCTTTGTTTTCCAGTCAGCTGTCATCACAGTTCAATTCCCACATCTACATATTGTGGGTTTCTACTTTCACACACTCAGACAGAGGCAGGGCCAGATCCTGAGCTCCCTCTAATGTAGGAATAGGGAGATCTAGGTGAGAATATTTTTTTAAAAATCTCTTTCATCATAGCTGTCCATTCCAACACAGTTGAAGTGACTTTGGAGATATCCTGCTTTCAATGTAGTCTTCATTCTTTCTATGCAATTTGCTATCTGAAAGCAAAGCATTGTTTTCAGCTATTTTAATTAGATCTGTTTGAACTGGTTTATTTTTCCTCTAATCCAACAGCTAAAGTAAAATACAGCAGGTATCCATCAACCAAATCTCTGCCAAAATTCCCAACCAGCACCACTGCTATCTGAAGACAATAAAACTAACACAGAAAATATAAGGAAAAGTCTTTCTTTCCCCTTTCCTTTCCTGAAGCTGCTCAAGACAGTAAAAACTTCTCAAATTTCTTCTTCTTCTTCAACTAGCTGTGCATGTCTGATACCCCTTCTCTGAGGGAATGCTGAGGGGAAGAAGCAGGGAGGAGACTGATGAGTGTCTGGAGATTAGATCTACATCAGTAGTTTCATAAAATCTTTTCATACAAAATATTCTCTGTCATACTTAATGCAGGTATTGAATATGTTCTCCACAATAGGATTTCTTTAGAGATAACTAATATAAAGGGATATGTAACCATTACACACAGCCAGCCCAGGGAAACCCATTTGGACTGGATTAACTAGGCAAGTTTTTATCAATATTTGGCATCTCTTTGACAAATCTGGCATCTCTTTGATAAAATTTAGGTTGTAAACTCAAATACACCTGCACATTAGACACCTTGAGGTTTAGTGCAACACAAACACAGCTGGAGGAGTACAAGGCAGAATGCCCACGATGCTCTCTCTGCCATTTTCATATCATCTGTACTATCTTTACAAGTGTAATAAGCTTTTGGATGCAGGTCAGCCCAGACTCTGCTCACAGTGATTTATTTTCTTGTCTCTGGCAATAACAAAATGACAACACATATAGCTGCAGGAGATATCTTGTCAGGAAGATTAATATCAAGCTCAGCTTTGCTTCAGGTCTTCAGAAACAAGGCAGCAGTAGGTACCATCATCATGAAACTCAGTGAGTTTTGTGCTCATGTGGGACAGAGCCCAGTGCTGGTGACCCAGTACCTTCCACTCTTTCTTCAGCTTGATTATCTTTTCCAACAGCACTTAGCAGGTTCGTGCTGACAAGATCTGGTAAGACTGAGTCATAGGCGCTGCCCACAGCAGTAGATGGGTGTGCTCTGGGCTGGATGAGTGTAGTCAGCCACTGAACTATCAGCCAGACACTTGATCCCCTGTGGGAATCACAGGAAAATCAGAAAAAACCTCTGGACTTAGGGTTAATTTTTGAGATTTCACTTACATTGTGTATATATAAAAGTCTCTTAATAAATGACTGATGGGAGAGATTGGGGTGGGAGGGTGCACCTTTCCCGAGCATAGGGTGCAGCCCTGGGATGTTCCTCATCCACATGATCTGTTGCCACCCCCACCGATAAGGGAGAGTTTTCACCAGAGGAGCTGCTGTGGAGCTGAAAATGAAATCGCTGTTTTTCCATGAAGGATCTCCCTCATCCCCACACCTATCAAGTCAGGCTTTCCCAGCTCCTTTTCCTCCTAAAGGCTTCTGAGAGCTGACCGAGTCTCCACAGGCACCCAGCTCTCCTGTCTTTCTGGAAGATCCTCCCCCTACAGCTCCCAGCTGCCAGGAGGGGAGGGGTGCAGATTTACCCTCGCACTGTTTGCTGCCAAAAGAGCTGGAGATACCTGCTCACAGTCAGAGAATGACAGATTAGCCCCAGTTTCTACCTGATTTATGCTCAAAAGTACCTCGTAATCATAAGATATTTAGCCAGAATTTAAGCTTTTCCATAAAAACAGAAAATTCACAGACCTATTCATTTGTCAGAGGGAGTATTTCTTGTGCAAAATAAATATAAATACGATGTCTGTTTATGAAATCAACCAAGAACACCACGGTCTTTTGGAGCTGCATAAATAGAAAGGCAGAAGAATCGGAGAGCAGAAAAGCAGAGAAATAGTTGGGGGTATTAGTGTTTCCAGGTCGGCTTGGCCTCAAAGAACAGTCAAGTTCTTTGCATCTAATCAGCAGAAAAGTATTTATCTATTAGGTGGTGTTGAAAGAACATTTAAAAAAACAACTGTTCAGAAGCTGAAGGTCTATAATTATTAGGAAGGATTAAGAGTTTTATTACATAGCATTACATTACATTAATGATTACTATAGGAAGGAATTAAGCTGCAAATGTTATCATGCAAATAACTAGGAGGGGTCATGATTACTAAATGCTAATGATGAAATTAAAAGAAAGCAAGCAACAGTGGCTTAGTGTTAAGTGTATTTCCTAATTTCATTCGGCCATGCCTCAGCCTCACCTGGGAGGAGGTGGAATCTCTACAGGCTAAGATATTTATATCTAGATTTCTCTTTAGAAATCAACAAAAGAGCTGTGAAAACAGTCTAGCAGGAAGATGAACTCCTTCAGGATTTGAACTAACAAGACTCTCATATTTGTTCATTCACTTCCAGAAGCCAAAGTTAGTTTGTGAATAAATGGAAGTTTTGTGAATAAATGGAAGGTTTTATCACAACCTGCAGAGACTGGGCATGTTTTTGCAATGTAGCTGTAATATTCTTGTGTATATAAATGGCAGTAGTGATCCTTGTTTGGCCTCAAGAGCCCATTACACAGAATGTCCAAAAATATCTCCCTTTTTTGATGTAATAAAGGAGTAGTGGACTGCAGCAAAAGAGCAGTGTCAGCGCTACTTTCTTGCTCAGATAACACAAACTTCCATGGTGGCATGACTGGTGAGAGGAAGCTATGTGCATACCCACCATGAGCATGGAGGACCCCAGAATTGAAGGTCTGCTGGGCAAGCAGGTTGGAAATTAATACTGGGAATCACAATGGGAGTGCAGGAAAAGCAATTGCTAAACTACCAAAATTTAAATACAAGCCTTCTAGTACAAACTTGACTTCAGTTGAGAGCTGAGGAGAGGCACAATCCTACACATTTCCAACTTTTAGTCTCTGGATTGTTAGCAGCAGGAGTGTGGCTGATCAGGAGCCAGCAAAGTGCACTGGCAGAGACACCAGCCTCACATTTCACTGGGATCTTTCACCAGGAAGTTGCAGTGTTTTCTGGGTGTAGGCAGGGACACCAGCTGTTACACCTTTACCATTAGCATTTCCCTAGTGCCTGCACTTGCCTGACACTATAAACGATGTTAGTTTGTCTTGAATGCATCCTGGCATTTGTAAATCAGACAAAAGCATGCCTGAAAAGAGGTGTATTGAAAAGGTAAGCATACACCTCACATTCCTCCTTTATTTACCTGGCCCCTCAGTGAAGTCTCCACATGCACTCAGTTTCACCAATAATCTGTGGTATCAAAGTCCATGCCACTAGAGACATAGGTACAGTGGCACAACTCCAGTGAAACATGATTCACAAAGGTTGGGCTCCTTTTTTCTTTTTCTCTTTTTTTTTTTTTTTCCTGCACTTACTAAGGATCCAGAAAAATGCTTCCCTTTTTCTTTGTTGTTCTTTGTTGGCCAGTATGTACTAAATGAATACCAACTGGCTTTTAGGGATATAAGAAGGAGTTAACCTAATGAGGTTACCTTTACTGCACATGTACACACCCATCTTTTACAGTGTTAATTCAAAGCAAAGTCACTGGGACCAGAGCCAGGAGGGCACAGCCACCCATAAATATTGCTCCTAAACTTACAATCTCATCGCTATAAAGACAATCATCCTTTCCAAGTTACACAGTGCAAATAATCTTTGTCATAGCTGATGGCTTGCTGATATGTTTTAAACACACAGTCAACAGTTAAATCCTGAAATGGTCTAGACTTAGTCATCTTGAGTCATTTCTAGTGTACTCCAGCACTTCTGCATTGCAAAATTTTGATAATACATAGACACTGCCAGCCAGGGCACTTCCCAGACACAAACCAGTACAGAACTCTAAGCAAAATCCCTTCCCTGCCTCCCTACCACATGACATCCTACTCTTCTTTTTCCCTTTCACTTCTTCCCTCTCATGTGGTATTTGCAAATGTGCATTAAGGAGCTATGCAGTTTAGAAAACATTCCTATTTGCAAATCTTTGTTTGTGTTTTCCTGCCCCTTTCCCCTCATTTAAAATAAGTGACTCGTCTGCTTTTTTTCTTCCTCTTCCTCATACACATACCACAGCTCAATTAAGAATTTGTCTAATGGCACATTCTGTTAATGGAGATCCAGTCTGAAGTCCTCATTTCATCGGGAGAGGTGCAGGATGGTTAGTGCACAGGAATTATTGTATGCAAAACACAAGTTATGCATCTCAATTAGTTAACCTTCATTTTCCTGCAGCAGTGCTATAAAATGCCTGCTAGGCATTTTTTCCTTTGTAAATGCCCTCACCTATTTTGACAGTAATTGCATTAACATAGAAGAAAAGCAAACAAAACAAATCAAACCTGAACTCATGTGTTACATCCTGTCTCTATATGTAAATAGTATTTGAGTAGACAGTGGCATTGATGTTATGAAAATTTGAGAACAGGCAAATTCATATAAATAAGCCAAGGTTTTAAACAAGTTTTGGTTTAAATAAGCCAAGGCTTAGACAAGTGAAGTCGAGATACTGTTCTTCTGTGTCAGCCTGTTAACTAGGAAAAAAAAGCAGAAAATTACTTTTGTCCCACAATGCTGAGGGCTGACGCAAAGCACACACCCATCAGTACTGAGGGACATGTAAAGCCATGTCACTACAAGAGGAAACAAATTCCAGCAGCTGTACTCTATTGGCACTTTTTTCCCTGTGCAATGCAAATTTCAGCAGCTCTGCACTAGCTTTTCTTCTCTGTCTAATGGTGGAGATAGATGTTTTCATCTCACTAGCCAGATTTCTTCTACCTGCAAGAAAGCCCAAAGTCATCATCCGGCTGAGAAATGAAGCCACTTCTCTTACAGTATATTCAGGATTTAGATTGTGCATTGAGTGTTGCAATGAAAAGCTTCTGGAACCGAGTCTGCTGTGCTCAGGCAGCAGGGATCTGCACAGGGAAACAGTCCCAGCCCTCCCAGCTGAAACACGCCCTTCCAGCCCCCCAGTCCCCAAAGAACCTTCATCCAGGATCTTAAGGCGGGTCTGCTTATTTGTCCAGAAATATTTTGTTTGAGGGAAAAGCAGATGTAATCAGACCCACGTGTTCTAGCAATAAAACAAAAAGTCCCCCAAAAGACCTAGAAACTGTGAGTGTGCAGTAAGAATGTTACAGTGGCGATGCCAGATACAGAAGCAGCTAAGCAAGTTAAAACAGAGGCACACTCATCCCTGATTTAGGCCCCAGTGCAACACAGAGGTACAAAGGAAAGAGCTTTTTTTTTTTTCTGCCTGCGAACCCACATCAGACTATTTTGAGCTGCGGATCGGGAGGCACTTTAATAGCTGCACTCCCTTGGCCAGGAGGGTTAAATTAAGGTGCTCTCTTCCCCCGAAAGGTCGAGGAAATACCATTTTACTACTGTCCAGGCGTGGTTCTGCATAGGACACCCCGCATGAAGGTTTCCACACTCGCCATCCGACCAGGGAAGCCCGCGGCACAGGGAGGGAGCTGCCAGGTAAGGCTGTGGCACTGCAGCCCGGGGAGAGCTCAGGGGAAGCAAACAGACAGACTTGGAGCCAGTTGCTATCTCACTTGGGTTGTAAAATAACTTCAGAAAAACCCAAAATATCCACACCCCGGCTTCTCAGTGTTGTACTGATTAAAAAAAAGATCGCTCTGGAGCAGTCTAGTCCTGTGTTTCGGTGCTGGTTAAAGCCCCGAAACAGCGTGGATACTGGAGGGTACCTCCATTCCAGAGAGCAGCGGCTCCACAGCAGAGTTAGGGAAGGTCACCAGCCTTGGCACGCACGGCCCGGTCCCTCGCAAGGCTCCTCACTCACCGTAGTCCATCAGGGACTCGCAGCTCCAGTTGAGATCCTCCTCGCCCCGCGTGCAGCTCTCCCACAGCGACGCTTGCTGCACGTAGGGCTCCGACTCGGACTCCAGCCAGCCCCGGCCCGCCAGGGCGATGATGCCCATGATGATGGCCAGGCCCAGCAGCAGGGGCAGGAGCCACCTGCACCTCCAGCAGGCGAGGCCGCACACCACCATCGTGCCCGGCCGGCGGCGCGCCCAGCGAGCCCGGGCGTCGCGGGTGTGGTGCGGCGGGGACGCTCCGCCGGGACGGGAGACTGCGAGCGTGCCGGTCCGAGCGGGGTTTTAAGGCGCCGGGGAGGAGGGAGTCCCACCCACATTCCTCTGACTAAGCCTGCCGCCGCCGGCGGCCCCGACCGGTGGGGCCGGGGAGAGCGGCGCAGGGAGCGGGGCCCAGCCCGCCCCGCTCCGCTCGGCCCGGCCCCGCTCGGCCCCGGCCTCTCGCTCCGCCGCCCCGGGATCACCCTCGCACTTCTCCTCTCTCTGTCCGCCACCCTCCCGCACCTGCTCCCGCTCCGCCGCCCTGGCCCAGACACCGCACAAACGCAACCACAGCGAAAAAACTTGGGGTTCTCGGGGTTCCAAGAGCCCTGCCTTCCTCGTGGGTGCTGGAGATCACCCTCCTCTCTGATCACTGGATAGACCGACCAGCATTGCCCAACACTGACAATACTGATGGTGTTAGCCACTTCAGGTACCAAAAGCTTGCAAAAAGTTGCTTTTGCAGTTGACAAAAAAAGGAGCACCTTAAAGAAAGATGTCATATGAGGATGGGAATACGACTTTATTAACAACATCATTTGTTTTGCATCACACTCAGCATTAAACAAATGCACGTTTCCTAATGGCCATCTAACGAGTGTTTCATCGCAGTGTTGCTCTGGCTTCCAAGCAGGCTGTTCTGGGCACCGGACAAAGCCCAGCAGAGGTACTCAGGACCAATCCCTGATCCTTTCCCATTCCATGTCTGGAAATGCACCCCAAGATGCCAGATGACTAAAACGAATGCTTCCCCATCACACGGCATGAATGGACACCCAAAACGTTGGTCATGGGAGAAGCACTTCTCCACAATACGATGTCTACACATCCCATAGTGTCACTCCGTTGCCCAGCACCAAAGCAAATTCACTGTCTGAGGAGACATGAGTGCTCATGACAGGACTAGAGGAGCGTGCATTTTGGGCACACAACCCACACATCTTTGATTGAGTCTTGGAGAGCTTCTAGGCCTCACCAAAGAAGACATTAGAAAGACAAATCTCTGAGATCTGAAGGACTGAAAATAATAGTGGGTGAGAATTGGGGAATTCATGGAGAATGGGAGCATATGAGTTCTTGTTGGACTGCATCAAATGGGATTTTGTCACAGCTACGTCACGTATAATCAAACTCTGTGCAATGCCAATTCCTCAAAAGTTATTCATGGGAGGTGTCCTGTGAGGAGGTATTGTCAGCCTCATCTGATTGCTGGCAAATATTAGAGAATGGATTGAGATGCTAAATTCAGAACACTAAGATGATATCACTATAGGCAAGTTGCAAAAATCTCAAGCAGGGTACCTCAAACCATGTGGAGTTTCACCAGCTCTCTCAACGTCCTTGTGATGTTCATTCCCACTGTTCAAACTTGATTCCAAATTCATAATAAAGTAGAGCTGTAAATAAAATTTGCCAGAACTACTCACAAGCCTATGTCATCAGCACACAGGTTTTGCATAGCAGAGAACTAATGGCAGAACTGGGCACTATGATCCTCTCTTTTTGTCACTACAACAGAACTTCATTCCTGCAGTGCCAAGCAGTGATTTTCCAGCAGTCTCACTATCAGCACTCAAGTTATCCCAGAAGGAGATGCAGAAACTGTTTTCTTCAGCACAGAAACTGAGAGCTGTTGGAAGAGAAGTGAGAGTGAATTTCATCCAATGATGAAATGCACCACTCAGGAAAGTGCTGTCTTCATTATAAGGTCAAAAGTAAGAGAGTTCCCCCAGTTCAGACAGGAGTACGGAGCTGGCTCTGATTTTTAGTAATTGCATGACTTGGTTTCCCAAGGCTGTCCTACGACTGGAGGGCCTCAGTGCCCAGATGCTGCAGTGGTGTGATGAGAAGCTCTGAGGGCAGCCTCCAAACCCACCTCTGGCATTAGTGCCTTGTGTTGCCTATGGCCTATCCTCCTACTCCCAGTGACACCATGAAGAAAGAAACATCATCTTCTCTTTTCTTTTTAAATACTTGGCTTTTTAACAACTAGGAAATCCAGCTGAAATTAAAAGATAATACACCAAAGATTCCATTCTGAATAAGTGAGTGCCTATAACACAGTCAATTAAGTTGTCTGCCTTCAGTCCCAATGATACTTGGATTTATTAGCAAAGAGATCTAGAGAACTAATAAACCAGTGCCTCCTGCAGCAAAACAGGCAGCTCCAGCAACATATGCAGCTTTTCTCACCTCTGGGCTGTATAACCCACATCTTCCAGAGACCAGATGGCAGGAGTCAGCTCTGTGGGGCTGCAATGATGCACACATGATAAACAAGTAGTGCTTTGATTATGAGGAAGAGATGCCCTAATACATAATAAAACAAACAGGAGGTTTGCTTTCCTAAACACCAAACCCACCTGAATGTAGCTGGGCATTCTGGATCAAGCTGCACTGACTTGATCAAGCTGTACATTATCTTCAGCTGTGAACACAGCTAAGTGTTCTGTAGTTATGAAAATAATAACACTTTCCCCAGTTTCATCTTTGGCCATGTTAAAAAGCATCATAAGCTTCTTTCACCACCACTACCCTTACCTTTATTTGTTTATTATGCAAATAATAAATTAATTTCATAATCTTTGTGGCCCTATAGAAACACTTTTTCTCTGCAGTGTAACAAAGGATATGTCTCTCTAGCAGGCGGTGCTTTACATGGAGTAAATAATTTACTGGTGCTGGCAATCATTCACCCAGCTATCAGAGAAAACCAAGTAGCACTGAGAGAAGGTCAGGGATCAGCTCTAGCCCAGACAGGTATGGCTGGGCTCTCACAGGCTTTGAAATACACCAGTGGGAATCTGCAGGCTGGTTGCCAAGAGTGCATTTGGGGTGAGGGGAGGGGAGTGGGACACATAGAGGGTAACACAGTGCCAAGGGCATCCCTGTGGCCTGTGGAGTCCCCTCAGGGACCTTTCCTTTATCCATTTTACCTGTCTGGTTTTTTCTAGCCTGTTTACCTCTCAGATTTAAAAAAAAAAAAAATCAGGAAAAAAAATGCCCACAGACTATCTGTTGTAAATCCAATTATTTTGTAATTCATGGGTGTTGTCCTTCAGCAGCGTCTTATGCTCACTTTCCTCCATGTCCAAGTGCCCCAATTCTACTTAATCTCTCTTCAGGCATCACAGCCACCTAATTAACATCACCTAAACAGGGTAGTCATTCAACCCATAAAACAGGATAGGCATGGGATGTACTTTGTATAACCCACAACAACCACTCCATCAGTGTTTCCAGATGTAACTTCAATTTCCTCATGTGTCCTCAAAAGCTGCCATTATGTGAATTTATAAAAAAGCAATTTTTCTGACCAGCTCTTGTCAGTAGCCCTTAACTGAACTCAATTTACATTACAGACTCCTCTGGGGCTGGCATAGATGAAATAAGCTGGCTCTCTGCAATTGATGTGCTGTGGAGCTTACTTCAAAAGCCTTGTGGAAATACTAGGGCAACAGTTCAGCCTGCAGAGGTGTGACTAACCCTTTCTCATTCCTGCAAGGAACAACTTGTGTGACTCCATCAGCCTGAGATGACCTAAAATCTTAGAAATAAAAGGGTAGTAAAGAGTCCTACTCCTGTGCATGCAGTGCCTTTGGTTCCCACACAGTAGTAAAGGTGCTTGCTAACTCCAGTTTTCTACACTTTGGTTGTGTAAAGGTGTCTCTGTTGTCCTGAAATTGCACTGGGTGAAATTCCACTTCTAGTAAAGGAAATGGCAGAATCCCAGGTGGCAGGATTTTACCCCAAAGCTCTCTAAAGGCCTCAGGCTCACTTAGATCATACCCATAGAATAATGAGGGTCTTCAGACAACTAAATTCTATGGACTTGTTGCTGCAACTTTTCCTCCTTTGCCTCATCCTCTCATTTGCATTTCCAAAACGCAAGAAAGAAAGCATCAAATAAAGAACTCTGTCATCTTTGACCTCCTTATTGATTTAGATTTTGTTCATAAGCCCTTTTCCAAGGTCACAAACTGGCCATCTTCATGTGTGATGTTACAAAATGCTAGCGATTGCCTGGCTAACACTGGAACTATTCCTGTAGGAATGGGAGCTTGGTGCAATGTGTGAACATGTTTTCTTAAAGTTGCTATTACTTGAACTACCCCTCCAAGAAAACCCAAGGTACAGTGTGTACTTATGCTTGAGGGGCCAGAGGGTTTCACTGGCTTTTAACTTTGTTTTCTTTTAAGATAAACTTGTGTTTATTCAAGAATGGGAAAGATTTATTAATTCTTGAAGAGCATTATGCTTGTGTTGCTTCCGACTTTTGTATTCACATCTGATAAATCAAGAGAAGATGTGTCTTGGAAAATATCACATTTGTGCAATATCAGATGGGAAGCCGGAAATCTTTTTTCACTTAAACTAGCCTTGAGAGCGGAATTTTCTCCTGCGCTGACACTGTTTTGTTTAAACACAGCTCCGGGGATGTGCGGGGGCAGCGGGGCGGGGCCGGGGCCGGCGGCGCCGCTGCCACCAGAGGGCAGGAGACACCTGGGGAAAACTGGGGTAGGGAATGGGATCCTGAGGCAGGGACACCTGGGGAAAGCTGCGATACGGAATGGGATGCTGGGGCAGGGACACCTGGGGAAAACTGGGATAGGGAATGGGATGCTGGGGCAGGGACACCTGGGGAAAACTGGGATAGGGAATGGGATGCTGGGGCAGAGACACTTGGGGAAAGCTGCAATAGGGAATGCAATCCAGGGGACAGGGCAGCCTCCTGCCAAAATCCCCTGACCGCAGAGGGGTTTATCATGTCCTGAGAGAGTCTGCCCAGAACGCCGGAGACTCCTGGGCAGCTTGGCCACGCTCAGCAGGGCCCTTTCAGCCTCCCTTATTTCTGCTCCTCTGGCAACAAGACAGGTGGCCAAGAAGGCCAGTGGCATCCTGGTCTATATCAGGAATAATGTGGCCAGCAGCACCAGGGCAGGGATTGTCCCCTTGTAATCAGCACTGGTGAGGCCACGCTTCAAATCCTGTGTTGAGTTCTGGGCCCCTCATTACAAGAAGGACACTGAGGTGCTGGAGCATGTCCAGAGAAGGACAATAGAGCTGGTGAAAGCACAGGTTTTGTGAGGAGCAGCTGAGGGAGCTGGGATTGTACAGCCTGGAGAAATGGAGGGTCGGGGTGACCTTATTGCTCTTTACAAGTCCCTGAAAGAAGAGTGTAGCCAGGTGGGGGTCAGCCTCTTCTCCCAAGTATCAAATGACAGGACGAGAGGAAAAGCCCTCAAGTTGCATCAGGGGAGGTTTCAATTGGCTATTAGGAAAAAATTCTTCATGGAAAGGGTTGTCAATCATTAGAACACAATGTCCAGGAAAGTGGTTGAGTCATCAATTCTGGAGGTATTTAAAAAATATGTAGATATGGCACTTGGGGAAATGGTTTATTGGTGGACTTGGCAGTGCTGGGTTAATGGCTGGACTTAATGTTCAAACATGTCTTTTCCAACCTAAATTATCCTATGACTCTCTGGCACTTAGGTACTTATCTCCCCTGAAACTGCAGGCCAAGGACCTAAAGTGGAGTTCCTCTCACTCAGATATTTTAGACTGAGGCTGAAGTGTCTGATTGTCTCACCACTGATGGTGGAGGGTCACCCAGATCATGGAGTTAGCTTCCACCCAGACACATACACCACTGGTGTGTGCAAAGCAGAGCCTAGCCCCTGTATACCTTCCAGTGGGAGTGTGGCACTGCCTTCCATCCATGGGTTTGAGTTCATTTAGGGAGATGGAAACCCCTGTCCATTCTTAGCACTGAGATTTTACACACAATATATATATGTGTGTGTGTGTGTGCCTGTATGTATTTAACTCCATATTTCTGCGAGTTTTTCATTATAAAATCTCATGGAAAAACTGGTGTGATAGATACACAGTTTTTCTTTCCACCAACATTTGCATTTGCTTGCATCAATCTGTATTTGCTGTCTCCATTACTCCCTCTCTGTAAAAGCCATATGCATCTCAGAGCTGCCCACACAGCATAGTAGAATCACCATTTTTGTGCTTTCCAGCCTCAGCACAGTTAGCTCTTGTGAAACAGCGTCTTAGTTCCCAGGAGTGACATCAGGAGCTTTTGGGATAAACATAATCTCCACCTGCACATCCAGAAGAAGACAGAGTATGTTTGATTGAACAGCTCCACATTAAAGTCTCTGTTTAGCTTTTATAAATGACTCACCCAATAGCTCAGTTCACTGAGGCCTGATTTCTGAAATACAGTCTGGTCTTTAAGCACACACTCAGATGAGGGATCACAACTCTAAATTAGCAGCACATGTGGACATGATGCTGGATTAACACAGCATGCATGAACGTCAATACTCTGAGTCATTATTTTCAGGGGCAAATCAGGGGTGCTGCTTCTGACGCAATTTGTCCGCAGCCTTGTTCCACCAGGAGCTGCTTCCTTGTTTCTCCCTGGCAATGACCCACTTTATTCTATTATTAAGAAAAGCAATAGTTTAAATGGTTATAATTCTGAGTTTTCTCTCCCATTGTGCTGGACAGAGAGTAGAAATTTCTGTCTGTTTGTCCTGCTGCAGACAACTCACCTTCTTCACACCAGGTTGATCACACCTATGAGATTTAGCTTCCCCTTGCAGAAGTCATGCTGTACCTCTAATTTTAAAAGCATGTCTTTCTTGAGCTCCTTGCTGTGACAGACAGAGTTGAGTGCAGGAAGATGAAACAGGATTTTGCAGAACATGGTGTTGTAAATGCCTAAAAATATGGGAGAAGAAGTAATTTTAAAACTACACACAGAATAAACACATACATGACCAAGATTAAGGATTGAGAGCAGTAAGAAAGGCCTGGGAGATGGAAGAGAGAGAACAGGGAAATACTGTTTGGTATGGTGAGCTTAAGTGTTGGTGAGCTTATTTTGCATATACTTTTGTGCTTTGTAGTAGCAAACACTGAGCTACAAGCATTGGACCCATGTAAAAAAGAGTGGAGATGAGGGATTTAGTTTAAATGTTGTCATTGATAAAAAGTAAGCACTGAATATATGTGCTTACACAGAAAGAGAGGAATGGGAGGCAGGGGAAAAATACCCTCGTCTTTTTGCTCCTCTCCCTCGTTTACACACCATACAGTAGATAGCAATTACATTGAAATATAGTCTGTGGTATAGTGTGATCAGTTGGAAAAGTGAGACCACAAGAGACTTTAATGGATAACTCAATAACAGATGGGGTAATAAAACCTGGGACAATAAGGAATATTTGCGGAACAAATGAAAGATCAATTCCCCTTCTGTTGTAGAAGCAAGAAAACAGGCAAGTGTTAAAGAACAATCTAAAAGGCAAAATGATGAGGAAAAGAACATATGGCAAAGAGGGAAACTGCTAAATACACACAGAGGAAAATGTATGTTTTTAAACTCTCTTTACAATATGCCTCTTTCTAGTCTTTGCATGCTTTTTTTGCTATCATTTGTGAAGTAATAATTCTTGGATCTCAGTAGTACAAAGCATGAAGAAACTAGATATAAAATGTAGGTTTAGTAAAAGTTTAAAGCACAATAGGCAGAGGAAAAAGAAAACGAGTCTTTATCACAGGTGGTCTGAACAAAAATGCTACTAAGATTTTTTTTTCCCCACACATACTATTTTAAAGGAGATTATGCCATGTTTAGAGAGTGAATGCAATTAGAAATGGGACAGGAATCAGCTCTGTGTAGCCACAGACAGTATACTTTTTAGGGCAGTATCTAAACAGCAACATCCAGTGTATACCGTACTCCATTCTCCTGGGAATAAAAGCACATTAAACATGGGAAGCATTGATAAACTACTCAAATACTGGGATCTCTTTCAACTACTCAGAGTCTATTTGTACAGTCTGATGAAGGCCAGGAGGAGCCCAGTGTGTGAAATGAATGCCCAGTGCAGAAATTCAGCCTAAGAGGGCAGCTCCAAGGACAGCCAGGGCTTGCTTGCTCTCTGTAGGACATGCAGGGCCACATATGGTTGGCACTTCAGCAGCCCCAAATGGTCTTCAGTTTTTGTGTGAGACAGATGTGAGGAGGAGAGATACCCAGATCAGTGCTTGCTGCCATCCCCAGCTTGGCACATTCAGAGCACCCTGGATGTGTGCAGTCGTCCACATCCAGCAGCGACCATTCCAGGGGTGCTCTGTGACAAGTTCATTCCAGACTCAGCACTGAGCAGCCTGACTCCCACTGTGAGCAGGAAGGCTGCCTTTAAGCATGTGCTAGAACTGCAGATTTCAGGGACAACACCAGGCCTTGTTGTTCCCTCGGTCTGTGCCCAGCTCTTTGCTAGGGAGGTCCCACAGAGCTCACTAGGGTTGTCCTACATCTAAAAGAAAGACCTGCCAGCTAGCTGCCTGTTGCAGGGGTGATAAGGCTGTGGCTCATACATGGGCACCGCCTACTCATGCAGTGGGATATGCAGCAGAGATGTATAAACCCTCTCTGGGCCCACAGCTGGATCTAGCCTTGTACAATTCTTTGCAAGATCAAACAACAGAAGTGAGGTCAAAATCCTGGATTTAGAAGTAACACTTTTTATTTTTATGTTTCTATGTTTGTTCTAAGCAAGTATTTATTTTTCTTTATGCTGCATTTTATTTTTCTCATGTTAGTATGGAAAAGAAGAAAATGAAATGGAGACATCCCTAGGTATCTGCCTCTACAGCTCCATTTGAATACACCACAGTGAATATTACACTACATCACAGTGAGCATTATCATTCATGGCAATATGAGACCAACAACATGGAGAGAACAGCAACACTGATGCTTATCACCTGGGCTACACTGCAGAAGACTGTGAGCTGTATTCTCAGCAGAGCTTTTTCTGGGTTATGACTCATGCAGAGCCCTGTTTTTCTGCTGCTCTCCCACCTACTGAGATAAACGAGAGAGCTACTGTAAACAAATAAATAAATAAATAACCAGCTATTATTATCAACCAGAATTCAATGAAGAAATGTAATATACTTGTGCACATCCTGCATGCAGGCATGCCAGGATCCTGAATCCAACATCACACATGTGTAATGACCTGTGCCTTGCCCCCTCCCACTCTGAAGCTTTGGTTGAAGCTCTCTTATTTCAGGCCTTCTTCTAATTTGCAGTCATTTACCTATAAGAGTAAGCCAGCAAAGAAGAGAGGTTTTTGAGGACTCTACAGCCAAGAAGAGTAGGTGGAGAGGTTGGAAGGAAGAGATGAAAAAGCCAGAGGAGGTAAGCAGTAGGGTAATGCAGAAGCAAGTCTCGGCAGTGGGTGAGAGCTTGCTGACAGTGGCTTTGTCACCCTGTTAAAGACCTTTCCAGTGATGTAGGTAGGGCTTGTGATGTAAGGGTTTCAGTTTTCTCTTTTTTAAGGATGGGTATGTTCATGTGCCAGATGGAAGTTACAATAGTGAACCAGCATTTATCCAAGTTTGGTGGAGAGCCCTCTTCATACCCACCACAGCAAAGTTGAGCCTGAAATACTTCAGAAGCTGAACTTGGGATACCAGCAATCTTTTATCATCCAGTGACCTTTGACAAAGTGAATTAACATAGGAGGCATCTGCATATCTGGATGGAAGGGGATATGTGCTCTATGAGCGTGCTTTGTCTACGCTCATTTCATCTTTTTGCTGGCTTAATGAAGGGGCAAAATCTTGACATAATTGTAAACTCCTGACTACCTGGAAGTAGAGACTGTCTTTATAAGGTTCACCAAAATAAAGGACATTGTTTCAGATAGCTGTGCACAACCAGACTTGAAACAGTAATAATAACAATACAAGAGCTCAAGTGTTCAAGTATGACACATTAGGATAAAATCAGGATGCACAGCCAAGTAAGTGACTTAATCTTCTATGAAGCTGCTTTTATTTGGAACCCTTTAAAAAAGCTGCAATAAATTCATTCTTTTGGCTGAACTGGTATAAGCACATTAAAACATGGCAACAGCTTTCCAGTTTCTTGAGTGTTAGGCTTTGGGGCTCATCTTTTTGAAATACTTAGACGTTTCCTCCCATCCAGTCATTTTGTGTCAACTTTTTGGATTTTTTTTTTTTTTTTCGTGAGGGAGGAAGATTTTTTTGGTGAGCTAATACTGCAACAGTGAAGCTCTTCCCTCAGGCTGGGTTTATTTTGTGGACCTCTGAAACATTTGGGATCAGATTACATACTGGCAAGTAGGACAATGGCATTGCTGTAATGAGCTGGAGGCTAATTTATAGGCTTTGCAGATGTGAATGGATTACCATGCAAATCATGAGCAGCTCCTGCCTATAAATAAAATAACTTACCTTGCCAAGGATGGCTGTCCCAATAATATAATGGGTATTATAAATTATAAGCAGGTGTCAGATTTCCACTTCCTTTGTATTCTTGTTTGTGCTTCTCTAAGGAAGCATTTAAAGATAAAATGTGCAATACAGTGTATGGCACAGGCAGTTACAATCTTTGCTGCCCAGTGCTATTATCACCTTTTGCCAACTGCCACTCCTTCATCTGTTAGAAAAACAGCTAGTCAGACTTGTCAGCAGCTTTGAATAATACACTCCTACATGGTAGTCCTCTGGAAAGGAAGGATGAACTGTGGTGAATGCTGAGCAGTGGTGAATGCACTGAACTGTGGCTCAGAAGCTTTTTGTTCACAGCTCTGCCTCAGACATAGCTCTTCCTCAGACCTGGTGTGTGGCCTTTGGCAAATTTTTTAAGCAGTCCATTTAATAAGTTCTTTAGCTAAGAAATCAGCAACATTAAAGTTTGTTTTACCTGTGTTTCCTGTTCAAATACTGCTTTGGGGTAAAGCCTGTCTTTGCTGTCCATCTGTGCAAGGTTGTTTGTGTTGGGAGACACTGGACACACCTCGCAGCAGAAATAACTTCTGAAGTTACAGCTTCAGAAGATATTTAAGAATTAGCTCAAATCCAATGGGTGCAAAATTCTAAGGGTTTGTTTTGTTTTTTTTTTTTGGTTGGTTGGTTTCTTTTGAAACTTGAAGAGAACTTAATGAGGCAGCTCTTAGCCATGTGACTTGCTTAATCAAGTCATGAACTCATGCAGGACTGATGTCTCTATGATTTTGCCAGCTTCCTGCCACTCCCTACTTCCCCAAAACCCCTTTTCATGACAGAAGAGCAGAAACAGCAAAACTGAAGAATTCCTACAGTTTCCTTCAGTTTCACTGAAAAACACTGACTTGTGGAGGAGAGAATCCCAAAGTACTGCCTTCCTCCTCTAAAGGAGAAGTTCTAGAGTGAACTTAGAGAGAACCTCAGAACTGTTAAATTTTGCTCCTAGTAGAGCTACTTGTTTCTTCTTAGAATCATATTTTTGAGGTTGATTTCTTCCAGTGGAAGAAAAATCTTTCTCAAAGTGGAACAGGCCTGCTGGAAACAAGGCTCACTGACAGGTTTGCTTATTTTATGGACATATTACACCAAGCTAAGCATTTGCCATCTGTTCTGCCACCAATACTAAATGGAAAAATCCCACACCAACCGAACAAAAAGAACAAATCACAGGAACATCAAGGAGATAAAACTGATTTAAGTGGCTGTATATGCTCTACCAACAATGCAGCTTGCACTGAAGATGTTCTTTCTCATGATTCCATCATAAATCACAAGGAAAACAGTTCACACACAACACGGTAAGTTTTCTGCTGAGCTGGAATTTTCTTGAACCAGACCTGACTCCACTAGAGTGCTCAAATGTATTTATATGAAATTATGTCCGCTTTATATTAAGAGTGTCCTTAATAACTTTTTATTTTGTTGGTATCTCAGGCAGTAAGGTACAATGGGGTGTGCCCACAGCCTAGCAAATACTATAGTGGCTAACTGCAATTTACAGGAACAGCCTTCAAGAAGCAAGGAAGGAAGGAAAAGAATACAGGAATTGCTGCTGCCCTCCTCAGAGAGTGGGGTGTATACATACACTGAAGTATCCAACAACTGCACGGAACATGTGAGGTATGTTAACTTGTGTGTCGGGAAGGGTTATGGTAGCTACAGGATTTGCTTCCAGTTCTGAAGGGAAAGCCTTTCCTTACAATGCTGATAAGAAGATGTGTCTTCATTCCATGGCCAATAACAGTAAATTAGCTTAAAATATCTTGCACAAGGCGTAATGGAAACAAATGGAACTTCAGCGTTTACTTTTAAAAACTTATTTGTATTTCATATATTTTGTACTTATAAATCATGACTAAAGCAACATGACTAAATCCTACTATTCTGATATCTACATCACTGTTCATTAATGGGTCAGTGATGCTCTGTTCTTCTGCACCATAAAGATCAGCTTACCCTTGGCCTGGGAAACAACTGGATTAATTTGTTCCCAAGTGAAGAAATTATTCAAAGTAGACCCTTGGTATTGAAGAAGATAATGTTTTCAACTCCTACAAATATCAGAAAAGGCACAGAAAATGAAATGAACAATTTTCTCATTACTATTACATGTAACTACATAAAATCAATATTGTATCTGCAATACATATGTCATTTGTAAAGTTGGCTGGCATTATAGGTGGCATTACCTCAAGGTTACCTGGCAACTGCCACAGTACAATCTCATTCTCACCCACTTTATCAAATACTGACTGGGGCTGAAATCTTCCATCTGGATGGGAGCAGGAGTGATTGCATTGCATTTCAATCAGATTAGTTTCACCGTTTCTAGACAAAAGAGAGCACATAATGTTTTGCCAATTTTAATACAGTCTGATAACCTTTATTTGAGAAGATGTCCCCCTCTGTCATGATTAAGAATTAAAACAAAATGTAAGACTGGCTTATGTATCTGGGTTATGCTTTTTGCTGCATGTCAAAAACTTGTCCAAATGTGTACAAATTTCAGCAGATCAGCTTACAGACATTCAGTAGGGTGACTAGTTTTTATCAGTTCTTACAGATCAAATGTGAGAGAGCACATTGCAAAAGTAAAGGGCTATGATAGAAAAGCTGCTCTCTTTTCATATCAGTGAGACCCAAAATCACACAGTTCTGCTGGTTGCAATTGTTTCAACAAAACATGAGGAAAAAGGGTTGCACAGGACCAATCATGTAATAATGAAATCTTTATTAATGAAACTTACAGTAGTACAGAAAGCAAGAGAATTGGTAGGCATATTTAAGATCAAACCATCTAAATCCATTTGTGCAGTATCCCTAAAAATAGTCTTTGTTCTTTAAAGGATCATCATTTTAATAATCTCCCAAAAATTTCAATTTCTTTCTTTTTCTTTCTGTTTGCCCTATAGTACACCGAAGATAGCAAGCAGTCCAGTTTGACTACTAGAAACCAGATGAACAAGTGGTTATTAGATCTGTTCTCCCCTAAGGTTTTTCATTTATAGACTGAGTATATTTAATCTGGAAGCTACTGAAATTTAAACACAGAACTCTAGAATGCCATTCCTTGATATCTCTTTTCAAACTACATGTTGGGAAACACTATATTTCTGCTTGATTTTTCATTTAGTGCAAGACAAGTTTTCAAAAATTATACATTTGGATAGTAGTGTTCTCCCTCAGATCCACAAGGCTGAGTGCTTGTGACTATTGGTGTAATAAGAGCTTTTGTGTGGTTCAATATCACTTAGCATTGGATTTTCAGATCATGACTTAGAGGCAATTACTCCCAGCAAGGTGGAAGCTGAATGCTCTACTCCCTCTGATTATATCTCCAGAAAGTACATGCCAATAACAATCTGAGCATTGATTTCATGTTGATTAATACTATTAGTGAAATATAAAAGGACATTACTCAACATACAAGTTCATCAGTCAATTTATAGCAAACTGGTCGCTTGAAGAACATTGCAGGAAAGTTTCCAAGTGTGTGACTGTACCACAGGTCTACTTACAGGTCAACTTTACTGCTAATATGCAATTTAGGTGTCAAATTCAGAAAACCAGTCCTGTGCCCAGTCAGATGACAGCGGGAGATGTATAAGTAATTGATAGTCCTTTTCAACCTAATTGATTCCATGATTCTGTGATGCCTTTGAGATGAAAACTAGTGTCTGCAGGGACAAGAGCAAATGAGGTGTAAAATATCCTTAGACCCTTTGGAAGAGCTTTTGGAGCCTGGGACTTAATTCCCTTGAAAGGAGTTCCCACTTATTTTTGCAAGAAAATGGTATAATAAATAGGAACTAAACTATGATCTGAAGTTAACTATCTCTCTTAATTTAGAACATTTTATCTTTTATATCTTTTAAGTTGGTCTTTAAAGGTGGAAAAATAAGAACCATTGACTAGCAGAGTCAAACTGTAGAGTTTGGGAGCAGCATGGAGAAGAAAAAGGAGATTTTTTTCTTGTGTTTATATTGAGTATTATATGACTGCATAAAAAGACAGCTCCAAATTGAATTTTGCCACTATTGCATTGTAAACCTGAGAGCATTGCCCTGAAACCAGGGAATTAACTTCAGATTGATCTATCTGTGGCAGAACAGAATCTACATATTAACACTATTAACATCTACTTAACCTGTCCCTTTGTGTTTCTCTTTACTTTGCACCACACTTAACAAAGTCAGGGATTTGTCAGGGAGTGGTCCTACCTTAAAATTTGTTATAGTGGTGGGAAAATCTATATCCATTTCAAAAAGAGCACAGTAGGTTGAAAACTTTTAAAAGAGCTATCTTGTCTAGGAGTATTTCTAGTACTTCAACTCATGTATTTATATGCTTAACACTAAACAGGCGGTGCAAATCACAATCCATTTCCTGGCCAGTAGAGATGTATTTAGTTGGAGCTTGCTGACCTTTCTTGACTTTATAACACAAGCCTCTGACAGCTGCAGATGTGATGATGTCCTTGTTTCCTCATAATGAGGAAAGGCCACAACAGATTTCAAAGCAGGTTGTGGACACAAATATGTATAATGCATTTGTAACTTTCAGTGACCTACATTTCATACAGCTACATGGCAAGTCACCTGCTCAGTCACTTTTCAGAGACAGCTTCAGAGAGTTTGGGTTTGTCCATTTTGCATATTCCAAATATATGATGGCCAGATTATACAATCCTTTTGTATTCAGCTTTTGAATGGACTGCATTTTTAGGCTTTCTTTCCACAGATTAATACTAGGGGAATCCTCTGGATTAGGGGAAAAAAGTGGGACACAAGGAGTCCTCTGAAGTTTAGTTTCCTGGCTGACTCGAAACTCTTGTGATATCAAAGTTAACTCCACAGTTCTTGTAATTTTCTTGCCCCTTGAAGCCTTTTCATTGGAGTCTGATGGAAGCAAGAGAGCTTTTATAGTTCAAATCTTCACGCTGCCTTCTGCCATGTACTCACTCTTCTTCACAAACTCTTGTATTTCAGGGTAGAGAAGAACTAGAATTAGTAGAGAGAAGGCAGTCAGAATGACCAAAGATCATTTAGGGAGAAAAATTGAATAGAATAGTCCACTGTAGACTGGAATAAAAACAGCTGAGGAAGAACGTGTTCAATGCATAAAGAATCATGGATGATGGGGAGAAAATAGGGGATGCTTATGCAGTGCTTCTCAAAGTACACAAGATGGGTAGCTTCAAATACCTAAGCAAAAAGAAGATAAAACTGGTCAAAAAAGAAATTTTTTTTCTTTGCACACAACTTGGCTGTGGAACTCACTGCCAGAGGTTGTCAGGTCAGACACAGACATGCAGGTCAAAAGCATAAAAAAGTTTCAAAAGGAATTAGGTACATTCTCAGAAGAGAAATCTGCCAGGTATTATTTATGAAGATAAAACCACTAGCCTGCAATTTAACAGAAACTGGGAGAGTTTAGCATATGGAAGGACACTATACTTTTTCTGCCCTTTTAAGAATGCCATTTTAAGGATGCCCAACTAACTTCTGTCACAAATACAACTACTAAGTAAAAACAACCTTGATGTGGCCCAGAAGAGCAGTTCTGTGTTCCTGATGCCTTCTTGAACTACCTTGGCAACTCTGCAAGGATTAAAGGATTATGGTAAATTGAAGACAGTCATGGTGATTTTTGGTCTTTGTCTGTCTTTGCAGAAAATATATCTTCAATGAAGTCAGAAAGTCTTGTCTCATATTTCTACCCTGGCATGGATCCGGAGATTTTACATTTGCTTCAACTGTTCTTCACAAAATAAATGCTTTGAGGCTGTACTGAAAACACAGCTCTGATATATGCTGGCTTTATTTACAGCTCCCACTCCATAGACTTTTTCTGCCTAATTCTGTAATCCTGCACTGAACAGCACTGGTGCTTAAGGTACTTTGCTGTGCTCAGAAAGGTCAGACTTCAAAGTGTGCAGAAAGCAGCAGCAGCTCAGGAAGGACTTCACTGAGCCCCCCAGCTCTAGCCTCTGGTCACTGGCTGTGTAATCAGGCAAACAATGACAGATGCCACCCCACCATCAGTGCTTACAGTCTAGACAACCAAAACCAAAATCCTGACAAGGGTCTTGCTTGTCTGAGTCTTGATGTCCTCTGAGAGAGAGAAGAAAGGGTACCTCCCTCCATCTGCTTTGAGGTGTCACAAAGATGATGATGAGCCCACGGTCTAGCTTCCTTCACTTCAAATTTTTTTAGCAATTTATCCTTCATAAGGGAAGTCACACGTACAGAGCTTCCTGAGCAAAACAGAGCCCTAGCTTCTGACTATTAGTCAGTCCAGTTATAGGAGTGCTTCTGGGAAGAGTAATTTTGAAAAATTTGGCTAGGCATAATTTTTGAACCATGGAACCAAGTGGTTTTCCTGTCATTAGAGGGAATTTCTTAGCATTTCGTAACTAAATTTGTAAGAAGTCCTCAGGGACACAGCCCATTTCTTTGGTCCACACTTTCCAGCATCTGCAGTATACAATGAGATCTTGGCCAAGAATATTGTTAAAATGGCCAAAGCACAGGTAATACATGAGTGATAACGACTAATAGAAAATATGTGTGATTATCTCACAGTCTAACATGCCTTTGTGTCACACTTTTCCACTATACCTTTTAATTCTTTATGTTCCCAAAGACTAGAATCACAGGGCAGGTGTGTGCATGGGCAGTATGACTTATGCTATCAGAAAAGATTAAGAACAGGACCACATTGCCTTCCTTGGCTACTAGAAGGAGCAGAGACATAGTAGCATGGAGACCTTTGAAGTCAAGCACGTGCTGCTTGCTAGCCTGGACAGAGAATTGTATTAATACAGCTTGGTTACTCCAGGTATCTTGAGTAGCTTGGCTTTGCTTACACACTCCTTAGCTGTGCTCAGAGCTGTGAATGTGTCCTGGGATATAATCAGTATTCACATAATGCAAAAGATCAGTAGCACTAGCACTGCCAGGTGAGAGCTACAAAAGCACACTGCACATCTGCCACTGCTTCTTAGGGATATATGACCACTGCATCCTACAGATACCAGATCTGCATAGCAACCTTCTGACTTCCACTTGGACCAGGCTTCAGCTGTGCAGAGGATCAGGAGCACTGACTTCTAGATAGCCTCTACCGCTGTAGAAGGCTGCTTTGCACAGCCAGGACAAAGCAAGGAGGATTTATGAACTGAAAGGATGACAACAGAAGGTTTAGTTTTCTCTTCATGGCAGAAGAGAGGAGTCTTCATCACCAACATCCCTACTCTGTAGCTGGACTTCCAGATATTGTGACATTTTAGGACACTTGCCTTGAAACGGCATGCAGACCACATGATAAAATATAACCTCCTCCCTAAGCAGAGGTTATTCATGGAGTGACTTCCAGCAGGACATGGTTACTGTGTATTTATGTGAGTATATAGACAGCAGACTCAAGGAGTGATGGACTCCTGTCCATCTGGAAATGGAGGGCCTCAAGTGAAAAGTTCCAGCAAGCTGACTCATGGTGCTCTGACAGACATGCTCGGGAAGAGTCATCATCGCTTGCTTGTTTTTCCTTCTGCATTATCTTACTGGCAGGCCTTAAGATGCTCTAAGGAGCCTGAACATGACCTTTGTTTCTCACAAGCTGATGACATTACTACTGAGAGAAAGTGTTTAGCAATGCAGAATCCATTTTGCTTGAACACATTGGACAGCAAGTGAAACACAAATGAATACAAATCCTGGTACAGTGACATTGAGCATCTATGAAAAACACCATAGCTCTGATGAAGAGGCCAGTTGCAAAGGCCTTCCTGTAGAGACTACAGAGAAATGAACCAGTAAGTTCATGATGCATATAGCTAGAAATAATCTGAAATTAAAAATTAATTCAGTTTCATCAGTGGTTCCCTGACCATTTTGCTTGAACACATTGGACAGCAAGTGAAACACAAATGAATACAAATCCTGGTACAGTGACATCGAGCATCTATGAAAAACACCATAGCTCTGATGAAGAGGCCAGTTGCAAAGGCCTTCCTGTAGAGACTACAGAGAAATGAACCAGTAAGTTCATGATGCATATAGCTAGAAATAATCTGAAATTAAAAATTAATTCAGTTTCATCAGTGGTTCCCTGAAAATAAGCAATTAATTATTTACTACTTGCAGATACATATTTATCTTTTAGTGTTCCAGAGTCCAAATGAACTCTGGTATGTAATTTATAGATTAAAAATATGTAAATCATCATCATAATTCTTTTTGTTGTTTTCCCCCCAGGAAAAACAAAAACAAAGCCTTGAAAAGCCAGAAATTGACTCTCATGCTTGTTTCCACTAAGTACAAAGCAGAATAAAGAGGAAGTACATGAGTGGGAAACAATTTATCATCACTTCAACTTGAGCCTTGACTTATAGCATCATAGTGCCCTGACAGTCCCAGACACTAGCTATTGCTAGATTTTTCATTCCAAGGAAGGTGGCAGAGCATGGTCAGAGATAAGAAACTTTGGGAAACAACTATCAGTTTCTTAAAGGTTGCTTTATGGCCTGAAATTGGAAGCTAAATTGTATTTCTGTTTAAGGTTTTTTTGGTTTTTTAGTTCGGGCGGGTTTATTGTTTATTGGTTGGTTGTTGTGCTTTTTAAATTCTTAGTATTGTAGCAATAGGCTACACCTCTCCACCTCCAGCAATAATCTATGCACCTCTAGACCTTTCTGGCATTATTCTAAATCCTTTTCTTTTCTGACAAGACTTTTACAGTCTGGCCTTAAAAGGCAACTATGGATTATGCATTCATTATATGTCTGAACACAGGATGAGCCCTTGTAAGTATTTGGACAAGGGACAGCCTTTGAAAGCCCAGTATCCTATGGGAAATGCTATGGCTGATTCACCAGGTGCCAATATCCTGCCTGGTAATTCACTATTGGTACTCTTCCAATTAACAGTAGCAGACATAACCGCTAATACTGCCAGCTGCCACCTGGAATGCCTTTCTGATCTGCTGTCTTTTTCTTTTCATTATCGGCTTGTTTTCTTGTCTCTTTTAAGAGAGATTCTGCAAGATGAGGACGTTGTAACACTCAGTTAAGCGATGCAGTCACAAAAAGGGCAAGTAGCATATAAACTATAGAGATTAGGCAGGGAAACAGCAAACAGCAGAGGTAGGAGTTTTGGTGGGTAGGAAGCGTTCCGGGTATGAGGAGGCAGGTCTGAGCTAGTGGCGTGGCTGCTCATTCTCCTGGAGGCTGGCTTGTTGGGGACATTAGGGTGCGCGTTCCTGTGGAGGCACAGACAGGTAGCTTAAGTCGTGACCTTCTGCACTTGCCAGCTAAGCAGGGAGACACAGATCTCACAGCCACTTATTTGCCCCAACTCGTTTCAGGGTACGGCACTCACGCCGGTGCGCTGGCCGGGCTCCCTGCGTCCGGCCCGGTGCGGGAGCGGCCGCGGCTCCGCAGGGCGCTGCGGGACCGCGGGGCTGCGCTGCGGCAGCGCCGCCGGGAGCCGAGCGCCTGGCAGCACGAACCGGCCCCGCAGGCCCGGGCTGCGCTCAGCGGCAGCAGCAGCAGCAGCAGNGCTCCGCTCCGCTCCGCGCCTCCTCCGAGCCCAGCGCCGCAGGGGAGTCCCTGCGCTCCCGCGGGCAGGGCCAGGCCCGCCCCAGCCCCGCTGCGCCAGCGGGGCCTGCCCGGGGTGGGGGGGGGGGAGGAGGGGGGGG
>VWZP01006945.1:586193-724250 GCA_013396995.1 Dicaeum eximium
TGCCCGGGGTGGGAGAGGAGAAGGAGGAGGAGGAGGAGGGACTCCGCAGCGGCAACAACTGACGTGTCCCCGCCATGGAGCTCGGCGTGATTCATCAGCGGCAGCGGGGCGGCAGCGGGGCGCCGCGCTCCGCTCCCGCGTAGGCTCTGCCGCGGCGGGGACAGCCCCGGCACCGCTCCGCCGCCCGCGCCGCCCTCCTCCCTCCTCCTCCTCTTCCTCGACGCCTCTCCTCTTCCCCCGCGGCTAGGCGAATATCCCGGGGGAGGCAAGATGGAAGAAATCCTGCGAAAGCTGCAGAAGGAGGCGTCGGGGAGCAAGCACAGGGCCATCAAGGAGAGCTGCACCTGGGCCATCGGTAAGGGGCGCGGGGAGCGGAGCGGGGCAGCAGCCGCCGGTGGAGAGGTTTTGTAACGGAGGGGGCAGGGAGACCTCAACAAACTTGTTCTTCGCCGGCCGCTGAGCCTCCAGCGGCTGGGAAGGGAGCGGAGCACCTGGGCGTTCAAAATGCCCGGGAGCTGCACGCTGCTGGAAGGGGCCGTGGCACCTGCTGCCGGTCCCGGAGAGCATCCGCGTCCCTCGCCTTCGCCACCGCCTGGATCTGCTTCGTGGCTCTTGCGAGGCAGATATACGGGTATCAGTAGCTTCAGTAGCTGTCAGTTTCCGTGTATGTTTTGGAGGTGCTGTCTTTTCCTTTAAAGGCCCCCTTCCTCCCTTAAATCATCGTAAAAAAACCTGCAGTACAGCTTTTACGCTGGCTTATGTTCGGGAATCTATTTTAAAAGCTAGAAGTTTTCTTTTACTGGATTAGATGAACTCTTTTGTCCTTGCAATATAATGATCAGTATAACGAGTTAATTTTTCAAGGGAGTACAAGCTTAGGTACATTTTAGCATCCACCCATTTTCAGAGATTGTTTGTGGCTTGAAGTGTTTTTTGACACTTGCAACCTGGAACACTGATCATCAAGACCCTTAATTTAAATCATCTTAACTGGGATACTTTCAATTGCTTTAAATTTTGGGTTTTTATCCATACATAGCTACAACATTCTGTGGTAGATCAGACCTGTTGCTGTCTTATTACTGGCCTTTTATCTTGATGTTGCATGGGTTGCTTCATTAATTGTGTGTTAGTCTTGCAGAGCAGCCATGCAAGTATCCTCTATACTGTTCCAGTTTTAGTGGATGTGCTGCCGAAGTGCTGATAAGTGGAAGGGAAAAGATGGTACTCGGTGCCTTCTCATTGGGCATGCAATGTCCTGACAGATTTGTGCAAAGCTTTGGCAACTCAGAGCAGCAGTGATTGTTGTTCTGTCAGGGGGAGTAGGTGTAAATTTTAGGATCATTGGCTCAGAGACTGTAGCCAGATGTATTAACTGTGGTTGAACTCAGAAGTTTATTTTAAAAGCCCTGTTGTTTCCTTTAATTATACAGAAACCTTGGATTCTCCCGATGCTGCTATCAAGATACCTCCATATCAGCTGAGGTAAGAACATTGAACTTGAGTTCTGTAGAGCTTGTGAGTATTCGTAAAATTGAAGCAAAAATTTTGAATTAAAAGCGAGGTAGACAGAGGAGTGGGCTTCATCTATCTGATTTCTGTAGTTTGTAGGTATACATATCTAGGCTGGTAGTAGTAGATAATCTTCTCATGAGCCCTTGGCCTTTGGCCCTGAATGAAATGTAAGGAAATGTGTTAAAATGGGCATGAGTATGTATAGTGGTGACTATATTGGTTAGAAAGGAGGGCTCTCTTATGGCCTAAAGAGTTTAAAATTGCTAAATTTTAAACTGCTAAGTTCCATCCTTCAGTATAAGCAATGATGCCTTCTTAGCTCTTCTCAGTGTGCTGGTGTTCTTTTAAATCTAAATCAGGTTTTGTTACTGAAAATAAATATTCTAGAAACTAAAAAATTATATCATGATATAGCTAGGACACTGACTAGGAACTAAAATAATACAGCTTCTTTGCCTATTTCTTCCTTTAGCCTGCTAGATTATCTTGAGCAAGCCTTCTTCCTTCTTCCCACCTCCATTTGTACACATATAAAATGGGGGAGGTGGCATGACCCTGATTTGTCTAGCTATTTAAAATCTCATTTTGGAAATTGTCAGTGTTGTGGAGTAGGTAAATCGGCAAAATTATTCACTGTCCTTTCTGACAGAGCCATTAGGAATCATCAAAGGAAACTAGCAAGTGCACTGTTTAAAACAGAAGCACGTTCTTTCACACAGCTTAGTAGTTAAGATTTGAAATGCTCAGGCTTGCCTAATCAGAGAATGTGATGGGTGCTGAAGGATTGCATGCGTGCAAAAACCACCTCAACAAATCCATGGAAGAAATTGATTGAAATCTATCAGATGCACAGGTACTGTTCTTATTCAGAAGTACTTTAATCAGAGGTGATCAAGTTTATAAAGGAGTATGAAGGAGTGTTGCTGTATGTTTGGCCTGTCCTGTGGTCCTCCTAGGTATCCACTGTGGGCTGCTGACAGAGGGGACATTTTTTTGCTACAATATTATTCTCCTGGGAGTGGTTTTATCACCTCATTATTCCCTGCTGCTCCTTCTATATATGCTTTGCAAGGAAAGGTAGGGATTGAAGAGCTAGTTATTCCAGAGCAGTCACCAAACAGGGAAAGAATAGGAGCCGTTCTTTTTGCCACTCTAAAATCCTGTCAGCTGCAGTACCCAAGAGGCCTCAAATCAAATGGGAGATGGATGTAGCACAGATCTGACATGACCAGTGCCAGACACAATGCATTTCCAGCACAGAATGGAAACAGCTGGATCACTAATTTTCAATAGGTCCACTAGAATGATGTTTACTTGACACTGTGGCTGAAGAAAACTTGGCTGTTCACCTTCCCGTTTATCAGCCTCCAATATGGTGTGTGGTCTCTGTCCTTAAGTGCTATTGTCATTCCCTATGAATTAGTTAGCTAGCTCTTACCACATTTCTTCCTTTTTCCCTTGCCTATTACCTCTTTACAGAGAGGCCTTTTTCTCTTCTTCCTCCAGTGTTCTTAATGATGTATTTGTTTAGTTGGGGAGTTTTTTCTACTGTAAATCAATTTTTTTTAAAATGAAGCTAATACCTTTGCAGATGTAGCTATGATTAAATAAGCTCTTAATGTTAGACCTGTCACTAGCAATGCACTCATTATTACTGGATGTTTTGGAAAATGTAAGGTACACAAGAGGATTTGGACAAAAGCTTTTGTTGTGGGGTCCATGGTAAGGCTCAGCCACACAGCCTTAGATAGTGTGGGAGATGCTGCTAAACGTGCCCTTCACTCTGTGATAACAAGCTACTGCCAGGCTCCAGATCAGGGCACTGGGCCACATCTTGGGCTGGAGTTCACCTGCACAACGTGCAAATTAGATAGAAGTTCTTCACTTGGTATTTGTTAAAAAGCAGCACTGTGATGTCTTGGTTCCTAACACTGGAAAAGAATAGCCTTGAAAGCAGAGCAATGGCTGGGTCCAGAAACACAGCCAAGATACAGGATGGAGATGTCCTGGCTGTGCCTCTCTTCTGCTTTCATCTTACATCAGGTGCAGGTTGTATCAGCTGCTGTAACACAGATCAGCCTCTGGCTGCTCATCCAGTTGGAATCTTAATCGACACTTCACACTTACGTTCTTTTCCTTCTAGAAATGAGGAACGAAGGCAGCTCACTTCGAAAATGAGAATGTGTAAACTGTATACTCCTTTTTTACTTATAAAATAAAAAGCTGTTTTCTGCTTCTGACACCCCAGTTCTAGATGAGTAGAGGTTCTTGGTAAAGTTGTCTTTTGTAAAATTGTGGTCCTAGTGTGATAGTGGGGAAGACAAGGTGTCTCTGCTTTTCCTCAGACTATGACCATTTGAGTTCAAGGGGTTTTTGACATGTATTATGTCAGCTACATACTTACCTCCACTGTGGTTTTGGGGTAGATGACTTCTGTCTCATTCCTGACCTATCTATAGTTTCATTTTGTGTTGGACTTGTGTCACTGAACATGAGGCAGACCACATTGCAGTTCCCTGATGTCTGTGCAATTCATTGGGAGCTTCAGCTGTAGCATTTGCATGGGAGCTGTTTCCAGCAGTTATCTGGTAGCAGTTTGGATAGCACATGCCTGCTATGTTTGGGAGCACCTTTTGCCCCAAGGGAGTCCCAGTGGCTGACCATCCAGGCTGGAATGTAATTATTTAATTAGTTTGATAGTGATCTGTTGGGTGTATCTTCTGGGAGCTAGATGAGACTATTTTGCTGTTCAACTTCCTTTGATGTTAATTGGACTTATGAACCCAAACCCCTGTTAATGACCTTGCATATTGATTCTAGTGAGGGGCACTATTTAAATGTCCCACTTCCTGAAGAAAAACACATCTCCAACAAATACAGAGTTTCCCACAGAGTCTTGTCAGCTCTGCCTTGAGATAGGAATATGTGTGTGATTTTTCAGTACTTTTAACTTATGATCAGAGTATTAGGCAAGGGTCTGAGACAGTAACAAAGATTAAAGTGGGTCAAGATGGAAATGGTCTTAAGTCAGTTCAAGGCTTTGCTGTAGATGTTCTATGAATTCTTGAGAAGGGAGAATCACATAACCCATTGGTAACTGGCCTCTTGTTATCTGTCTAGTACAATGATATTTGTCTCTGAACATGAGTTGTGAAAATGGGATATATACTAAGTGCTTAAGGAGGCTGGGTGGCTGACTTATAAATAATGAATTAGATAAGAGAAATTGATGTGCTTGTGTTTTAATTGGTGAATTGATCACAAGGAAAATAGCTTAAGAGACCTTAATGTTGTCTGCCAGCAAACAGTTGTTTGCTACTCAGCTGGGCTATATTCACTTCAGTATTTTCAGGATGGTAAATTCTCCCCTAAGGCCAGCACTATACACTGAACAAGGCTCTCTTCTTGGCTTGTTGTGATTTTAGAAATATCTGAAATATGAGCTATAAAAGGTATCTGAACAGGCACAAGAAAATGAGCTTTGAAAAAGAATGTTTGATTGGAGCAGTTTAATACTCATGAGGATTATCTACATATCAGAGTAAAATAAAAGGCTAGACAGCAGTTGCCAGTCACATACTGCTTTGAAAAAACTTGGGATTGCCAGAGTTTCTTGGAATGCACTATGTTGTTAAATCATGCCTTACAGACTATGTAAAATTTAGTGACTTGCTATCAGCACAGACTTGGCTGGAAAGAAGAGATTGGTTGGGACTTCTGAAGGGGCTTTCTTTTTGGAAGAAATGCAAATTGGGTTTGTATGGGCAGGTTTTGGTAGCAGCGGGGCTACAGCGGTGGCTTCTGTGATGAGCTGCCAGAAGCTTCCCCCATGTCCAGCAGAGCCAATGCCAGCTGGCTTCAAGACAGAAGTGTCCCTGGCCAAATCTGGGCCAGTCAGAAATGGTGGCAACCCTTCTGTGAACGAATTTAAGAAGAAGAAAGAAAGTTGTTTTGCAAATGTAATTGCTTCCAGAGAAGAGTGGGGTGAGAATATATGAGAGGAACTACTCTGCAGACACCAAGGTCAGTGAAGAAGGACAAGGAGGGTGCTCCAGGTGCCTAAGCTGAAATTCCCCTGAAGCCCATGGTGCAGACCATGGAGAAGCAGCTGTGCCCCTGAAGCCCATGGAGGTCCATGGTGGAGCAGAGATCCACCTGCAGCCTTTGGAGGGGACTCACACTGGAGAACATGTATGCCTGAGAGAAGGCTGTGAGCCTGTGGGAGGCCTGTGCTGGAGCAGGTTCCTGGCAGGTACCTGTGGACTCAGGAGCAGAGGAGCAGGTTTCCTGGTAGGACTTGAATCCTTGTGGAGGACCCACATTGAAGCAGCTGTGACTCCCTTCCCTAAGCAGTGGCTGGAACAACGTGTGATGAGCTGACCATAACCCACATTTCCTGTCTCCCTGTGTCACTGGGCAGGAGGAGGGAGGAGTGGGGTGGAGGTGTTTAGGTCTCATTTTACTTCTCATTATCCTGCTCTGGTTTTGGTAATAATAAATTCAATTCGTATCTCTGATTTGAGTCAGTTTTGCCTGTGTCAGTATCTGGTGAGTGATCTCTCTCTGTCCATATCTCAAACCATGAGCCCTTCATTATATTTTATCTCCGCTGTCCAGCTGGAGAGGGGAGTGACAGAGTAACTTTGGTGGGAGCCTGGTATCCAATCAGGGTCAACCCACTAAAATCTCTCTTATATTTTTCATTGGCCTTTTAAAAGTGATCAGTATTTCTGGAGATTACAGCTGGAATGTCAGAAGTCAGTGAGGAGCAGGGTCCTGTGCAATAACCTGTTCATGTCCAGTTCTCTCTTCCTGCTTGTGTCCCAGTACTAATCATGTTGGTGCTAGCTTTTGAGGGCAGTTTGTGAACTTTTTCTATTGTCATGGACATTTGGGGAGGAGGATATTTGAGGATGAAAGTGGTGGTTCTACTCTTTTTTCTTTGTATCTCCAGATTAGCATCTGACATACTTCTTGAGAAGTATGCAGTTTATAATCTCTTAAATAAAACACCATGCTCACTCATTTTACATTACATGTGCTCAACAAATAATAAAAGCAGTAATTGTGGTGTGATCATCACCAAACAAACAATGCTATAGAGACTTTCCATCCACTTAGTTTTGCAGGTAATTCATCCACTTAGTGAATCTTGAGTCTTGGGATGCATTTCACCTTCTTTATTGTGAAGAAATATTTGTGATTTCATCGTTTTTGTCTTCTCCCATCTCTTAATTTTGTTCTTGTTTTCTGTTAGTTTCTTTTTACTGGGCGAGAGTGGCTAGGAAAGCTGATACATACATAGCAGATCCCCTGAACAGAAGTGAGGAGGGGTTGTCTCTGAGGAATTTTTTTCTGGGGGGTGGTTTTAGCATATCTCTCTCTATTTTACTCTTTCTCTTTTTTTAAAACAATTTGTTTCCTGCTCTTGCTGCCACAACCACCTGGCATTAGGTGTTCCTGTGCTTTCCTCCTGGATGTGACTCATGCTGCTCAACCATTACATGGTCACTGTCTGCCATTCAGCAAGTGAATTATGAGTTTCCTGGCAGGCAGCTGGCCAAAAGGAGACTCTAGTGACAGTGTGGATTTCTGACCTACATCTCCCATGCTGGCAGTTTACAGCTGGGATCCAGTCTTTTGGGGGCACTTATATAGTCCATTTGGTGGTTTGGATGGTGTAAATGCACTGGTCTTGATTTAATATTTTGCATTCTCAGTTTTAATGTTGAAGAGTAGATGAGGGAAGGAAATTAGTGTTTAGAAAGGCAATGTGCCACTGATACAGTATTTGGATCAATCTGCTTGTTTAATCTGGGATATGTAAGTGGCCCTATTTCTTGTCCAATGGGCAGGTATTTTTGTCTCAGCAAAACTTTGCATCTGTTCTGGGACCCCAAAAGACAGTAGTGTTGGGGAGGAAAGGGATATGTAGGGTCAGGCTCAGGAGTCCCTGAAAACCTGTTAGTTGGGGTTGTGACTCTTGAATGTATCGAGGAAAGTTTAGCATTGTTATGAAAAAAGACACACGGTTTCTGTACTCTTGTGAGTTTGAGTGAGGTTTTTTCCCTTTGGTTTTAGTGGTGTTTTTTTAAAAGAGCTTGCTCTTTCTGGAGCTGACTTTCTGCCTTTCCTGACGTTCTTTGTATTAGTGAACCATAATAATCACCACTGCTTTGGGTCTTTGTCTTCTGAAAATTCATTCTACTTTTGTGACAAAAGCCCACAGTCTTGGCTGGGCTGAAGTTAATTTCTTCATGGGAGCTGGTAGAATGGGAGCAGGGAGCTGCTGGTGGGGCTCAGGATGAGAGCAGCCATAGTTTGAACTGTCTGACCTCTGACAACAAATGCAACTGAAATATTGACCTAAGGTTCTAAGGATGATAATGGGATAGCAGTGTGTGTGTTTGTTTTAAACATTTGATCACTTTCAGTGCTTGCAGAAGAGAAGAAAATGAGAACACCATGAGGCTTTTGATAATTGCTTTAGAGAATGAAATATGGTTGGGGGTGGGAAGAGGCGTGGCAGTGAAACTGAGAGGACTGTTTTCTTGCTAAATGCACTGCTCTGGTCTTTGTGTGATGCTGTGCAAGTCATGACTTTCCTTTGTTTTGAAAATGAAGGGGTGAGTGGGAATAATGAAAGTCTTTTCTCACATTTCCTTTATTTACATTCCATGAAAAGTAACAAAGCTGCAGGAAATTCACTACCTTTCATTTCCTTGAATGTTTGTTTATTTAAGAAGCTGAATGTGCTGAAGTGCAGTGAGTATAAAATTACGTAATGCGTTGCAAACATGGGGATATTTTTAGCAACCATCCCTTAGGTCTGTAAATATTTAGCACTGAACTGCTGTGAAAGTTGAATGGCATTGCAGATTACAGCATTGACCTTCAAAATGTAACTGGTAATGACCAGAAACATACCTTGTTCTCCTGTTTCTTCATCTGATTTCTGTAACTCACAGCTGCAGTGGAGAAAATAAGGCAATTTGCAGGATGTCCATGTGATAGTACCTCTGTGTCTATTTTTCCTTTCTCTCAGTCCTACCTTCTCCCAGCATTGTAAAACTTCTCCTGATGGAAGCTTAATTCTCATAAAATACTTTATTTGTAATTTTGTACTTAAAATTTGAAACATAAATGCTTTCATTAGACAAATCTTTACCTTTTATTCCAGACTTACCAAATACAGGGAAGAGACATTTCATGGAATAGTTTGATAAGCTTTCAAAATTGTAGGCTGAGCAAGTCCAGCTTGTACTCATCTTCATACTCTAATACAAATCATAATAAGCAAAATCACCTAAAGGCTACAGATTGCTTTATGATTAAGACCTGGTGAGGTTTACATGTGTCATCAAGCTCTTTATAAGAGCAGAGTTTGTAAGTGACTATGATACCTTGTGCACAAAGGGCAAATATCTGCGGGGGTGGATGTTCTAGGGAGAGCAGTGATAACGTATCAGAGAGAGATTACACTAGAGCTTGGAGACTGGAAGCATCTGATTATTATTTTGGCCTTGTCCACCTTACTTTAATATTGTGCTGTCTCTCTTCCTCTCCTCTCAAGTAAAGGTACGCCTTGTCCTTATGGGGTTTTTTGTTCTGTTTTGTTTTCATCTTGACAAGAAGTTCCTATCTAGGAACTTTGTGTTTCTGTTAAAATTGATATGTTATTAGCTAGTATAGCAAGAAGGCAAATGACCTCAGAAGTGCTCTCCAGCTGAGTGACTGTGCTGAGCTACTTAATTACAATTGTATGAATTCTGTGGTCTTGGCGGCACTGGGTTGGCTGAAGATTAAATTGCTCCCGTTTGCCTTTCCCATGAGTAGAGTTATGCTGCTTCTGTAGTGGCAAATTCATTTGTCTTAAAAAGGATGTAAATAAAAAAGATTATAAATACCATTATGTCACTTCTTTAATACCAAGCAGTTTTAAATTGCAATCTCATTCAAGATTCCGGGTTGAAAGAAAAAAGAATTATTAAAGTTCTAGCTGGGAAACTGTGAAACTACATTTAGGCATTATTCTGCACTTTTTTTTTTCCTGTGTCATTAAACATCCTCTGATAAGCAACTCATATTCTGCAAAGGCAGACTTATTTAACTGTTCGATGCTTTGTGTCTGGGTTTGAAAAGCAAAAGGATTGAAGGGAAGAGGGAATACATGAAAAAAAGAGGAAGGAAAAATTAAATACTGAGTTGGATGGAGCTCTGAGAGAGAGCTGATTATCAGCAGCCGAGGTGAGAAAATCGGATATGGAAAGAAAAGGAGCATTAACCTTAAGTCAGAGGAGAAGAAGCCTTTCCATTGTAACTGGATAAAAACGAAGAGTTTTGTGCTCTACAGGAAGGAAAAGAATGAGAATTAAAAAAAAATAAATACAAGTGGTGAAACAGAAAAATGAAAAGGCCTTCAGCCAGAAATTACAATTTCTTTAGTTATTAGTAAAGATGGAAGCTCATCTGGGATGTGCAAATAGATGAGGCAAATCTTGTGATATGGGAAACATGCCTACAAGTGTCTCTATGCTTGTGAGTAACTGGAGTAAAATCCTGGCCCTGCTGATGCAAGTCAGCATTTATATCTACATAGTTTGACAGCAGTCTCCCAACTGTTTGTTTTTTTTTTTCTAGGACCTGTTTGCTGCAACACTGAGTCCTTGTTCATTCTTATGTAGCACAGTAGCACCAAAGTTGTCTAATGGTGCATGATCATCTTGTAGTGCACAGTGTCATAAAGATAATTTTTTGGTTTATTTTTTCTTGGAAAAGAGGGTTCTAACTGGAAGGCTTCAGATTTTGTCATTTATCCTATTGCTCTACTATGTCTCTAAGTACTATTGACAGACTTGTACTTGCATAGAGGTACAAATTTTAGTGCTGGAGTGGGTCTGTTGTAATCATCCGGTTTGATTTCCTGCATTGTGGAGGTGGGAGAACTTTCCCTGTATTTATATACTGTGGATTCCAACTGCTCTCCAACCTGAACTTGACTGTAATTCTCTTTGTAAGTGGGATGATCATATTTCTGCAGTAATCATTTCTCTACAATGTAAGCAAGGACTTAAATCTTCCTTCTTCTTGAAGAGTTGTTACTTGAAAAATGAGACTTTTATTCCATGTTCCATGTCCAGGTTTTAAATACTTCCATTATGCCTAAATTTGTTGGTGGAATCTTTTATCAACGTTCTCTAGTACAGGAAAAAAGATTTATGTTTCTATTTTTATATGTACATGTGTTCATATCTACAACACTAGAATTTGTTTTATGTAAATTAAATCATTCCTTTTTGTGCAAGGGCAGTGTTTGCTTCTGTTTGGTTTACTTAAGGATAGCAGCTGTGGGTACTTGCAGAATTCTGAGAATTCATCTCTCCCAATTATTTTCTCATCATGGGCCAACTCTTCTGCTTGAGGAAGTGATGCTAATAATATTACACTGTGGTACTCTGTTCTTTCTAAGCAACCAAGACAGAGAAAATCTTTTCAGTTGTTGCTTACTCTGACTAAAATATGTCAGACTTTGGCTATGACTGTTATCCTGCCTAACAAACAGTGTATCAGAAAAGGGCAACAGTGGTGAATCAAATTCTTATCTGTTCTTTGACTGGGCTGTGAATTATTCTATGTAATGCAAACTGCATGCTGATGAGGCCTTGAGGTTCTGAATTTTGCTTCTCCTGTGTAATTTTCAGCAGGAAGATAATGCAGAGAGCTGTCTAATTTTTAATCTTTAATTTTCAGAAATGGGATTAAAATAATATGATTATCACCATTTGCATGAAGGGAAAAATGCTTCATTTATCATACCCCTTTCACTAAGTCGAGGGGGGGAAGGTGGGCTGTGAGACTGTTTTCCAGGTAACAACAAGGAGTTACGATTAGCCAATTTCCTATCTTCATTACAGTTTCTATCATGAGAGTGAATTAAAGAGCCATTATTCTTTTCTCACTGAAAGCCTTTTTTGTCATTACAATGAGAATAGAAAGATTTCTATGATCTCTCTACTTACAATAGTAATTTGTCTTGCTCTGACCTTTCTGGCAGTCTGTTTTGACTGACCTGCCATAGCATCCCTTATCCCAGACCTGCAGGGAAAGAGGTAGGTTGGTAGGTGACAAGCCACAGCAAGCTTGGACAACTAGAAAGGTCATTGTAACCTAGTGTGCTGAATAAAGGCTGTGTGTGTTCTCATCACTCATTCTGCAGTTGGCAAAGCTGACAGTCGTGGAGTGAGGTAGCTCAGGAGGGACAGTCTGTGCTCTGGGAGGTACTGGCCCTGGATTATGCACTTGGTTCTGTCACTGAGCTTTTCTGCATGCCCTGGCAGATAGCTTCCTCTCTTCCAAGTCAAAGGAGTTCCCTTCCTTCCACTCTCCCTCTGTGTTGTACTTGATGTGTTTCAATCAGGGTTAAGTTGGTATTTGTGCCTCAAACTGTATGTGTATGTCCACAGCAGCATGCAACAGTATGGATACTTAAGAGTTACAGTGTGAAACTACTTCCTCTACATTATGTAAATGGAGAACGTTCTTAAACACGTTTTGAAGTATATTGTTGTGCATCAGCTTATTCTGAGGACTTCACTTATGTAATGTCTTACAGGTGTAGTACTACAAAATCTGCATGAATTGTCACTTAACCGTACAGAACTGCAGACTGTGCAGTAAGCAATGAAATCCTCTGGTGGGGGACTGCTCAAAACAGAGTGGAGTTATAAAAGGGCTGCAAGGTGTAAGGGGAAACCTCATTCCCTTACTCAAATCCATTGAGGTAATTCCGATGTGCCTTCCCCATTTTCCAGCCTTATTAAACTGAATTCTTAAGACGTTAGAAGGGACTGCGTTAATTTACATCATTCCCTCCTGTTCTGCCAGAGGATTATCTGCAGTGTCCTTCATGTTCTCATGCTATCAGATGATGCATTTAAATGGCAGGTTAAACTGAAGTGTGGAGGGTGCTCAAGCTAATCAAACTTTGTAAGATATCTCTGCAGGTGTTTCATAGCTGTAGCATGGAAATACTAAAGGCCTAATTGACTGAGTATGTAACAAGAACAGGAAATGACACAATGGCAATTCATTTTCTCCAAGAATACAGTGGGAGCACAGTCTGCAGCAACCTTAATTAGATTTTCAGTTAAACATTTTAGCAAGGATGGGAAATTCAGCTAATTGAATCTGTTCTAATTTCCATCCTCCTGTTTGTCATTTTTTGCTCTTCTTTTTGGGACATTTATCAAAGCTCTTATTGTTCTCTGCTCATTGCAGTATGTGATGACAGATGGCAGGCAACATGCTGATGTGCAGGGTAGCTACACATAAACCATAGGAGCTCCCACCTGTCTTCATTATCATGAAACTGAACTGGATCTACTCCAGTGGCTTATGAATTTCTTCATTTTCCCCTCTCCTCCCAGTCTTCATCCACTTTAATGTGAGAATAAATTCATTTTGTATTAATAATGCCCAAAATGTTTATATGCTGTTGCAGAAATCTGTAGAAAGTCTTTAAAAAATGTGGTGTTCTGCCCAGAAGAGGTGCAGATACAAATAACCATCAGTTTTTAGCATCTTTCAGTTAGTACTATACACTGTAGTAATCTTTTTTCCTTCTTTTTTTCCTGTCTGTGTCTGGCCGATGGAGTACCAGTTAATGCACAAGTACCTTGTTTTGGCACCTGTTGATCTGCTGATTTTAAATGCGAGTTCTTCTCACTTTAACAGAGTATAACAAAGTCACAATGTAAAAGAACTTAAAGGTGCTTTCTTAACTTAAAGGATTAGAGATGTGTGAAGTGTATGAAGAAATATGCCAGCTTTCTTTAGAGGGTAAAAGTGCTTCACAGAATTGTGAAATTTTCTTTGGCTGCTGTATGCAAGTGTGATCTTTCTGAAACTGATACAGCCCTTCTGGAATGTTACTTGAATACCAATTTTAGTTGCATTTTTCCCTTTCACTTTTTTTTTTTTTTTGATTTTCCTTAGGGAGAAGTGTCTCCTTCCTCTTCAACTGGCTCTGGAATCGAAGAGCATGAAGCTGGCCCAACAGGCTCTAGCAGGAATGCAGGTATGGCTTTAGAGTGGGAGTGTGTTGGCAGTGGGTGTCAAGAAAATGTAGGCTTTTCTTTTGAAAAATACTACAGAAAGTGTCTGTCCTCAGGTGAACCTAACAGCAATGTTTTGCATTAATTAACATTAACATTAACAATAATGTTTTGCAATAGGATGCAAATAAAGGCTGGTGAAGTTTTAGAAGCTAAAAAATGTTTTGCAGATAGGTGGGAGGTCCTAGACTTTAACGTTGAAATGTAGACGTACTATTCCTGTGGGCCCTGTGCTACTCCCAGGAAAGTTTGCCACTGCTAAGCATCTTAGAAATTAGGCTGGGACTTGCTGTTTTCTTTGATTAGAAAAGAGGACAGCAGTGCCTGGAAGATGGAGAGGTTAATAGAGGATCTGGGAGCTATGTTCTTTATGTGTGGGCACTTTTCTGGCTTTTTTTTGTACGCTGAAAACAGTAGAAACAGCATCTGATTTAGAAGTCTATGAAATTGCAAAAGAAAACAGCAGTGCAGCACAAGGAACAAAAAAACTCTCCTGGGTTTGACAGTATAAAAACTAAAGCAGTTTACTGTTCCTTTAGTTGGACAAATGAGTACAAGTCAGTAAATACTTATCACTAGGGGAATGCTAGTTGTGGAAAAGGCTGGCACACTGCTGGGGCATAAAATCCATTTTCTAAAAAGAGTGTTTTCCCTTGGAGGGCTAGATAAAAGTTGTTCTGGGAATATAAGGATGTAAGTGGATCATTCAAATTCACTTAGTCCAGCATTTGACATGTCAGACACTTGGTTAGAGAGTTCCCCATATTGGGGCATGGTGTGGTTGTAGAAGGGAAGGGCTGCTAAGATAACAAGGGGACTGGGGCATCTCTCTTATGAGGAAGGGCTGAGAGCTGGGACTGTTTAGACTGGAAAAGAGGTGCCTCCAGGGCTGGAGACACCATGACATCTCTGGATAACCTGTGCTTGATCACCCTTACAGTAAATTTTTCTCCTGGTGTTCAGAGGAAACCTTCTGTGTTTCAGTTTGTGCCCAGAGCTTCTTGTCCTGTCAATGGGCACCACTGAAAAGTTCCTGTCTGTTCCTTTTGCAAACACTCTTCAGATACTTATATATGGTGGTGAGATCCTCCCTGAGCCTTCTCTCTCCAGTCTAAACAGTCCCAGCTCTCAGCCTTTCCTCGTAAGAGAGATGCTCCAGTTCCTTTGTCACCTTAGCACTGGACTCCAGTAGCTCCATATCTCGCATCCTGAACTAAACATTCTTCTTTATATAGAAAACCCCATTGTTTTCATTGCAGATTGAGTTAAATCTCATCAGGCTGTACAGTGCTAAAACACTTGATATTCTGCTATGTGTGAAACGCTTTAAAACGTTTTGAGTTAAACCCTGGCTGGCAGTTCAGCTTTACCCACTCACTCCTTCCCTCTCAGAGGTATGGGAGAGAGAATCAAAAGGGTAAAAGTGAGGAAAATTGTGGCTAAGATGAAGTTTAATAGCAAAAGCAAAGCTGCATATGCAAATAAAAGAATATGTAGAATTCTTTCTCCACTTCCCATGGAGCAGCAAATGTTCAGCCATCCCTAGGAAAGCAGGGCTCCATCATGTGTAACAGTTGTGTTGGAAGAGAAATACCTTAACTCTGAATGTCTGTGTCCCCTCCACTTCCTCTTTCATTGCCCAGCTGTTGTTGCTGAGCACAGTGTCATATGGTTTGGGATATCCCACTGGTCACATTGGGGTCAGCTGTGTCCCCTGCCAAAGTCTTCTGCACCCCCAGCCTGCTTCCTGGGGAGCCAGTCTGAGAAACAGGCAGCCTTGAAGCTGCATAAGCTCTGCTCAGCAATAGCAAAACGTGGGTGTGTTATCAGTGCTGTTTTGGTCACATATCCAAAACACAGTACTCTTTGAGCTCCTGTAAGAAAATTAACACTATCCCAGCCAAAACCAGTACAAGCATAGGAAATAAGAAGTAGGAGTGAACCAGTGAAATGTGCTTCAAGGTTGAAGCTGAAGATGAGCATCAGCACAAAAGTGATGCAGAATGTAGAGAGGGAAGTGGGCTGCTCAAAGTCTCTGCTAGGACAGAGCAAGGTTGTGTTCCTGGGATCTAAGACAAGCTAGTTTTGTATTAGAAAAGGCTGGGTGCTATCTGGGGTTCGATGAGAGATTTCCGGAGACAGGGATGCTCTTTGGACACGTGGTTTATTGCTCGTGGGGACAGCCAGCCTGACCAGCTCCTGCNTGCTCTGTTTTGGATCTTCTGAGAAGATAGGAGCTGGGAAAAGACTTGTGTGGGTACATCGCTTGCAGGATGCCTACCACTAGTAAGAGACACCCATGAAGATGGTTATAGACTATATGGAAGAGGCATTTCTAGTAGAACTCCAAGGAAATAGGGCCATTGACCATGTTGGGAGATAGTTTCTGAGATACTGGGCAAAGTAAATCTGATCTGTCTAAAATATTCAGTCTGAAGTTCAGTCAGTCCGTACTGAATTCAGTTCAACCAACCCAGTGTCAGGACAAGGAATTTTGGTATCACCTCAGCTTGGGTTGGTTTCTATGTGTGTTTGTGTTAGCCACTTGTTAGCTGTGCTTTTCATCTCAGGACTTGGTTATATCCATTAATGGTCAACTTCTGTATGACACAAAACACATCTTCCCAGGGATCAGAAGTGCCACCTCCACAGCACTTGTGCTCTGTACACTATTGTAGTAATTGGGATGGTAGGTGACTGTCTCCTGTTGGGCAGGAGATCGGATAGCACTAGTTCAATGCCAGGATACTAGCCTGAGTGGATTTTTTTAACTTCCTGTTGTTGTTTTGATGGTCTGGGGGGCTGCAAAGGTGCCAGTCTCTCCCAGCTTCTAAAATGCTGAGAGGTTTTCCTGAGGACATTATTTGAAATTATTTATCAGTTACTGATGTCTGCTTTCTTCTAGACACTGGGGAAGTGGGCAAAGATGACAGTGGAATGGCAGCTGACATGACACAAATCTCCCAGTTTTGCCATTTTTCTTATATTTTATATTATTGGATTAATTTGGAAATTTTACACAGAAAGCCTAACCACCCTAGCACCAAGCACTAATAGGTTTAGGTGCAGTACTTTGCAGAGGCAGTTTTTGTCTCAACATGTACATTGCCATTTTCTCTCTGCAGAAGCTGCTGTCTGATGAGAGGTTTGTATCCGTGGAAACAGACTCAGATGAGAAACAGTTGCTTAATCAGATGCTGAATGCTGTCAAAGTGACTCCTTCGCTCAATGAAGACCTGCAAGTTGAAGTGATGAAGGTTAGTGTTTCACACACATCAGTGCTTGCAACAGTGGCTGCATGGCTGAATGCTGGGGTTAGCAGATAAATTAGCTGTTGCCTTCAAAATCTTCATTTTAGGATAGTATTTGATTTCCTTTACCTGTAGCAGATGTCAGTTGTTTTCATTTCTGTTTTGTGTTTCCTTGGATTAACTAGGAGATAGTTTACATTAAGGTTCTGGTACTGGTTACATTAAGAAACTGGAACTGGTAGTTCCAGTTTTAGCAAACTTGAGCAGGACAGTCAATTTCCTCATGGGAGGGCACAGATAAATGACTTTTAGATCTGGAAGTTTGTTATTGAGCTTTAGTGGTCCTGAGGTGGGCTGTGCACATTTATAATTTTGTATTGTGTGTGCATAGGTGCTGTGTAATTTGTTAGCTACATTTTCTCTTTGTAAAATGCTAATGATGGAGCATGACTTGCTTAGGCATCAAAATGTCCCTGGACCAGTGCATAAGGGAAATTATTGTTTTGTATCCTCTGTCAGAACTTCAATTTCTGGGAATACTCTAGCACTATCCTGTGTGCGTGCTGGGAAGCTCAGCTGCCAGGAGGTACTGTCTTGGTGGGGAAGCAGTGCCAAAATTCCTTGCTCTGTGATTGTGTTGGTTGTATGACTTAGAAGTCACTTTTCTGTATCAGTATTGGCAATACCTGTATTATTTGTACAAAGCAGGATGATGGTCCACGGTTTTCAGGTGTTTGGGTGTAAACTTCGTGCTGCAGGGTTTGTTGTGCTATAGCTGATCATTGGCTGAAACGTTTTGGAACAAATCTGGTGGTCCTTTTTGCATGTTCATTATACCTAGTAGTGATTGATATATTTGGATCTATTCCTTGACCATCCTTTATTTCTAAGTGCACACATTAGTTATTTTGTTTCTTCCATGTGACATCTTGGGTCTAGTGAATATATGTTATCCACTCTGAAACTGCTCTCTATGAGCTGTGCTCTTTAACACTGGAGGTGGAATATGTACAGTGTCAGAATGTGCAGAGGGTGAACACAGCCAGAAAAAAAAGGAGTAGTATTTGTGTGGACTGTTACCTGTTTTATGGCAGCAGGGTTCTGCCCTGGGCTTAACTGATGACATCCTGATCTGCATTCCTAACCCAACATACCTCCTTCCTGCCTCTTTTATCTCTACAGAGGGAAAGAGGAAAAGTTAAGTATTTGCAGTACTCAACCAACAGGTCCCTCTTGGAATGCAGTAATTTTTTGCAAGTCACTTTTTTTACATTCTTGAGTGTTACAGATTTTTTAAATTCTTGAGTGTTACAGATTCTTGAGTGTTACAGATTCAGAATCTGCATGCACAGTTTCTTTGAAAGCCTTAAGGTATATCTGGGAGGCAAAGCCCCCACACTAAGAATGTGAACACTGTACTTTGCTACAGTTCTGAATAAATATCTTCTCAAGTTGTCTTGACATGTGAGAAGCAAAAATAATTTCAAAACATCAAACCACAGAAAACCCAAGCCAAAACATTGTATTTATGTATGCTTTTTTTTTTTTTAATCAGAAAAACATGTTCAATTCCAGTTTAAGTGCCAAAGAGAAAAGAGAACGTTGTCTTAATTTTACTGAGTGAAATTTTGATGTGCAAGTCCTTTTCTGAGTGAAATGTGTGTATGGTAAAAATCAGGCTACAACTTCAGCTTTACATTCTGAGAACAAAGCAAAATTCTATTTTGATTTAAATATTTCAAGAGACCAGAGGGCCAAAACATATTGTAATCAGTTAAAACTCAGACGCATTAGATCTGAGCCTTGCCTGACAGTCAAATCAAGCAGACATCTCTTCAGATTGTAACCTGAAGATTACAGATGCCATTGCAACACCTGAAAATGGTGTTAGCTAACCCTGGCCTGATGAATGGCTAAAGCCTCTAGGGGGGAAGGAGGGGGATTTCTAGCAGCTGGTCTCAGCAATGTGTTTATGTCCCTGGATCTGCTAAAATGTGTCCTCATGACAGCTTATTATTGTACATTAGGCTGTGTTATTCCATCTGGAGGAGATAAAACACATCTTTATCTAGTGCAGAGAGGTATTAAACACTCCTGAGTGTGGGCAGGCTTGTGTGAAACTGTGTCAGCTGTGGTGCCAGCCTGGTTCTTTGTGACTCGCTGCACAGTTGCACCAATCTCACAGGTATTAAGAATGCAACCATCAAAGATTACACAAAAGCTTTTAGTCATGCAAAATCAGTGTGAAAGTAGACATGCAGGAGTACAGAATTCACTGTAAGTTGCTGGTGTGTAAGCTCCTAAATCACTTAAATGTGTTTCGGGTTTTTTTTCAAAATACTTTCCAAAATGTCTTCTGCTGTTCCCAGTAAGAGTATACCAGAAATTCACACTTCAAATTCATACTATAAAAAATATGTATTGAATATTTATATTAATGGTTTGTTGTGACCCACCTATATTACAGATGGAAGTGTGAAGGGATCTGATTTCTGTAAAGATGCTTTTTACATTCGGATGACTGCACATTGGAATTGGCAGTGAAAGGAAGAACACAGGAAAGAGGTGCAAGGGCAGTTAGTTGGCTTGCTTCACATGCTTTTGGAGCATGTCAGGTATTGTGAAGGACCATCCTTAGATGGAACAGTCTGTAGGAACTGTCTGTAATGTTTGCTGTAAATAAATGGAGGAGAATGCTAGCTGTATCTCTTCTGGAACTGAAAAAAGCAGACAGCTGGGGCCTCTGTTGTAAAAATGGAAGGACATTGACTAATCTATGGCTAGGTACCAAATCTTCCTGATTTTTAAAGGTGAGTGTCATGGAATGCTCTGTGGATTGCCAGATTGGAGGATCACCAGCACTCTTGTAGCACTCAGACTTAAAGGCCAACCAGGGCTGGGGACCGTGCAGAAGTGCATCCTGGGCAGCCAGGGAAGATCTAAACTGCCCAAATGCAGCTGTCAAGATGAACTCAAAGCCTTCCTCTCTCACATTATCTCTCTCTTCTGTGCTAGGTGAGGTACCTCTTACCTTTGCGTTAACTTGGCTTGACTCTGCTTCTTCTGAATACCTGTTGGGGATTGTGCCTTTCTCTTTAGGTTTTTCATGTAGAGTCATTATATGGGGAAATTCCTCCCTTGAATTTCCAGAATAGAAGTGATACTCTGAAGTCCTTTCTTACGCCAACAGCACCTTTATGCCCAAAAAAGGCAGTGGTCTTTTCAGTGAGGAAGAGGGAAAGGCTGAAGCTTTTCTTTGACATGAATGGGCACGAATAAGAAACACAGGTGTACTAACTGGATTTGATTTCCCACATATCAAAGCAAGCTGTCTGGGTATATAAATTTTGCATTCAGACTTGAATGTTATTTAACTGCTAAGCCAAATATTTCTTTAGAATATCTCGATTACTACCTACTCTGTGTATTCTCTGTATCTCTGATGTATTTTGTGGTAGAGATTTATTAGTATTTTCACACCAGGGACTAAAGTGAGGTTATTTAGGTGCTTTAATTTGTATTAAAAGATACTGAGATAATTCAGAAAGTGTGACTAGAGGAAATAATGTATCTTACACAAGGTCAATTTAGTATTCTTTTTTTTGGTTGTCATCTTTGTTGCCATAAGGCTGAAAAACCTTCTAATATGTGTGTTACCAGTTTGAGTTTTACTATGCTCAACTGGCTGTATCAGTGGAAAGGAAAAATCACACAATCATACAGTACCTTGTTGATGATTTTGTTATACATCAGTAACTTCAGTTTCAAATGGAATAATTAAATATTTATACTTTTATATTTTCTTTAGAATATTCATGTAGGAAGGAAGAGATATATTGATCGCTAATCAAATGCAACATTTTGTCAGTGAGATACCAAAGTGACTCCTGCTCTATTTCTACAGCTGAAGATGCATAGAAAAATCAGGGGGACAGTAATTTAGCACTTTCCTTGGATGAACATGATCATGCAGTGGGGCTGGCTCGGAAGTGGGGAAAATTTTGTTGTGTGGTGTGGTGCCGTGTTATAATTGAGTGAAATGCAAGGGTGTATCTCACATTGGGGGGTGGTGACATTTTGTTGATGTTAAGCACTAGACTAACAAGCTATAGATAGTCTGTAGCAGAAAGGGGACATGCTCTGGACTGAAGATTTATGCTCACTTTTGAGTTCAGTTGTGGAGTCAGGGGATCCTGATTTCCCCGGCTTTATGCTTTTAAATTCTGGCTTCAGATGTTTTTAAAATGGCTGAAGTACTTCTACTTTGTGCAGTTAGACCTTTGCTTGGAGGAATACATACAGTATTGACAAAAGCACTATCAAATATTGTCAGATCAGCAGTGGAACAGGAAACTGGGAATCTAATCTATAGCTGAACCTCTGGATTCCAGTCACTTCAAACCTCAGCAATTCTGTGATTTTTACTTTCTCTCTTTGAGTTTTTGGTAATTTTTCATCACTAGCCCTGACCCTAAAATGATATCCCTCCAGGAAACACTAAAATTAGGCTTTGGATGTAACTGTTGCACCCAGGCAGCTGAAACCAAATATTGAGGAAGTAGGAAATATGGAAGGAATCCTAAACAGCAGAGACACTTGGATTTTTTTTTTCTTTTCCTTTATTCTCCTGCATGTTATAGTCACTCTCATTTATGAGTTGACCACCTTCTTAATGATGCAGTACTTCTGTCTGACTGTGATAACATTATTCTCGGGTATCAGCAAAAAAGTTTAATGAAAAATTGCAAATTACTAGGTGAGTCCTCACACAGAAACAAGTTCTTCTGACAAACCAGATACATAGAAACAAATTTTGCAGATAAACCAGATACACTGTAATATAATGGGTACTGAAGTAAGAAAGTTGCTCTTAGGACAAAGGTGTGATTGATCATGTAAAATTTCCCTTTCTACTGCATCCTTTTGTTTTCTTCAGTCACAGAGAGAGTCTTGTCATATAATTCAGTGCATTTCAGTTCAGTCTGTGTCCAGACTTCCCAGGAAATTTAGAGCTTTCAGGACAGAAATTTTCAAGCAAGAAAAAGAATAATGACCTCTTGTGAAAGAAACTCATTTTTTGGATTTGATGTTTTTCCAAATACTTGTTTATTTCACTGTTCTAATTAGTGGTGATATGCTGGACATGTTATGAATGTATACTGTGTTTCTGTCAGTGAAGATTCCAAGTTTGTTTCTTATTACATCTGAGAAGACTTTACACAGTTGAGTTGCAGCTACCTAACTTGTGGTGGTTTTGAATAGACTGGAGGATTGCTTTGAAACCAAAAAATAATCTTCCAAAGTGGCTTTAGAGGGAAGACTCTTCTAGTTCCCATTAGTTACCTATTATCCATGGCAAACAGCAGTTTCATTTAGGAAAGATTAGTTTATCCCCAGAGACTCCAGCTTGCATTTGTTTGTGGATTAGGTGTACTTCTTGCTGATGGGCAATTTTTTTTAGGATTTTTCTTCTGTAGGCTTTCAGTGAGGAGTCAGCCAGAAGTCTGTTTTATCTGTGAGTGAGGTTTCACGAACCCTTGCTAAATCTGCTGTGTCAAGCTAATCTTTTCTTTTTGTCTTTTCACTGATCCATTAATACAGCATTTGGGAGCTCTCCAGTAATAATAGTAGACAGCTCTTTTTGTGATTTCAGTCTTCACTTTGGGTATATTTGGAACTGAAATCTGACTTAGAGTTCTGTGGTAAAACTTAGTTTGTGTAAGGACAGACTGTCTTTAGGTTGGGTATTAGCAACTGTTCTTTCCAAGATTGCTGCCATAATGCTTTAAAGGTTCAAAGGGATTCTTTGAGTGCTAAGAGTAATCTCCTAGTTTTATTAATTTATGTACTGTAGTAACTAATTAACTTGATAGGGCTCCAGTTATGGTGTCAAATTAGTCACTTGAGAAGGTCACTATTGAAAGTGTACAAGGAGTCTGAGAAAGTTTAGCGACAATTTTCTTTTTTTGCCTCAGTTTTTATAACAATTATAGTTGACCTCTTTTAGGATCTGTACAACCATGTTTTCACAGGTTCAGGGAGGTAGTCCTGATCTGGAGCAAATATTGTATGAAGCTGGACTGTGCTTGAGCAACCAAGCAAAACTTACAGTTAATTATTTCAGAGAACTTGTCAGGAACTTTGCTGCTGCTAAGCAGGTCTTTGGCCCTCCAAGACAGAGAACAACTTATGTATTTTAAAAGTGTCTCCAAAGTGTTTGATCCAAAATGTTGACACAACACAACTGTGCCATCCCAGTCTCTGTGCATGATTATACTCTAAACTATTTTCTTGAATTTTAATAAATTAGACAATCACTCATAAGCTCTCACAGATACATATTTTCTCATTGTTTTAAGACTATGTTTATGAAATCTATTTTTCCACATACAATGTGGTTATGCTTAGTAGAATATAATTTACAACTGTTTTGCTTTGTCTTGAACTGTAAAATCAAATGTAGGATTAAAACCACTTGGATTTAAAAGTATATGTAAACTATGTTATTCCCTGCCTCTTTGAGGCACAGCATATATAATAGTTTTATATAGAAATAAGGACAATTATTTCAGTGCCTATTAAAAAGAAGAATTCATTGGTGCTACAGGAAAAATATAACTTCTCAGTGGTGATGGAAAGGAGAGACTGTCATTATCAGGATGGGAAACAGCAACCCAATTGGTGATACTTGCTGATTATCTATGCATTTTAATTAATATAGATTTGGAAACAAGACACTGTTTTTTCTTCTCAGTATATTTTATGCACTGCATTGTTGCAAACATTTGTCAATATCCCTTGCAATATAAATTGCAGTCCAGTCATCTTCTGAGCAGAGACAGACTATGTTTCAAATAAAGTAAAAATAAAAGCAATTCTTCAACTTCAGTTGCATGCTTTAATTCAGAACTGGCTTAAAATTTTTATTAATAAGAAAAAAAATCTAAATGCTGAAAATCTGTAGAAGAAAGTTTTGCCTGAAGGTGCATTAGTTCTTGTAATAGTGGTGCCTGGTATGAGCTGTCATGAGCAATAACTCACTTTTGTCCAGTCCATAATTCAGAGGTGTGTTAGCATCTGCTCTGTTAAAGAGGGGATTCTGTAAAGACATGCACATTATCATGCAAATAAGATTTCTTAAAAGATCAGTCCTGCTGAGAAATGCTATATAGAATTCTTAGTGCTTAGCCTTTTCATAAGTTAAATTTTTGTAATGTGGGCCAGCTACAAATCCAGACCCTCTTGGGTTTGCTTGTCTCATTTTACTTCTTTCTGGTTATTTTTAAAAGTCATTTTATTAATGTGCTTAGTTTTGAGTAACCAGGTTAATTCCAATGGATTGGATGACCTACCTTGTGTGCTTCAAGATAAGCTCACCCTTTCCTGAGTTAATTAGAACTATAGTAAATGCCTAGTACTGTGATTAAAGAATTCCCCTGGTTCTTAGATGCCTGGTCATTGTAGCCAAAACCAGCCTTGAATTAAAAAGCAGAGCTTTCTCCTTAAGGAATCCAAATGACAGTGGTAAAGGCCAGAAAGTGGTCAAATGGATGCTGGATGATAACTGCCTAAACCAGCCAGTAGTGAATGCAGTATCCCAATAATGAAACCTCTTTCCAGGATCCATGGCTTTTCCTCACTACCTTTCTGTGCTTGAATTCTATCCCTGAACAATCTCTGTGGGTTTCATCAGATGTGTAGTTTCAAAAATCTAAGCAGAGTGTTGGTCAGCTTAAAAGATTTGCAGGATAGAAAAGTAGGCTTAGTTTCTTGCCTGAAGAAGTTCTAGTGCAAAAATTTTAGCTGTCTCAGAGCTGTGAGGTTATGAAGGTGTTTTCAGATAGAGAACATGCTCATTCTGTCACATTGGAACTGTCACATTTGGTGTGGCATAATCATTGGCATCAACCAAAAAGCAGCAAGTCCCTAGCGCTGTAAAGTGTAATTTCACACCTATCCAGTGTGGAAGTACAAGTTCTTATAGACTTTTTTTAGTCTGACACACATAACAAGAACCTGGAGTTTACTTAGCCATTAAGAAAATGAATTGCAAAGACATTATATGATCAGAACCCCAAATATAGAAACCCTTTCATATATGGCCTTTTAGGCTTTTGTGTGCTGCCAGACAGTAATGCTTACTGGTGGTGACAGTGCCAAGTTCTGCCAGCCAAAGTGGCCACACAACAGTGGCATGAAAGGGTCACTTGCCATAGTTTTTGCATGCAATTGTACCCATACTGCAGGTGTGCCACAGCTGTGCACAGATGCACCCAGTTTAGACCTTCTCTGCTTATGAGCATCCCATGGTTAGGGCCACTGCTGCCATAGCTGTTAGCACCATCTGGTCCTGGGGGCAGCTGAGGAGAGAACTTGTGTCCCAGTAAGCTGTTCTGACACTGGCAGCCAGCTCCTTGGGTCCTCTGCCCTGGAGCTCCTCACCTCTCTTGCAAGAGAGGAAAAAGCCACAGAAACTGTATGTGACATCTCGGTTGGTGATGCAACCACAAAACCACCTTACCTGGCTTTTTAGTATCATTCTCCTGCATGCAGGTCAGGATATGGTCTGGATAGGGTAAAATCCTCTGGCAGGCCAGACAGCCCGTGGAACATCACTTCCTAGGTTGTCTTCAGGATAACTTCTTGCCAATTAATCTAGTGACTTGAAACAGTAATTTTAAATCAGCTGCTGTAAAGTACATTGCCATGCAGAACATTTCCCTGTTACAGTTTTGCATTATCTGAGAGCAAGGGAATTATTTTCCCTCTCCCCTGCCCAAACAATTCTCTTGTTGTCAAGAAGAAATGTCAGAATTTTCCACCCAGGGAAGACACCAGTTCTTTTTTTCCTTGCTTCCAGCTCTGGCTCTGGCTTATGTACTTCCATGTGTTGGCATCCTTTTGAATAATTTTGATAATTGATGCGTAGAACTTCATTTTTATTTTAGAACTCTTTAAACTATTTGTCTTCCAGTTTGCTATTTGTCCTTTTTCACTTTTGTTTTACTCAGATTTGTATATTATAATTTGTAAAGTAATGCAGTATACCTAAATAGGATGTAACCTCTAAAGGGAGAAGTGTCATCCTAGTACTGCTGTTCAGCCCTTTTCTTTATTTTTCCCTGCCTTTAATTGTTAAAATTCTAAAGATACAACCCCCTGTCAGAATGTTGACAAAAGCTGTTAAGTATCTATTAAATTTGGAATAATTTCTTTCCCTTCTACAACTGTACTACATGAGCAGAAATTTCACTTGGTTTCATGCCACCATAAATAGTGTTCAGCAGCAGTTCTGTTTTAATCCAGTGAACTAAATGGGCATTTTCTTCTTGGAGCACTCAGCGTGTCATTACTGGTGATGTGTGAGGTTCTCCTGTACCAGATATAGTCCTTATGTCTGAAGCCCTGGTGCATTCATAATGCTGAGCAGCATTTATGGGCTTGCTGATTCATAGCAGACACACTCTCCTCTCTCTCCATAATTAAGATCTGCTGTTTGGTACAGTGACACATGGTGACACAGTGCACACGGCTTCATTATTGTGTTTTGTTTCTCTTGCCCTTGTTTTCCTTCAAGGCCAAAGAGTGTGACATAAGCAGGTTACCAGTTATTCTGACAATTAGGAGGACACCTCCTGTCCAAACTATTTTGCAGAAATACTGGATGACTTTAGGTGTCAAACTACTGAATGAGGTAAAGGGCTGTCCTTCCTGTCAGGGTTTTCCTCCAAGGGGCAGGATTTGAGAATCATCTGACACACATTGCATCCAAGTTTACAAGCCTGCAAATAAAGTAAGTCAGGAAAGGCTTCTTTTACAAATCCCACAAAGGGGTTAGAGGTGGTTTCAAAATTGTTTTCTTTGTAAATGGTAAAGTTTTGAACCTTTTCTCTCTTTCTTGGGGGTACTGCTTGCTTTCTTACAGACTACATTTATTTCATGTGCTTCTATAAGTTCTTCAATGTGAAAATTGCTTTGTACTACAGATAATGTACTAAGCACTTAAAGAACTTGGCTAGCAATGCTAGGCAGCCTTACAATCTGAAAACATTCCTACTTTTTTCCTCTCAAGAAGTCACAGAATGGTTTGGGTTGAAAGGAACCTTTAAGTTCAACTAGTTTCATTGCCCCTGCCTTGGACAGGGGCACCTTCCACTAGACCAGGTTGTTCAAATCCCCATCCAACCTGGCCTGGAATACTCTCTCTTAAAGTATGGAATCACACAGCATCACAGTACAGGTAAGGTTGTAAGGGACCACAGTGGATCATCTGGTCCAATCTCCCTGCTCAAGCAGGGTCATCCCAGAGCACATGGCACAGGATGGATAGACATGGTGATGTCAGTTTAATTACATTGCACTTCAAATCCTGTACATTTTGTTTCAATTGACCTTCATTGTGGCATCAGAAGCAGAGTTCTTTGATTTCGTTTCTACTTATTGTGACAACTCCCGATATGCATGCTCTTATATTACATTTGGGACTGTATCCTGGGGCTCCAGGGAGTAGAAATTATATTTCTTGTTCCATGATGGTCAGAGCTTCAACAGTAATTAAAATAAATACTTTCATTATGAATAAACCATTTATGGAAATGTGATCTCATTGCACATATACAAGATAATGCAAGCCAATTAAAAAATCCTGGAAGTTGTGTGACTTTGAAACTATCTCTACAGTTATGTAAGTTCCTTCTTTTAAAAAACAAAACACAATTAAAATGTGTTTTAGAGTCCATACCAGTCAGTAAAAGCTGATTTTCAATTTTGTTTTTTACTGGAATTGCTTTCTAGTTATTAGGGACTGCTTTATAGTTTTGTTTTTGCTCTCCATACCAGTGGTTGCAAAAACAACATGTCATTGCCCAAGAAAGCCTCTATCTTTAATTTCTTAAAATACAGATTGTGTGAGTTAGTGTCATGAGTAGTTAGGCAGTCTATGGGGTATCCTGTCTGGAGACTCACTGTTTTCAGTGGATCTGAATGATTAAGTTTGGTTTTGTTTGTTTGGTTTTAGTCCCATTTTTCATCCAGTAATTTAAAAGAGTAGCCTGCTGTCTTCCTGTTTGTTCCACATAAATGGGAAAACATGCAAGTTAAGTGTTTGGATCATTGCCAAGACTGTAAATGAGCCCTGCAGTGGTGCTGATGGAAATCATAGCTGAGAGCAGTCTTGTGTATTAGTCAGAGACGGTGTTTCAGAACTTACAAATGAATTCTGAGGGCAAGTGGTAGCAGTGGAATAAGCCAAGGATATACTGGCTGATAACTTCTGTGCTTCTGTCATTTGATTGCATCAGGTCATGTGCCCTTTCTCTAGCTAGTGGGTTCTCAGATCTTATATTTTACAAAGAATAGCAGTCAAAACTTGGTGGTCTTTTTGCTGAAATTCTCTTTTGCTTCATAGCAAAGTTTTGATCATCACTTCCTTACTGAGCTTGATCTCTGATGTTTCTATCATTCACATGTTACATGCAGATTTTGGGCATTTGTGACAGAAAGGAATATATATATTTGTGTATGTATATATACATATGCACTAACATTTCACAGTTCAGCTCTATAAAGGATGACAAAAAAAAAAAAAAAAAAAGAAAAGGCAGGCAGAAAGATATTTCGCAGAGCAAAGGCTTAAAAGCATCTTTGAGTAAGGTGTGACATGTGACATCCTGTTTGTGTGGCATCCAGGTTTTGATCTGTGAAAAGCATTAGATAGTAACACATCCTAAAAAGCCAAGATGGGACAAGGGAGCAGAAAATCACATGAAGTAAATAAGGTTTTACAAGTAGGGAAAATCAGGACACACAAACCACTGAATAGGATTAGTCGTGGATGTCCATCACGGTTCTTAGTGTGATAAGAAGCGATTTGTCAGTGGGAGGTAACACTTGTCTGTCTCTGGGTTTAGGAACTGTGTTCTACACCTGTGTTTTACACAGCAGTGTCTGGAAGGTACAAATCAGTTTTTCCTTAAGTACTGAATATATTTTTAGCCAGCTGCTGAGCTCTCACAGCTATTAGAAATGTCAATAAAATTTCAGGGTAATTAATAGCTGAGAAACTGAGGCCCCATAGCTGACTGTGAGGCTGGCCAGTAGTTAAGAATCCAGTCAGTGCTAAACAAAATTGTTTGGCTTTGAAGTTTAAAAATTTTCACGTATGGACTGAGCAGCAGATGGAAATAACAGCCCTTATAACTTATGTACTTATTAGCCAAATGAGATTATTGAGAGTTTTTATAATTGACTGTTTACTTTTCTGTTGCTCTATACAGTTTGCTCTGGGGACAGAAAGAAAGGTACCACAGTTCCTTTTCACTGCCACTTGAACATGTTCCAGTTAATGTTATGGATTACAGAGAAATTTGTGGAGTTCCTGTCAAGAAATACAATGTACAGCATTCTTAATTGTTTGTGGTTAGACTTAGATTGCTGTATAACACTTTTAAGAAAATCCATTTTGTCCATTTCAAAGAAAAGATAATAATGAAGAAAGAATTTGGCTCAGAAACTTTGCTTTGCTCCAAAGATAAATGCTAAATATCTAAAAACGAGTTTCTAGTGCAGGACTATTGTGAATAATAAGAATAGCATGCCCTTGTGTGTTGTCACTACTTCTAGTATTTATCCACATTATTGAGCTTCTATTTATGAAGGACTGAGAGTCAAGTCAAGAAATCATATACAGAAAACTATAAAATTGCCATTACACAATGGTTTACTTGGAACACTTTTTGTAGTAAAATCATCTTCTGTAAGAACAGGATCAAGCTCCTTATTGGTATTTTATTTACAAAACAAAAGTGCAAACAAACAGAAAACCTTACAACCTTTGAGTAAGGTGTGACATGTGACATCCTGTTTGTGTTATTAGGTTTTCTGCTAAGAAAAACATTTGTAAAACTGCAGTGCATTTCAGTGTATAGAAATTTTTCAGTATGACTCTCAAAATGCAAAACAGTTTATTTATGTCCTCCTTCAGGAAAATGTCACACTCACTTGTGGACAGACTCTTCTGTACTTTGCTTCTAGTTATCTGTTGCCACAAACTTCCTTGTGAAGCAGAGAACAGTAGTTCTGAGTAGGGCTGAGAAGCTGTAGGGACCAATACTTTAGTGTTAATGTGATTGATATTTGCTGGTACACTTATCCCAAGAAACTCGCACTGTTTCAGACTAAGCCAAACATAAATTCTGGTACTGGAGGAATTTTATGCTTTGAAGGAGAGAGAGCAGTAGCTGAAACTCTGTCTTCTGTGAGGCAGAAGAGATTGGAAAGGAAGACAGGAGAGAGGGAAGACATCTCCAGACACAAAAGGCATCACACCACAGCACCTCCCACCACATTGCCTCACTCACCCATTTACCCTGGTGGTTCACATCACGTTCTTACTCCCCTTCTCTTCAAAGTAAGATGTTGAATTGGTCTTTTAGTGTCTCATTCTTCCTGCTGAATTCAGGACAGAACAAGCGTCCCTTCATGAACTGGGGCTTATGGATTGTTTTGTAGCTAATCATTATCAAGTGACTATAATATATTTAGTGGAAATAGCCTGTGCTGGGAAATCCTCAGGCAGTAATTAATGGCTTGTTTCACATAATACCTATCTATCTCTGCCACTTAAGTAATAACTTGCATTGTATGCATTTTTCCTTCCTCTTTTGTTATATTGATAGAAATGAATGGAAGGACTGATTATAAATCATGCAAAGCTTGTGCTTAAAATATGAGTAGGGGGCCAAGGCTAGGGTTGATTACTTTGGTGGTCATATGTAGGAGACAGCAATAAGTAATCCATTGGATGGTGCCTCTGGGGCCAACAGATGCAGCTTCTCAGGAGGATCTCCTCTATCCCAATAACACGCAGTGCTAAGAAGCTTCTGATGTTGTTCTCAAAATTGGAAGGAGTTGTGGCTAGAAGCACATGGTGGGAAGGAGAGTCAGTAATGGCTGATACTTCATTTTCTTCATTTCCTCTCTTCTGATGCAAGGTCTTGCTCTGTATAACGTACACCTCCACCTTTGAGCTGAATGGGAGTTCAGTGTTGAAGATTGCTGAGGTAAGTGCCTCTGTTATACCACAGCTTGTGTCACTTAACCTTTCCCCACTACCCAGAGTGTGTCTTCCATATGCAACCTGAAACTGAACCAGTCTAAAACACATCTACCATCTTTAGGACTGGTATTACCTTATGTCTAGTGTGAAGAAATAGTTGCAAGTTGGGCAGGTTTGGGCTTGCATGGGAAGGCAGTCTTGGAAGTTGACTGATAATTGTATATTACAATTATAATTTGTAATTGTGCATTGCACATTTACTACTTCTCATATTTACTTTATTTTGCTTTTTGAATAGAAAAATTTTCTTGAGTTCTTCATAAAACAGCACTGTGCTGATTTCTTTCTGACTGCAACTTTAACACTAATGAAGATTCCTCAAGAGAAGTATATAAGCCATAGAGTGGCATGTTAGTACAAGTGCCTCAATGTTCCTTGTGCATCTCTTTCCTGACACATCCAAGTAAAACATTTATAATGCCTCTAGATCCATTGGGTTGTTAGTCACTCTACTCCCTTTATTCCATTAGATTTTAGTCTGAATTAAATTGTAAATGAGTTTTGGTTGTAGAAAAACATACCTGCAGGCGTATTAATGAGCCTTTGTAGGTAGGTGATATTTTTAGTAGTGTGTTGCAAGCTATGGGCTGTTTGTTCAGCTTAGAGAAGATGCACAGGCACACTTAATCCTCCTGTGCAACACACACTGCTGTGTGCAGAATCTATTGTAAAATTACATCGTTAATGTGGTGTGGGCAGAGCTACTGTCCTTGAAGGAAAGTAAATGTTACTTACGCATCCTACAGTCCCAGACATCTCTAAATGTCTGTAGGCATTTAGAAATATGTTCCTTCTCAGTTTTTGGTATTTGGGGTGGGGTTTTTCCTGTAAAAAGCAAAAATCCCATGTGAAAAGCTTACTTTAGCTGGAAGTGACAGTATTTTCTGAGTTCAAGAATAAAACTGACCTTACCTTATCATATTGGAAGCTGAGAAAGGAGTTGTAGCCTAACAGGGAACCAAAGAAAATTACTTCCATATTGTAAAATAAAAAAGAGCTTTAAAAGGCAAGGATACAATGTAAATAGTTCATATATATAACATATACCAGATTTTAAAAAATACAGTAATTGTTCTAAATTAGCACAGTTTAGATTTTGGTTTCTCTTGTACTAGGTGAGACCATAAGGTGCAGCTATTTCTGGAGGTCTTTGTAAGCCCCATCTGTAGATGCTGCAGCAGGGATGAACTGAATTGCTACTTCAAGCAAGCTACAATTTTTAAATTTCTACTAAACCCTCTTTATGTCAGTGTCACACACTGAAAAAATACAGGTAATTTCCCCTACTGCAGTTTTTCTCACATTTCTCGCAGACTTCCTAACATGCAAGGCAAAAGCTGATGAATTCAGCTTAGTGCATCTCTTGGCTGTAGGTAAAGAGCTTGAGATTAAACAAAGTGCTTGCTGGCAAAAGCATTTAATGACTAAACCCTTCAGCTTTCAGTCTTTAAGAGCACTACCTGAGACTGGGGGGAAATGGTCAGTCAATTATGGTCTGTGTGCTATAAACTGTAGAAATAATCAGAAATAATATTTTCTGTTCTCTCTGTAAACAACAGGGTTGTTATTCATCAAAAGCATTCTGAAAATTGGCAGTTATCTTTTACAGATAGATGTGAAACTCTGCTGGTTTTGGTAGTTGCACTTCAGTTTTCTTCTCAGAAGACCAATCTGGTTTTTAAAAAGCTTTGCTAGTGTACTGATACAAATTAGGACAATGTTAGTTCTTTTCTTTTATGGTAAAGAAGACTCTAATGCATGATGAGATGTGCAAGCAAAGCAAGCAAAACTCATTTCCTTCAATGAATTGGAATGAGCAGTAATACAGAATGTGCTTGCCTCTATTTGGAGTGTTTGGGGGTACAGTTATTTTCTCCACACTTCTTGAGAAAATACTGCCTCAGGTTTTTCTAAATAGCCTAGGTCCTTCTAAATAGCAAATCCTGGGCACTGGCTTCCCCAGGTTCCTCCTGCCCAGGCCTTAGGTAAGGCAAAGACTTTAACAGCTGGCATCACTATGCCTTTGTATCTGAATTATCCAATGTATAAGCAGTAGGAAACAGAAAATAATTTCTCACTTCAGCATTTAGTTAACTTTCTGCCTTGTTCTAAGGGAAAGGTGGCAAAGAGGAGCTTTCTGTTCCAGTGCCCATGCTATTTAACATTTCTTTCCAAGTCAGTCCATTCATAGTCCTAGCCTGCACTCTTTTTGTTCCTAACTGCAGAACCACTGCAGGATTGGAAAGGTGCTGCCTTCATTACTGGTGGAACTCCCTGAGGACTGTCTCTGACAAAGCTACAGTCTGACCATTTTGTACTGCCTGATGGTTTGCAATTCATATACAAAACAATGGCACTCAAAATCATTCTGTACCTTATCAGCTTCAAATTAAGGAAGCATCCAACATGAAGACTACTATAACTTGTGGCCTAGGTATTAATAGTATTGAAAATATATCAGTAGTTTTAAAAATAGATTAAATCTTGCCCTGTGCGCCTTCCCATGCTTGCCTAGACACCTGCACGAAAATTTAGTTGATGCTGTTGCTTGTTTTTATGTGTGTGTTTGTTGCTCCAGTGTGCCTTCTGGAGGTTTATTTTGTGTAACTCTGTTGTGTTACATTAGCTAACCCTTCTGTGTTTTGCTCTTAGTTGTGTTTTGCATGCTATAGAGCTGGAAGTCCCCGAATGCATGAAATGATCAAAATGTCCATTGCACACCTCTTTGGAGCCCTGAGCTCTCGCGTTTTTACTGCTGCTTCTTCATCAGTGGCTTTTCAAAAGGTACCTTGCCCAGCCATTTAGAACACAGGCCTTCTGTAAGATTGCAACTCAAGTGGACAGTATTGTTTGCTTGTTAGCTTGCATGGGGGGGGGAGAGAAGAAGGAGATATCAACCATGCTCTGTCCAGAAAGTCAGCCTACCTCTAAGAATGGTATTTCATTAATTAATTCAGGTGCTCTAGAAGAAGGCTTACAGCTCAAAAAGAGTGATCTCAGCAGCACTGGAATGGTTTGCCCTCTGTGAAGGGCTGCATGTGGTTAACAAGCTTTTAGGGTTATTTTGTCCATTGGGGTTCAGGTGATAGCTGAATGAGGGGCAGAATTGATTCAGGCCAACTTACAAGAACATCTTCATCATTGTTGACAGCTTGGTTTGATTTCAATAGGAGGTAGAAACAATTAAGAGTCTTGTTTCTGTGCCTGTCAGTACTGATCAGACTATGTAAACAGATCCCGTTAATTTTTCCCTCTTAAAAACTCATCCTCATTAGGGAACTATAAAAATGACTTTACATATATAATATCCTCTCATTCAAAAATGTACACCAGATGCATTTATGTATGTTCCTTATGCATTTCATTTATACTACATATTTATATTTTTAAGAATTAATATTTGTAATAATTTTTCACAGCTAGTTCAATTTATATTTACAGTTCTTAACCACTAAAACTGAAGGGCATTTACCTTTTTTTTTTTTTTGGTTGCTTGGTTTTGATTTGGGAGATTCTTGTGGTCATTGTGAATGATAAAGCTTAGCGCAGGACAAAGGACCAAAACTGCTTCTTTAAGAAGACTGTATTGTACAGTTCTGTTACAAACCTGCTCAGCTCCATCAAGACTTCTATCTCCTTAGCAGTTACTGTGCAATGTGCTTACACTGTTTACTCCAGTTACAGCAGGTCTTACAGAGACCCAGCACCACCTGCAAAAGATTTGATGAAGGAGAGAAACTGCACTTTGCAGTGTGCTGTCCCCAGGATGGTAGCTGTGTAACACTTTAGCAGCCATTTGTGCAACATTACCTGGGGCAAAAGTCAAGCGTGACTCTGGGCACGGCACATTGTCACAAAACTGCCATGGAGTGGGGAACGGGACACTCCATCAGTGTTCTTCTATTGCCACCTTGGTTCCCATGGGATCTCTGAGAAGAGGAGCCCTCTGCTGGATTGCCACTTATTAAAAGGCAATTGTTTGTGTTATTTATGGTAAAGTGCTATTGCATTTTCTGTGTTAAGAAAGGCCTTAAAGGCTTTCCGATATGTTATAGCGTATGCAATAATTATCATAGAATAAGTGGCAAATACCTGTATATCAGAAGCAACAAGCTTGAAGAATTGGAGGGTATTTACATTGCAGACATAGACTTGCAGAGAGGTAGTTAAAATAAGTATCAAGGGATGAACAATCAAAGCAGCATTCAATGAGTTCTGTACAAAGTGAGCCAAGTACCAAAATCACTCGGGTTTGACTGGCAAAGACAGGAGACTGTGCCAGTTTTGCCCTACCATTCCTGCAGCTGTGAGACTGATGAATTGCAGGCTGCTTCAAGATGCTACTCACTTGGTTTTCCAACCAAGACTGCTAAAAACTTCTAATGCGCCAATAAAGCAATAAGGAATAGTAAGGAAGGCTGACTATCTGCACGTGAGAGACCTTGGTATCCTCCTAGAATACGTTCCTGATAAGTGGGAGTTGATCTCTCTGTACTGCTGTCTTGTTTCCTCATCAGGTTTGCATTGAGACATATGTCTCTAGCTGTCACCAGCGGAGCATTAACACCGCTGTGCGGGCAACCCTCAGCCAAATGTTGAGTGACTTGACTTTACAGTTACGACAAAAGCAAGAAAACATGGTGAGCCTTCTGGCATCAACAAATGGTTCCATGTCCATGGCTGCATACCATTTTGTTCGTCTGACTGCCTTATGGCTTTCGTTTGACACTTCCTCAATTAATCCTGTTTAAAAGCTTTTTTGGGCTCTGGCTATGCCTGCCTCAGAGCTCTCACATTGTCAGCTCTAGTTGGCTGCTTTGGTTTTTTTTTTCTTTCCATTAAATGAAAGAGACTTTGTTCTGATGTCAGGCTGCCTCAGCCTTTTCCATCCTTTTATTTTGTTCACTTCTTTTTCTAAGGTTTATTGATATCCTTCTGTCAAAACTTTTTGCATGAGAAATATTTGCATGAGAAATATTATGATTCTCAATTAAAGAACGTGTAATTGAGGTTTTTCTTCTACTTTTTTTATAGAAGGTAATTTTAAATTAATGAAATTATTTTTGTCTTTGTTAGGGAAAAAAAAAATTATTTATTTCATTATTAAAATCCGTAAGAGCTGTTTGAATGACGTCCCAGCACATTTTCAACTGTAAATGTTCTGGGTACATGTGGAATTACATTGGCTTCTTACATTTGTTTGTACTGCTTTGTATAATACCATATTGTCAAAGAAGTACTGTTTGTAAAAGTCAGTTTCTAAATTTTAAGGACTGTAGTTTTACAGATTGTTTTCCTTACATCTGTTTTGGGTTAAGATGATCACTTCTATTTTGGATTAGTAGACTAGTGTTAGGGCTGGGTTGGACTCGATGATCTTAAAGGTCCCTTCCAACCTTGTGATTCTGTGATAGATTGCTTTTATCCTGCTGAGCAACTGCAAAAATAATTTATCAGTTTAACTAAACTTGTCTTCTGTTGGTGCTAAGTAGGTTCATTTTACTAGCCAAAGCATTTACCAAAAAAAACCCCAAACAAACAAACAGAAACATTTTGGGTCTGCAAATTCAATTTTGTTATTTCTTTTCTTAGCTGAGGAGTAGGTAAAAGCACATGAGAACTGCATTTAGTTCCTGGCAGTTTGTTATTGATGCTTGAGAGAATTTGGCTTGACCCTGATGTGCACGATAGGAAGAATCCTATACCACAGCTGAACCAAACAATATATGAGGTCATTTCCATTTCCTGACTGCCATTAATTCTGTTGGTTCTGTAACATCAACATTGTTGATGTTCTAAACTCTCTAATACTCAATTGATTTTGGTTTCTAAGTGGTTTGTGAAGTCTAAACTATGCTTTTCTCTCAGTTATTTTCAATGCAGTTTATGTGCCTAATTATTATGGAGTTGGTTTAGGTGTAGGGAATTCCTTAAGGACTTACAAAGCTTTCGCCTAAATGAGTTACAATTTCCTTTAATCTTAATGACTGTTAAAACAGATCTTAAGGAATTTTAAAAAATGTTTTGTAAAAGGTTCAGTTAAAAACCCTAACAAAAAACCCAAAACAGATAGAGGACATGAATGTAAGAAAGTTCTGCTGTTAAAGTATTGCTTCTAGAAAATTCCTCTGCCCCTTGCACCAATTACACTGCCGTTATCTTTCCTCAACAGATAGTTGAAAACCCTGACACTTTGCAGAAATTCAAGACTCAAGGTATTTGTAATACTTTTTGAGTGACTCCTTCCAGTCCAGCTTTTTTATTCTTAACTTACCTTTTATCACCACAGTGCTGTTTGATGTCATGGGAGTTGCACCCTCAGGATTTCATAACTTCTCTATAGTTTGGTGCTCTCTTGATTACCTGTGGTAAGAAGTGAGACAGCCCTGTTAGCTCCTGATATTTCCAGTTGTGTCTTCATCTGGACCATAGTAACAGCATTGCACTCAACATAGTAATAAATTATTGTGTCAAGGTGCTAACTTCTGTAATTAAGGAGTTTCAGTGGTCTAGAAAAAAGTTTTAGTAAGTGCCTTTACTTCCTGAAATGAAATAGATTTGCAGAGTAGGATGTGGAATCTGAAAACAATTGTTACTGTATTTCAGGCCAAAGACATTGCTTATATAATGACTACTTGCCAGGTGATTATTTTGCAAGAGAATGTTTTTCTACTCCCATTGTGGCTTAACTTTGAACAGAGTCTAGTAGGAAAAAGTAGTCCCTTGTTTTGATCTTCACACAGGATTTCTGTAGGAGAACCTGTGGGAATTGGAGGCTAAAATCTTTGAAGAGCACAAGCATTCTTTTATAAGATCAGAATTTTATCAGACATCACAAAATGTGTAAGAAAGAGAAACTGCAGGGAGAGATACAAAAATCGGCTGACATGTAGAAATACTGAGGCCAGTATTTTTATTATTTAATTGCATACTTATTTTATTATCTGACTTTGATTTCAGCTAACCTTCTGTACATGCATGTAAGCTATTAGTGCTCTCTCTGGATTTAATACTGCTGCTTTTGCATTTGTGGCAATCACTTTCCAATCTAGGACTTTTCCTACTGCATCTACTCTATGAATTTTGGTAGCCCTGCTCCTTCTTTAGAAGCTCTGACCAGCTCTGAAAGCCCATGCAGTTAATTGATGTTGTAATCCAGCTGCTTATATGTAATGCCTCTGATCTTTGTGCTTTTTGGAGGTACTTCAGCTGAGTCTCTTTGTGATGACGTTGTATCTGTCCTCACTGTGCTCTGTGAGAAGCTCCAGGCTGTCATAAAGTGAGTTATATAAGTTTATAATTTCAATTTATTACCTGGAGATTGAGAGTTTCACTGTGATTGTACTGTTGTAGTTCTGGAATTATGGAACAAAGCTTTGCTTAAATGAAGTCTTTACTAAAGAAAGTATTGTTCATGATTTATTTTTAAATCCATTAATTTAATGGATTAATTTAATCCTCACTTGAAATGAGAAGCTAATTTGCCTTCTTTGTGCACGGTTCAGCTTTTAAGAGCTTCCAGTAAATCTAATCTGTAGGTAACTTCCATACAGCAGCAAAATACTAATCCAAGGAGAAGTTTTCTTTTCTGGCTGGAAGAACCATCATAGAGAGAATAACAATTGTAAGAACCATGGGAAGACCTAACGGATACTATATTCAGAATGAATAAATCTGCCCTTCTTAGGCAGCATTTATCTAATTGAAGTAATTTGTACTATCAAAGAATTCCTCCAATTTAGGAATATCATACACTCTACCTACTTGAAAATGCATGCTCTTAACTTTCAAAATGTGTTTTTTATGGACAGTAATGTGTTATATGCTGTACAATTTTCAGAAATTATCAGAGGCAAAGATAGCACAGGCATCTGTGTTGAGTTCTCCAGACTTTCTTCCCATGAGTATCTCTAATAAGAGCAGGATTACAGAGGAGTGCCTTACTTGGCATTATATAATCAGTGTCAGCATCTGAGAAAATAAAATCAAGAGTGCAGGGATGCCCTGTGCATGACACTTGCCCATGCAAGTGTCAGCCTGTAGGTGATGATCAACTGTGTTAAGAAAAGCTGTTGGGAAAGAAGGCATCTGTACCTGGAATGCATGTATCTTTCCAGATAGATGTGGACTGTTGTGAGGAAAAACCTATCACATTTAAAATATATAAGAAGCCAGCAGTTTTCAACCCTCCATAGCACAGCGTTAGAAATCCAGCTCGGAGTCTCAGGATTCAGTGTTTTCTCCAGGGCATGTGAAACAGATATTTGTTGTACTTGGATGCAAATTCATATAAGTGAACAAAAGGAACTCAGACAGTGACAGAAAACCAGATATTTCTCACTCCTTAATTTCAAGTCAGATAAATCCATTCTTTACAGCTTCCTTGACCTACAGTCATATATCAGGAAGTGCATTCCTCCAGCTCTCCTCTCTGACCAAAAGAGAGTTGTTAAATCCTGGTTTCCTTAGGACTGAAAACCAAACTGTGGATGCATTTGCTATGGCGTGCTCCTTTTATAAGGCAGACCTCAGCCTTGCTTGTCTCCTGTATCCTGCAGTTAACCTTAAGAGTAGGGGCAGGCACAGTGCATGTTACAGGTGTATCAGTTCCAGGTGTCCACGGGTTCTTTATTTTCTTTGTCATGAGGCTTTCTTTGAGTTTATGATTCTGACAGAGTAACTGGCAAGGCCCTGAAAGCTAGCCGTGTTACCATGTGACTTTGTGCTTGGAGGCACTAACCATCTGCTTTTGACCATTGTGGCTGTCACCAAGAAGGAAAAAAAAACCCAGAAGAGAGTAGCCTAAACATGCTTCAGACTGCCTGAAGAAACTATCCAATAGTTCAAAACCTTCTGCTATCTCCTTTTCCTCTGTTTAAGGTTCCTTCCCTAGATTTTAGATTTAATTTGAGTACTTATTTGGGTTTTATTCTTCCTATTTTTTCACTTTTTTTTTAAATTAAGTAGTAGATCACTGCATCAAAATAAATGGGATGATGCAGGTGATCACACCATTGTAAATTGATAGAAAGAAGCAAAATAAATCACTGCTGTAAATTATGATAAGTGAACATGGTTATTTTAGAAAATGGTTTTTAATGATGGTTATTTAATAATATGGTTATTTTAGAAAATTAAGTAATATTTGTTTTACTATGATGTGAATGGCATCTTTTCTTTGCCAGTGACAATCGTCAACTTCAGCTTCTTTACTTGGAGTGTATCCTCTCCATGCTGAACAGCTCCTCCCCCAGCATGCACCAGCACAAAGGATTCACTGATCTAATATGGTGAGTACATTTGAAGACTAATACAAATACTCAGTTTGTAAATGTAAAAGGACCTGCTCCCCCCAGCCTTGCAAAAAAAAACTGTAAAAGGTGTGAGCAGAGCTTGCTGTTAACCTACTATCAGTTCTTTCTGTGCCTCATATAGAATTGGTTAGGACCACCTGCTCAGCTACCACGTTAAATCCTGGTAGTGAATTATCACTGTAATGAGGTCTAATGGATTTAGCCAGAACAGAAAACCTCTTAGGCTTTCTGCAATAGTTTGGATTTGTGTGTGGCATTAAACACAGAGATACTCTGTTTGTTGTAGAAGGGTACTGTTGAGATTCTAGTGTTCTGATACAATAATACAGGAAGATAAGCAAAATTAATGTCAAATGTGTCAAATGGTGACCAGGAATGCTTATGATGACCTGCACTGATGTGTAAAGTTTGAGGCTAAATAGTCTTAATGGTGCTTCTATTTTATCAAGAAATTATCCTTTTAAATACACTTCACCAGGAAGGCTTGATATCTTTGGTGTTCATATCTACTTCTAAATTGTTTGATACCATCACCTCAAAGCACCTGAAATAATCCTTTTTTCCTTGTGATTGAAATAGTAGGGTTTTTATAGCCTGTGGATAATTGAGTCATAGTAATAAAGCAAGAATGTAACTAATATGCAGTTCTTTGCAGCATGTGCCCATCTTTTGACCTTGTCAGGTGATTGTATTAAGGAAAGATATACATGACTGTTAATGACAAATGTGTTTCTTGTGCTTTTACCCTGTAATTTTTGAAACTGAAGTGTTTGACTTGGGCACAGTTCTAAGGAACGTGTAGAGGCACCCATAACTCCCCCTGCTGTCCCAGGAACATCAGTGGCTGCAAAAGCAAGAGGTCTTTAGACTGTACACTTGGCAGTGTTGCACAAGGACCCAGTGCTGAGGCCTCTTGGAGGTCTAACACACGAGCAGAACTCTCTCATGGCAGATCCACTTCAGCAGTTTCTGCCTTTGAATTTCACCCAACGTTTTTTTCTGCTTGTGTGACAGACTGGGGGGCCATCCTGTGAGCAAGGTCACTGAAACTGTCTCAGTTAAAAGAAAACAATTCCTGTTCTATTTTCAATCTGCATCCTCTTGACAATCCAGTTTATGCTGAAAATCTACAGGTGTTAGTATCTGTAACTGTGTACCATGAGGGCAAACCATCAAGGTGAGACTTCGTAACCTGCACTGCTGCCAAGGAATGAACGCGCATGCTTCAGCTACCTGCTTAAGTGGGGGGGAAAAAAACCCAAAACACTGGGAAGATATGAAACAAACATAATTTTGAACATTTTGTACACACTAATAGATTACCTGTCTGGTGAAGTTGTGATGCAAACTGGTAGCTGTCATTGTTCTTTAAGGAGCTGTTGCCTACATGCACACAGCTTTCACTCTGATGGGCATTCTGTAGTCAGTTCCCAAAGAAGATAAAGAAGGGAGCAAACAGAGAAGATATTGCTCTATGTGCTGACAGCATTCTTCATAGTTTGATACAGAAACACTTTGATAGGAGTAAGATGTGTGGGGAATATATTGTTGTTGCAACCTGTGATTATGCCTGCTTTGAGACAGGCATATTTCTTAAGCAGTGAATTGTTATGTTTTGAAATGTACTTTGCTGGAGAAATAAATGGAATAAGCAGATTCAAAGTCATTATCTGATGTCCTATTAAAAGCTGGTTTTCTTTCTGTGATGGGGAAGCTGAACTGTTTCAGAAATCTTGTTAAGAGAAGCAATGAAAATTCTGGATTGCATAAAACCTTGAGAAAATAAAATGTAGTTACCTATGAGGATGTATTTTATAAATTGTTACTTGTAACTGGGTGCTTGCTCTAGGTACTCACTTGAACCTCTGAGACGTGGGTGAAAACCAGATTTGGGACTCATTCTCATTCAGCACTTGGCTTCTTAAATTAAGGTCTTGCAGACTGAAGTAAAATGTCAAGTGCGTGAGTGCAAAGCTGAAATAGCAGCTAATGGAGCGAAGTGCTGAGCTGGCTTTGGTTCCACAGAAGAGTGATCTGCTGGTGTTGAATCACTTAACATGAGTGTTAGACAGGTGAAGGAAGGATGGGTATTTACTGTATAGTGGCATATGAATACTATAGTGCACACTTTGAGTTATTGTAGAGGGCTTTCATGATGTTCTCAAAAGACAGCCAAACAGGCTCACAACTAAGGGTGCTTACTGAAATAATGCATGTGCAGTTCAGTGATGGAACATTCAGCCTTCTAGTTAGCATAGATTAGTTCTTCTTTAGTCAAGTTTTTTTTGAGCTCCCAAGCTGAAAAAGAGACACTGAGCAGTGGAAGCTTAGGATTTCTACCTTGTGATAGGCTGCAGCCAGTGTAAGAAGCAGGCAGGCTATCCTGCAAAGGGACAGCACTGTTCAGCAGCATGAACTTGCAAAATCACTACCATGTTTCTACAGCACACAGAGGTATTTCCATATGGACTAGCATGCTGGTGCTTGAGAGATCAAAAAAGCCTGGCATCATTTGTTTTTCTATCTAGCCACTGCTGTTTGACTGATCATTAAAACAAGAGTGTGTATCTCATTTAACCATGGGCTATTTTCAATCTGTTCTTGTAAGAGTATTTTTTTTCCAGTTACCATCTGCTGCTTTTCTCTTTCTCAGGAAGCAACTGTGTCCAGCTCTAATAGTAATCCTGGGAAATCCAATCCATGACAAAACCATCACCTCTGCCCACAGCAGCATCTGCCTTGAGACTGATTCACCTTCCTCAGGGGTCTCTGATCATGGCCGGGGTTCAGGTTGCTCTTCCACAGCACCTGCCCTTAGTGGGCCAGTGGCACGGACCATATATTACATTGCAGCAGAACTGGTTCGACTGGTGGGGTCGGTGGATTCCATGAAGCCTGTGCTACAGTCTCTGTATCACCGGATATTGCTTTACCCACCACCTCAACATCGAGTAGAAGCCATCAAAATTATGAAAGAGGTAGGGTAATCACATGTGCAGATCCAGGCATGTAAAACAAAATGTTTATTTAACAGTAAGCGTTGCTGATATGTGCATATCAATGCATTTCAGACCTTCCCACCTAGGGTTGTTGAAATTGTCCTTTCTGAGCACAGCTGGTACATCAGCACCACTCTGACAAATTGATGCAGTTGTCATAGCTGGACTTGTGTCCATAACACAAGCTACTGTGGCAGCTCTGTCAGTGCTCATACTGTGGTGCTGCACGGAGCAGATCCTATCACTGAGCCACCACTGCTCTTTTGGGTGAGATGGAGCATAACCATGCAGTTTGCAACTTCTTAGGCATCTTTCTCCAGGCACATCCTCACAGTGTGCTTTCCAGGCATTAAGGTGAATATATGCTTTGATTACATGCCAGGGTTTTGAAATCCAGTTTCTTGGAGCTTTTTTTGAATAGATACAAGAAAGCTGTCAATGGCTTAAGAAGCCATTTCAAGACCAATCCATTCTGGCCTCTTGCCCTGCGTCTCTGGAAGCACTAGAAGTGGAGCACTGGGAGACTTGTTTCAGCACTAGCTGAAATCATGGACTTTTCCATTCTACATGGGCACCTTTCTTCTCATGTTGTGGAAAACAAGGAAATATATGTAGTTTGTAGGAACAGTGATATCTCCTAGAGAAATTTTCATCTAGCTTGTGCATACCTAGGCTGTTCTATTTCTGAAAATCTCTCTTAACACCATACAACCACCCACTTGGTTCCTGGTGGGCATTAGCAAGGTGCCACCTAGCAGGCTGAATCTGAGGGAATCACTTTGCCTATCTTTGCATGACTCCATAATTTCGTAGCTAGGTGACTGAGGAGACAGGCTTCATTTGGTATAAACTAAATAAAAAAATACTTATGTAGGCATAAAAATTGTCTTGTGTGCAGTATCAGATGAAAAAAAAGAGTAAAAAATGTAAAGCACTGGAGAACATTCTAAATGTGATTCTTGCTGAATGTTCTCCTTTACTTGCTTTTCTGCCTTTAAAAAGAGGAAAGGTAGTTTTAATAAGTAGAACATCACTGTGCTGTTATCATTTGCTGTAAAAAATTACAGTAGTGCTACCTTGGGTTCCAGGGCTTGATAGAATTATGATTTATTTATTGTATTTAAATAATGCTTAGATAATCTTCTACTTACTTCTGTTTCCTTTCCTTTCAGATACTTGGCAGTCCTCGGCAGCTTTGTGATTTGGCAGGGCCCTGCTCTTCTGAGTCAGAATCCAAGAAGAGGTCTATTTCTAAAAGAAAGTCCCATCTGGATCTTCTCAAGCTGTAAGCTTTGTTTCTTCCTTTTAGCCTCTTCTGTCTTAACCTGTGCACACAGAACACTTAAACAGTTCAGGAGCATACCCAGTATGAGCCAGGGTATCTGCCTGGTTAAATAAGCTCTGAAAATGGAAGAGATGTAAAAGCTCTTGCTTGGTTTGTCATCAGTCTGGGCCTGTTTGTAAAGATGTAGATAACTACCTTGTAGTTTGCCAAAATTCCCAAATATGTTGGTTTACAGCTGAATTTTTTTTTTGTATGGGTCCTTAAACTTGCAGTAAAATAAATGTGTGTTTCTTTAGAGGTATGTTTTCAAGATGAAGTCAAAGGAGGTCACAGAAAATTTAAACATTGTCATATTGAGCAAGAAGGGTTCTCAGTTCTTATAAAGATCATATCTTGTAGATAAGATAATCTTCAGGACAGATGGCCTTTAAATTTAGTTCAGCTGGGTGTTGAGATTATTTTTTTTTTAGTTGAAGTGCTTGTCTGTAAGAGAGAACATGCTGTGCATGCTGGTATGAATGCATGGTAACTTTCCCTTGTGGGCATTCCCTTTACAGAATGACCATGTTTGCATGTGAGACTTAATTATTTCTTCTTACACTAATTGTCTTTCTTAGGAATAGTCTTAAAGGATAAGTTCACTTCTTTTTTTCCTGGTTATGGAAAGATGGTGTTGAATGACGGTGACGTGCTCACCGTACATATTGCATCACTTAAATAAACTGTGTTGATTGTAGTATCATGGATGGGATGACGGAAGCGTGCATCAAAGGTGGTATTGAAGCGTGTTATGCCTCAGTGTCCTGCGTCTTTGCCCTGCTTGGAGCGTTAGATGAGCTGAGCCAAGGGAGGGGTCTTAGTGAAGAGCAGATCCAGCTCCTGCTCCAGCGCTTAGAAGAATTGAAGGATGGGACCGAGACAAGCAGGGACTCCATGGAGATCAACGATGCTGACTTCAGGTGGCAGAGACGCATCCTGTCCTCAGAAAACCCTACCTGGGAATCAGGAAATGAGAAAAGTCCTGATATTAGCATTAGTGTTACAACAGACACTGGTCAGACTACTTTGGAGGGGGATATGGGACAAACGACTCCAGAGGATAATCCAGAAAATCAAAAAAACTCCCTGCCATCTCCAGCTGGACACGAAAGCAAAGAGATTCATTACAGAGAACCAGAGTCAGAAACCATTGACCAGCCAGATGTTGTTCAAAGAAGTCACACCATAGTCTATCCAGATATAACTAACTTTTTATCAGTTGATTGCAAGACCCGGTCCTATGGATCCAGATACAGTGAAAGTAACTTCAGTGTAGATGACCAGGACCTTTCTAGGACTGAGTTTGATTCATGTGATCAGTATTCCATGGCAGCAGAAAAGGATTCAGGCAGGTCTGATGTGTCAGACATAGGCTCTGACAATTGTTCCCTGGCTGATGAGGAGCAGACACCGCGGGATTGCTCAGGTCACCGGTCCTTACGCACGGCTGCTCTCTCTCTGAAACTGTTGAAGAGCCAAGAAGCAGACCAGCACAGTGCACGGCTCTTCATCCAGTCACTGGAAGCGCTTCTTCCTAGGCTTATAGCTCTTCCCAGCATAGAAGAAGTGGATGGAGCACTGCAGAGCTTCTCTTCAACGTTCTGCTCAGGTTTGCAAGCAAATATTTACTGTCTAAGCAGCATGCACGCTCTGACTGCACTGTACGCTGATTCCCTTGTAGGATTTCAGCTTCAGAGAATATACCCAGAATGAGGAGGTTTGGGCTTTACACCATACATTCCTCCACAGGAACATACTTCATTTAGGGCAAAGAAAATTTAATATGCAGACACTGATCCAAGGGGAGGTAAATCCATTGACTCTTAACAGGCTCTGGATTATGTCCTGAATGAATAAAGAAATGGAGTCTGTTGTAGTAAGATACCTCTTTGCAGGTTTGTGGAGCTCTGTTGAGAAGCTTTGCACATGGTGTCACTAAAGAGAGGTTGGAGTTCCCCCTTAGCCATGAGAGTGGTGGGGAAGTACCATCACCTGTTTGTAATGAGCTGTAAATAGCTTAGTACATCACTGCACTGTTATTATTAGTAATGCCAGCCTCACAAAGAGGGTGGTAACAGCAGTCAGCTCTAGAACGGATAGGGAAAAAGGAGAGTTTGTCTTCACTCTTCTGTTTTTCTTAATGCTGCTATCTAATATGACAGGAAGTGCAAAGCTCAAAGCCCAACCCAAGAGAAAAATTAAGGTCTTGCCTTCTAAGAGATTAAATATCTTCAGTTCTTCCATTATTAGAACATTTGGGATCTTGACCTGTTAAACAAACAAAAAAAAAGTCATGCAAAGGCTAGTTTGTCCTGTTGATAGCATATTTTAAGTGTGTAAATATATGTTTTTAGAAGGGTTTCACTTTTCTGACAGTGGCCAAAATGAAAATGTTTGCTAAAAAATATGTTTCTGTTTCTATCATTTACTTTACTTGAATTGCCTTTCCTATTGCTCATCTCCTAATCATTGCTTCATTCATTTGTGCTCTCTCACACACATTAAACTCATACAGAGTCAGAAGGGGAGACTCTTCCCATCATCATACAGGATAATTTAGATACAAAGCTGGGTGAATAAGATGATATTCCTGATATCCTGCTTAAATGCTACCCAAAAAAAACCCTAACTCAGGAAGATCATAAATGGCATTCTTAAAAAACATTGGCTATTTTATATCACAGAAAGGAAATACCTTAAAAGAGGCACTAATGGTAACTACTTTCCTAATTGAGGGGCTCAAGAGCACCCTTTCTGTCATAGGTATTTCTTTTTTCCGGAAAAGGGTAATCTTGAGGTTATGATGAAAGAACAGTGCTAGACCTCTAGTGTAAACCTTTGTGCACCTGTTCCCTTGTGCATGAATGAATATGCCACTTCTTTTCCCTTTTGGCTGTAAAGTCTTATAGAGTGCTTTTAAAGCTGTGGAAGATGTGGACCTAGGAGAATTCTAGATTTTAAGGCTAAACATAGCCTTTCTTGGCATTCAGTATGAGTAATACAGTGAGAAAAATGGAAGAATGTAACTCAATTTCTGCATTAAATCCATTATTTGTGATTTGTATATCTTAAAAAAATATGTAATTTTGGACTTAGATTGTTGAGAGACCCTTCACTTTTCTAAGAAAGCCACCCCTGGGGCTAAATCTGTACTTTAAAAATGTACACCACATTTCCAGATGGATTTTGTGAAGTACTTGTAAAAGACACCATTCAGTAAGGAATCATGGAAGAGTAGAGTAGCAAGTCACTGTATTAAGACAGCCTGGAAGAGGTATCCTGGAGTTTTCATGGAGATGTGGCTGTTGCAGGGTTGTACTTTTAGGCTTTTGTAAGATCTGGGTGGTTCCTGTTTCAGTTGGACACCTGGAACGAGACTCAGTCCAGCTGAAACAGTCCCTTAACTTGTACCTCAGAGCTTAAGCAAATGTCCATCAGTCCTCCCAGGGTGAGAACTCCTGTGCAGGTGAGAGAGCCATGAGTTTGGAGACCTTTAGAGAGAGAGACTTAGGAAAGTTCAAATAGATGTCAGGGGGTGAGAACTCCCCTGGAGAGCTTCTGAGACACCAGTTTGATCTACCTCTATAAGAAATGTGTAGATCCTTCCTTTAGGAGTCCTTCATTAGCACCAGCTGCTCAAGGCATGAATTAGGTGATGAAGGTAGAGGGATTGATCCCATTCATTGTATATACATCTATTCATATATAATTCTTGAAGTATACATATGGAAATTTGAGAGTTGGTTAAGATTTGAGTTGAGAAAAGACATAGATGCAATTCTGAGACCAGTCAGTACAAAAGCAGTATTTTTGTTTTTCTGGGAGACATTATTTAACTGCTTTGTTTCATTTTTCAATTTTTCTTACACTTTGGAAGAATAATACAATTTAGTATTCTTTCCTACAAGCCAGGTCCTTATATAGATAGCATTGCAAAATTAGGATGTTTTCATAGGATTGAAATGCAATGAATGGAGGTAAGAATTTAAGGCACTGCTGAGATAAGCATGGAAAAGGTGATGTCAGCTAAGCAGAGTTATAGTGAAATTAAAATTTGCAAGTTGGTTAACTCTAAAGTTAGCCCATCTTCAGTTTTGATTTCATACTTTTTAGAGGGAAGGTTTTTATGCTGGTAAGTATCATCTTCTGTTTCTGTGATCTCGGCATCTCACAAATGCAGTTGTTTGTTTTCCCATATTTTAGATATTTTAGAGGAAGTTAAGGAACTTATTTTTCCCCAACACTTTTTGGTGCTCAAATACATGCCCTCAATGGACTATCCACTTTTCTATACACTTCTACGCCTTCCTTTTTAATTGTAATCTTGTATGCAAGGTTGCACATTTTTTAAAACATTTTAATGCAAAATAAAGTGGGCTTTTCTTTTTGGTTGGGTTTTTTTGTAGGGTGTTTTTTTTTTTTTACTTTTTCATATGCCTCTGCCTTGAGGTTTTTATTACTCTAGCAGGTTCTAGTCCCTGAGGTACATATTTAAGAGAGATAAGACAAAAAAGCAGTGGGAGATGAGATATCTACATCAATATCATGATCCTCCATCCAACAGTGTTAAGATGCATCTTTGTTTTCAGTAATGAAGAAATCACTAGAACTACTCACAGGCTACTTTCAAGCACATCGTTGTGGTTTTGGTACTAGGTAAAGGTTCTCTGTTAACATTCACCATGAGAAATCTACCCCAAGCAATGCCAGCCTGTGTGGGTGTGGTTTGTGGCCAGCCCTATCACTCTTCTTCCACAAAGGTTGCTCCCTTGAACAGATATGCATTTTTTAGACCCACCCTGGAACAGTTACTCTCTTTCTAAATCCGCCCTCAAACAGTTACTCACCTTATCCACGCCCCCAAAGTGACGACAGTGGAAAGTCCGAGAAGGCAGCAGCACAGAGCTTTCAAACCCTCACGAGGCAAGAAAAACATTTGCTTCTTTTCTGTGTGTGGATTTTTTTTTTTAATGTTAATGGTTTGTTGTATTTTGTCTAAGAAGAGGTATGAGCTTTATGGTGGGAGGAATATATTCACAGTAAACCACTGCAGCAGTTAACAAATGACACAGCTTTGCTTCATCATGTAACTAACCTTGGAAGCTGGTTTTTGTTCCTTTTCAAACATTCCTTTAGGATAAAGCCGACTTCTTAAGCTTCCCTAATTGACATTATTTGATGGATTTCACAGTTGATGTTAAAACCATGAAATACTGTGAGTCATGTGGGTGAATCTGGTATTTCTGGTTTTTTCATGGTTCAAACTACAGATCATGGGGATTCAATTAGGTGTTGCTCATACTTGATTGATATTTTTCTACCAGTAGATCAGCTGTTTGCCATCCATGGGAAGAAGGGATTGTGCCACTGAGCATAGTTGTAGGCTTCATACAAATAGTATTTTCTGGACTAGTGAGTACTTTACAGGTGCTTTCTGGGTCTGACAGAAGTGCAAGTGCTCAGCTATTCAGAAAGGAAGCCCTGTATGAAATAAATAAGTCTTGGAGTTGTAACTAGTTACAGTCAGCTTGGCCCCAGATATTTGTCCACATACCTCTAGGCCATGGAGAGAATGATGATTACAGACTGATCTTGCAAGGTGTGGAGCACTCCAGTCCCCATCCAGCAAATGATGTAGCTAAAATGGGTTTACTGAGGGGTTAAAAGGGCTGCTAACCTCATTGGCACAATTGGTGCAGTGTATTGAAGTACACAGGCTTTGGGTCTGCTCCTTTCCACCTCACTTTTCCAGTTGGCATTGCAGAGGTATCCTGCCCTTTGCTTTATACATGACAGTCATCCCAATGAATGCTGGTGCTCCTTGCTTATTTCAAATTTAGCACATTGCTTTGCTGGACTATGACTGGAGCGTTCAGTTTGTCTTGTATATTAGATGAACTACTTATTTTTCTATTCCCTCTTCTAGTATGGTTAGTAGAGTAATTTCTACTGATGATTCATTAACTATTCTAGCAATCTGTTGCTGCCAAAATGCTAGGGATAGTTTCTGATATTTTTTCCAGGAAAAATATGTGTAAAATATGAGAGCTCACATGGTGTTTTTGTTAGGTATGATGCACTCACCAGGATTTGAGGGAAACCTAAATTTCAACTTCCAGACTCTGATGAATGCAGACAGTCTCTACGTGGTATCACATTACACTTTGCTGCTCAACCTAAAATTGGCAAACTCAGATTACTACAGGAAGAAGCCTGCCCAAGCCCCTGTGTTGCTGGTGAGTTGGGGAATATGGGATAATTGTTTTTAAAAAATGAAAATTAATTTTGCTTCCTTTCACATAAACCAGCCCACACATAAAGCCTTCAAGCTGCTTGCTAAGTGGAGAAATAGTAATTGCAAATGAAGCATTCTCCAAGCTGCTTATGAATCTTGCATGATAAGTGTTGTGCATCTGAATTACACTGTGATTTGGTGGGAAGGAGTGCTGCTTACTGATTGTCATTAAGGTCGCAGTCATTTTGATGGCTGAACTATTTTCAGAATTGATTAGCATCATGTGATATAGCAAGTATTGTCTCTTGATAATGTGCATGAGCATACATTCATCTTGCATCTCTTTTTTTTGCCTAATACGCGATTTGAATTTCTGCAGATGAAGACATGAGAAGGAAGGAAAAGATAAGTAGGTCTTAGTAATGTGAAATTATGATTTTTTTTACACCTGGAATTCCTCAGCTTCTTGGGCTTTTTAAAAATCGTTTTGAAAACATGGATCCATGTTTTTCAACTTAGTTGCTGAAGAGACATTTTTGCAGTTTTCTGAAAAACCAAAAAAATTGTGATATATGGAAAAAATAAAAACCGTCTCAAAATGTATAATTATTGCTGAACTTGCAGTGTAAGAGAATTTATAATCTAGATCATCTCAAAAACAAATGGAGTTTAAAATCATCCTTAGTTCTGGTGTGCTCTACAGTGCAGATCTGTGACTCAGGACGTTCTCTAAAGGATTCAGTGTGTGCAACAGGCCTGAGCATGACCAAAGTATTCATAGAGATCATTCTCATAAATAATTGGAGACCAGTTCATCTGTGATGAATGTTCAATGGAGTAGGGCTCAGTTGTTGGGCAGGCCATGTTAGGTGACACAACAACTGGATTTGAGATCTACTTCTACCTTGTGGAAATAGTGAGAGATCAGCATGTCCCATTGTCACTGTGCAAGAACTGTCATTCTGATTTGCATCTTGCATTAACTGCTGGAGAAGAAGGGAGAGCTGTTCATTTTCATGTCATTCTTCACTGCAGAAACAGACACAGAAGGATCTGGACAGGTTGGGCTGATGGGGCATGGCTAATTGTATGAGGTTCAATAAGGTAAAGTGTCAGGTCCTGCCCTTGGGTCACAAGAACCCAGTGTGGCACTACAGGCTGGGGCAGAGTGCCTGGAAAGCTGCCTGGGGGAAAAGACCTGGGAGTGCTGATGAGCAAACTGCACATGAGCCAGTGTGTGCTCAGCAGGCCAAGAAGACCAATGGCATCCTGGGCCTGTATCAGGAATAGTGTGGCCAGCACAACCAGGGCAGGGATTGTCCCTATACTGGTGAGGCTGTACCTCAAATCCTGTATTCAGTCTTGGACTCCCAGTACAAGAAGGACAGGAGGTCCTGGAGAGAGTCCAGAGAAGGGCAACAAAGCTGGTCAAGGGTCTAGAGACCAAATCCTATGAGGAGTGGCTGAGGGAGCTGGCATTGTTTAGCCTGGAGGAAAGGAGGCTCGGGGGAGTCCTTCTCATTGTCTACAACTCCCTGAAAAGAGGGCATAGTGAGGTGAGGGTAGGCCTCTTCTCCCAGGTAACAAGTGACAGGACTAGAGGAAATGATCCCAAATTGTGCCAGGGAAGGTCTAGACTGTATACTAGGAAATTTCTTTTAATGGAAGGGATTGTAAGGAAGAAGAACAGACTGCCCATGGAAGCATTCAAAAAACATGTGGGTATGGCACTTCAGGACATGGTTTAATGGTGAACATGGTGATGGTGCCATGCTGACAGTTGATCAGACTTGATGATCTTAAAGATATTTTCCAATCTTAACAATTCTAAGAGCAATCCTCCATTAATTCTTTTCATAACTTAATTTCTACTTCGGCAATCCGTGACTCAGAAGTAGATCTGGGGGCTAATGCTGTAGGGCTTACACTGTTGTCTTACATTTGGCTTTTATGGTTCTCTGCAGAAGGAGTTCATTAAGCAGGTCCAGTCCAGTGGAGTGTTGATGGTATTTTCCCAGGCATGGGTTGAAGAACTGTACCACCAGGTACTAGAAAGGAACATGCTAGGGGAAGCTGGATACTGGGGAAGCCCTGAGGAACACAGCCTTCCACTTATCAGCATGCTGACAGGTCAGTACAGTATTATGGTGGCAAGGCTAACTCCCAGACGTGTCTAAAACAAGCTACAATGACACGCTGCTTTATTGCGTTCTGTACAGAACAGCATGTCATCATGCAGTGTGTGGTGTCTCTTGGAGTTATCAGTAGAGAGCGAGCCAGACCTAGCTGTGGCAGCTAGGTCAAGTGTTACACTTGTTAAGTGACCCTAGTTAAGTGTTTGTTTTGGCTCATCAGAGTGGTTTTGAAGCATAGGTTTAAAAAAATACCAAAACTATCCCTGGGAGACAGAGAGAGTAGTTTTGTTCACTGAACCAAAACATCTCTTAATTCTGTCAGGTTCAGTTCTGGTAGAGCTGATACTTATTAATGATAAATAGTAAGGCTGCTGTTTTCTTGATGTCATAGCAAAGCCATTTCAGTGTGCCTGCAGTGCAGTACAAATATAAATATAAATAGTGGCAACTGATCCTGGAAGCCTTCCACAGATTGGACTCCCCTTGGTTCAGACTTGAGCTATGCCAGGGATATGCCAAATGGCACTAGAGAGAAGCTGAAAACCTGGGCCACAAGTACTTAGAAGCAATCCTTAGCTTCATTTGAAGGGAAAAAATCAAATTGTATCAGCTGAAAGACAGCAGGATGGCTATGTTACAGTATTGATATAAAATGCACTGTCTGCTTTAATGTGTATGTAATTAAAATAGTGTATGCAGGGACAACAATGGCTTCAGCTGAGCCATTAAAAGGTGATCAAAGGGCACTGCTCTGAAAGGTTTTTGCTGATTGTATTGAGCTCAGTGTTACTTTTAGCTACTGAGCTGGGAAGATTAAACAAACACTTGGAAGAAATGATACCCAGATGTGGAGATGGGGCTTGTTAGAAAGGAAATCAACCTGGTGTCCCTGACATTAAATTCTCTGCAAGAAACTGGTCTTTGATTGTGTTGGAGAAAGGGTTGTATTTCTTTTGTTGAGATTGGGCACACATAGGTCTACTAAAAATCACATTTAGGACATGGGGACCCAATGCATCTTGAGGACTCAGACTGAGGTCTGGAAACATCTAAATACTGGATTTAGCAAGTCTTGAAATATTATACTAAGAAATGCAGAGATTTAAGTGTGTGGTAAGTTCTGAACTGTAAGAAATATCTTGAAATCTCTGCTGGAAGTTCTCTTATGTAACTTTAAGACAAGGGAGAGCAGCTTTTGAGAGTGGGATGTCTCCCCTGTTCAACAAAATGTTGGTTTTACTGGGCAAAGCCAAAGATGCCACAGCTCATGTTTATACCAAGGCTTTAGAAGGCTGCCAGAAAGAGTAACAAAAAAGCACACCTAAGAACTCAGGAGTGCTAGTACCTAGTTGAACACAGAGCCTAGTTGAACACAGTAAGACATGCTTTCCTTGTACCAGCTATGTGTCAAATAGTAATCTGATGTTTTTTAATGTTCTGGCAGACATCGATGGTTTGGGCAGCAGTGCAATTGGTGGCCAGTTGATGGCATCTGCTTCAGCTCAATCTCCTCTTTCCCAAAACCAGAAGACAGATGATTCTATTGTTGCAGGTACTAAGACTGTATTATAAGTACAAGTGTGTTTCCCAGCAGTGGGTTTTTATGTACCAACAGTATATGCAGATAAATTGTGTAGAATAACAATCTTAAAAGAAAGTATATCAGCACATCGTACATGTGAATTGGTAGTTCAGCATTCAGAGGACAAATGTGACTTGGCTTTTTTACTAATGATAAAGCTCCTGTTATGTCATTTTCTTGTAGTAATGGTATTAATGTTTTTTCCACTCTAGGAATTGCTTTTGCCCGATACATTTTAATTGGCTGTTGGAAAAACTTAATTGACACTTTGTCCACCCCACTGACGGGCCGCATGGCAGGCAGCTCCAAGGGGCTGGCCTTCATCTTGGGAGCAGAAGGAGCCAAAGAGCAGAACCAGAAGGAGAAGGACTCCATCTGTGTGAGCCTGGATGGACTAAGGAGGGCAGCCCGGCTGAGCTGTGCTCTAGGTAATGCTGCCTGGGGGATGTCATGGTAGACTCATAAAGTAGGATGGTAACTTCCCATGAAGGAATTTGGGAGAAAGAAATGCAGTATCCTGCTCCAGTTTTGCATAGGAATGTGGGTGGTGGAAATATGCATAGAGTGCCCTACAGCATAAACATATCCAGCTAACTTTCCTTGACCCTACCTCTTGTTGAGGTTGTATGGGATTGGGGAGGAAATGTTGGTCATACAGTAATTGTGTTGTTGCTTTACAGGAGTTGCTGCTAACTGTGCATCTGCTCTTGCCCAAATGTCTGCGGCTTCCTGTGTCCAAGAAGAGAAAGAGGAAAAAGAAATGCAAGAACCCAGTGATGCTATAGCTCAAGGTAACTAAATTATTAAATTGCCTACCTCATCTTATATTGCCTGCGAAGCTGCAACTGGAAGGCACTTTGCCACACATAGTGGCATTTCCCTCTGTTGTTCTGCTGTGCACCACTTGCATGTAGGCACATGGGATGTGTCTGTTCAGTATATGCCTGCTGTCCTAGGTTCTTAACATTATGTCCCACTAATTATATTCTATATGCAACTGAAATCAGTGGAACAATGCATAAGCCAACAGCATTTTTCAACATGTGCTTTTTTAAACCTTGTGATACTAGTACAACCAGAGAGCATCAGAGAAACAGCTTATTTGGGGATTTTTCTGTGTTGGGTAAGCTGAGTTTGCATCACTCTCCCTGTCTGATTTATATATCCTTGATTATCTTTTGTCATCATCATCAGATATTTAAAACTGTTTCTGAATAAAATGGAATAAAAAATTGGGCCTTTTTAGCATATAAAAAGTTCTGCATCTCTATACTACGAATTCAAACTCAGTGGAATTCGAAGCCAATTGTTGTCACCAGTGACTATTTGAAGAAGTACACAAACTTTCTCTGGTTACATCTGATTTCCGATAGCACAAAGCCCATAACACAAGACAGTGTTGCACAAATGACCCTGCTTGGTACTTAAATTTGGTGTCTTGGTAGAGAAAACAAAATTGAAAAAGCCTGAGCTTAAACAAGATTTTGACTGCTCTGTTGGACATGACTGAAGTGAGTTGGCCAGACTATGGAAAAGCAAAGAGGAGGCAGCAGCAGTGGCCAAAGGCCAACAGATCTGTTCTGTGAAAGCTTGCAAAGCTTCAAAACTTGTTTCCATTCCAATGCAGCATGAAAACAAACCTTTTCAGGGATTCTCAGAAAAAAATAAATAGATCCAAATGGTTGTAGCTCAGCTCAAGATTAGTTTTGCTTTGACAAGAGCTCTTTGGTGAAATTTTTTGTATGGAAATACGTGTGAAATCCACAAATGCTATTTTTTTTCCATAGCAAAGGAGATTTTGGTGAAAATAAATATCCAGTCAGCCATCTCTGAAGAGAATTATCACTGGCAATCTCCAACTGTTCTGTGGGCAACAGGATGTGAATTTGGGGGTGGAGGGTGTCAATCTAGCATTGTTTTTTTTGATATATGTAGGATCAGTCAAAAAGGATTTTAGTTTTAAAGCTGCCTTAGGTTTATTAGGAAGAAATGGGTTTCTCTGATCTGTTTTTGGTTTGGTTTTTTTTTTTTCTAAAATTAATGTTCTTTTACAGATTTCATACTGTAATTCTTTGCCATCACCCTGTATACAAACCAGTGTTCATTTAAAAGCTGAAGAAGCTAATTTTATTTAATTTTTTTTTTATGCTACAGTGAAACAGAAAGTGGAGCAGAAACTGGAGCAGATGGGGAAAGTGCAAGGAGTCTGCCTGCACACTGCTCATGTTTTGTGTATGGATGCAGTCCTTAATGTGGGTCTGGAGATGGGAAGCCATAATCAGGACTGTTGGCCTCATGTATTCAGGTACTCACCAGCTTTCCCAAAATAGCCAGAATTCAGGTCACGTTGCCTAAAAGTAAGGGACTGAGAAAAAGAGCTTTGCAGACTGTGAATGTTCTGTATAAGCAGTGTCAGAGTGAATTAACTGCCAGTATCTCTAAAAGAAAAGATGGTGCAGGGCCAAAATCGATGCTTAGAAGCTTCAAAGTTACCAGAAGACTGTAGTAGACCCAGGAACCTAAATGGGCTTTTCAGGCACCTCCACCAAACTATTTTCTGTCCAGACACATGGGAGGCCAAAGGATGTAAGAAGAAAGGTTATCTGTATGTAGTTTGGGAATTAGAAATCATCTGTCTATGGTTTGAGGAAAATGTCCTGTGATTAGTGCAGGGAGGAGTTGTTTTGGGGTGTTTATTAATTTTTCTCTTCTGCTATGTCTTCTCAGGGTGTGTGAGTACATCAGCACGCTGGAGCACACCCACTTCAGTGATGGTGCTGCCCAGCCCTCCCTCACCATCACCCAGTCACAGCAAGCACCCGGAGGGCAGCACCCGGACTCTGAGCCCGGGGAGGCTCCTCAGGCACTGACCCCCGAGCAGGAGAGCACCCTCAGCAGCCACCCTGTCATTCAGCCAGTTTCTATCCAGGATCTCATCAAGGACAGCAGTAAGGGCAGAGCTTTTGACTTCCGTGGAGGCAGTCTGCTGTGTGGTACCAGTGCTGCCAAGGCTGTTCTCACGCTCTCCACGCAGGCTGACAGGTAAAAGCACTGCTGTCAGGAACCAGAATCCTTGTTCCCAAAGCACTACCAAAATGGCCGTTTCTGAGCTGCAGTGGGTCTAATCTTTGTTTGTGTCAGCCACTTGCTTCAGTTGAATCTCACAAGAGAGCTGCATGTTTGTCACAACCAGCAGTTTCTAAAAGACCTGGGGTTTATTCACCTCTGCAGCACCTGCAAGTACTGAGCTGAGTGCACAGCAGTGAATATGCCAAGCAAATCAAATGCATCCTGAGAGTGGTGGATTTCTTTCTTGCATGTGAATTGATATGTTGTATTAGCATTAAGGTAACTTGAAAAAGTGACTTTCTGTTTTAGCACCATAGTTGAATCTTGAAAGTGTTCTGGTTGATCCCATAACAACCTTTCCACTCTCCAATTAATAAAGCTTCTAGATCAAAGTCTTGCTGCAGCACTGTGTAAGTGAAAAAGCCCCCAATAACCCAATATGTCACAAAAGGCAACATAGAGACCCCACAAACAGGTAGGAGCTTTCCTCTTACATACACATTTAAGTCTGCATCTCATGAATTTTTCAGTTGGGTTCTGTTCTTTACCTACAGGCTTTTTGAAGATGCTGCTGACAAGTTAAACTTGACGGCATTGGCAGGCTTCCTTTACCAGCTCAAGAAGGCTTCTCAGGCTCAGCTTTTCCATTCAGTCACAGATACTGTTGATTACTCGCTAGCAATGCCAGGTAAATCACCTGAAGATCCTATGCAGAGTGTTTTATATACAGTTGTACTGCTTGCAGGACTAATCTTATTAGAATTGTGAGAACAGTTTTTTGTCTTTAGAAAAGGTTGTGCATTTTATTTGGAGAGGGACCATGTCCACACCTGCTTTGAAGCACATCACAGGACATTAATTTGGTTCTTGGGCTTTGGGGGTGTTAATTGCCTGCCAGTATATAATCAGTTCTATTTTTGAACCCAGGCCAGTATGGAAACTTGGGTCAATCTAGACTTAAGACAGTGGATTTAGGTTTGACATTTGACAGTAGGATAGCCTCAGAAGTGTTCAGGAAATAGAGAACAAAGCACACAACCAAAGAATGTTAAAGCAGTGGGATTTGTCCTGCTTGATTTTCCCCAACAGAGTAGAGCACGTACCTCACAGTACAAAGGCTGTAAATTGTTGTTTCCATCACTGTCTCAAGTAGAGCAGAAGAATTGGACACAAAGGAAGATAACTTCACTTCAATTTATACAGTGTCTGTGGAAGCTTCATTAGTCATACAGGTTTTGTTCTGTTCTGTGGCAGACAGTTTGTATCTGTGTCTCCAATTTAATTGATTTATTCTCTCCTTGAAGTGCTACTTGTCATTTTCTCAGTATGACACTTCAAATTTTTGGTTTTTTTGGTCTTGCTTGTCTCCAGACCTCAACATTCATAGCTCTAGTTTTAATAAATAGATTTCCTCTTTTCATGGTATGTAGTGGTCAATCAACTGTAATTGTAATACTGAAATTAAAATTAAGATTGAGGAATTAAATGCTATTTTTTATTTTAAAAGTGATATGTCCCCTGATTACATCTTTTGTTAGAGATAAAAACACCACTGTATTTGAAATGAGAGGATGAAGTGTCTTTCCAAATGTTGTAAGAGCGGTGGAAGATGAATCCTTTTCAACAGGAAATAACACGTATTAGTGACTGGGGAACAGAAAAGCATTTTCTCACATTCTGTTCTTTGTATGCTTTGCTTAATAATAAATACAAAATTAAATAGCGAAGCTAAATAATTTGCAGTTTATAATCTTTCCTGTAGATGTCACCAAAACCTTTCATAACTACCATTTTGGGTCAGTATCAATTATTTAGTTCCTTGCTTAACTTTTCTGCACGGCTTTTCTAAGCCTTTGTCTTTCACACGTTTGCAAAAAAAGTGATCACTTAAAGTATGTTTAGTAACCTTTAAACTTGGGTCCATCTCCTGTCCTTTTATCTACACAGGCATAAGCTGTGTTTTACATTGGTTTTGGGGTTTTTTTTTCCTTTTTCTCACCCCCACTAAAGCTTATCAATAATCAATCACTTAATTAATCATTTTGAATTCCAGGTCAGACATTTAGGAGTGGAGAAGCAGCTGATTCTTAGCTTCCATTAATTCTTATACTTTCTTGTAGGTGAAGTAAAATCTACACAGGACAGGAGAAGTGCACTTCACTTATTCCGACTTGGTGATGCCATGCTCAGAATTGTAAGGAGTAAATCCCGCCCATTGCTCCACCTCATGCGCTGCTGGAGCCTGGTGGCTCCTCACCTTGTAGAGGTAGGAATGGGGAACAAAAATGGGAATGTGTGCATGAAGCAACAAAGCTGAAAAACATTGAGAAGCCTTGATAGCTCTTAAAATGTACAACTACGTTCAATATTGTCAAATCTGCTCTGTGTTGTGTACAGTGTGTCAAATGGGCAGGGACAGGGTGTTAGACTTCTGCAATATGATGCAAATTGTGTCTGGTGAAAAAACTGAAACCATCCCAAGGGACTCTAAAGTGACTTCTCCATCTGCCTGTATTCCCAGTCAAGGTCTGCATCCTTGCAGTTCGTCCCATTAAAGGATGCAGATTTTCTCCCACATAAAGCCAGCTCAGTTGCTACCTTTTGGAGGGAAAAATAATCACACAGTCCAAACAAAAGACAACATTTCACACAAGTTCTGTTCTGTGTGTTTTAGTATTTAATTTATTTATTTTTAGCTCTATGTGTTTTTAATTGTCAGCAAACTTCCATACATTTGTGGACCTCTAGGCAGCTCAGAGTCTCAGCCATCTGTTTCCATGGCAGTAGTCTCCTGTTTTCATTACAGTGGGGTCCCTGGTCACATCAGTGGTGAAGCTGTTTTTGAAGCTTCTGTAACATGTAGTGCTTACCTCCCTTGAAAGTGTCTGACTAAAAGCAAATTTTTTCCTTGGACACAGTCTAATACTTCTCCTTTCCTGCAGGCTGCCTGTCACAAGGAGAGACACGTGTCTCAGAAGGCTGTCTCCTTCATCCATGACATCCTCACCGAAGTGCTGATGGACTGGAATGAGCCTTCTCACTTTCACTTCAACGAGGCACTTTTCCGCCCCTTCGAGCGCATCATGCAGCTGGAGCTGTGTGATGAGGATGTCCAAGACCAGGCAAGTCAGCTCTGATCAATGTGTCTGTAGCTGGTCTCCATGCCCATAAGAATGGTTTCCAGAGTGCACTTGGTCCACCTGAGAGTGTTTCCCAAATTCCCTTCGAATGCTGCCCCTTAATCATCTTCAAGGAATTGGGAATGCTCTGCCTACCTAATCTGGCATTGTGGCAGAGCACAGAGACAGTAGACCCAGCTTTAAAGCAATTAAATAAAGATTTTCTACTAGATAAAAAATTTTAAATAATAAATTAGTCTAGACTGTCATTGCGAGATCTAGGAATGAGTTTAAAGACATTCTTATTCCTTCTGAAGATCCATCTGTATTTTGGTTCTTTTTCTTTTAACTTCTACACTGGCTGCAGGTGATCACCTCCATAGGAGAGTTGGTGGAAATGTGTTCTACCCAGATCCAGTCGGGATGGAGACCCCTGTTCAGTGCCCTGGAAACAGTGCACAGCAGCAGCAAGTCAGAGGTCAAAGAGTACCTTGTAGGAGAATACTCTATGGGTAAGGACTTCCTGCACTGTTTCATGTGTGCTTTTGATTCCCAGGGGGACACAGTAGCTAACTCAATGTACTTAAATGCCCAAACTGAACAGTGGCACTACAATACTCCATCTCTGTACCAAAGTATCTGATTTATTAATTGGGGTAGGAAGGAAAGCAGACATATTGTTCTGCCCTTTTATCCCCTACATTCTGGGAAATTATTAAAATGAGAAAGAAATGCTTCAGACCTACTTGAATAATTCTGAGTAAGACAGTAGTGCAAGGGTACTGAGCTTGGCTGAGCATTTGTCACTGTCCTATTGGAGAAAAGACTGTATCCAAGCAGCATGTCTCTTGTGGACTGTCTTCCCTATTGTATAAAACCTATTGCTCTTATACCTCAGGGTAACTTAATGTGATAATCTAGGCAAGTGCTTGTCCAGGCATTTGATCACAGGGCTTTCAGATTCCTAATGCTATTTCTCACACTTCTGTGAGAAAGTGCATCCCTCCCAGAGAGGTTTGCTTGTATGGAAATGTGTTAATATGGGAAAACCCTTTTTTTCTGTTCTTTTGCCCCATTAGAAGGTATGTTTAAATGTGACAAGTCACATGTAAGGGACGTGTTTTTCCTCCTAAACTTTGTCATTGAGATCTGTTATGGCTGATGGCTGAATGCCAGTGTACACAGCTTTTGAAGACTGGAAAAGCAGGGCTATTTTGTTACTCTATAGTCTGAATAGTTTTCTGCATGATTGATGTAATCTTAGCAGTTATCAAAAACTAAACCAGAAACTAACCAGAAACCTCCACCAAACAGAAGTATTAGCTCCTGAGTTCAAGAGCTCAGACCTGCTCTTACCATTTGAGCAGGCATAAACTTGTATTTGTCATAGACTGGGCAAAGGGGAGAGTCTCTATCACTTCCTATGAAAGGCTACACAAGTTGCCCCAGAAGCAAGAGAAGGTTTTACTTTCAAGATCATTTCTGTCTCTTCCCAGAATAGAAAAGATTCTACAGATTCAGTTATATTGTTGAAAAATGGTTGGAAAATTATTTTTAAGGGGGTATGAGGAAGAGTTCTCATCTTCTTATCTCCACAGGGAAACGCCAGGCTCCGGTGTTTGATGTCTTCGAAGCATTTCTAAACACAGACAACATCCAGGTCTTTGCCAACGCTGCCACCAGTTATATTATGTGCCTTATGAAGTTTGTCAAAGGACTGGGTAAATATTTTCCTGTTAAGTTATGATATGTCAAGCTTGATCCCACAGAAGAGGATAATTCTATTATGTAATACATAGCATGGTATGGAAGAGAGGGGCAGTGAAGATGTTGAGTCGAGAATGCTTTAAAAAATAAAATAAAATCAAGACCAAGGGATTATTTCTGTAACATTTTTAATACCATCAATTCTTCAAGTTTTTATAGCAGCAAAGATGCATCTCTCTATTAAGTGTCTGCTTCTTAATTTGATCTTAGTTTATGCCATAGTTTGCTTATATTCATGTAAATAATAAAACAAAAATACCTCCAAACCCAGAATATTGCAGAAACAGCCTGGCATTGTGCAGAGACAGCATGGATTGTTTGCAATGGAGCAGAGCATGTTTTACACTGTGGGCAGCAGAGACCAGGCATAGCATGTCAGGGTGACCTGCAGAGTAATTGTCATGCTTCACCACCCTTCAGAACAAAGGCAAATGGTGCTGGGTCGTTCTGCCCCCTTGCTGGTGATCCATGGCTTGCCTTGATCATTACAATTTGACACTTTTCATTGAACTCTGACAAAGCTGGAGGTTTTTTGTGGACGTAAATTATAGAACTTTTAAGTAGTGATAAAATGGGGCTTTTGGTTTCTATGTAAATATTAATTCATAGTGGTTTCTAGGTCTGTAAGAACTCCTTTTGATTTAAATGAAGCATCTAGCTGCAGCAGATCTATGCTTTAATGTTGTTGTTGTCTCATTGAGCTATTTCACCACTGATTTCAATGAGGGAAGAACTCACCTTTTGATGTAATTGTAATTGTAGTTATTGCTACAAAAGAGAAATAAACTTACATGTCCAGTACCAATAGAGGGAACTCATGTTTCTTCTGGAGAGCTTAAAAGTCCATCTTATATTTCTTTACATTTCTTGCTTTCGTGACATAATTTTGACCCCATTGTGGTCACATATCAAAAAGCAAGATCTTTTTTTTGTATTAAAGGTAATAAAACTATGGGAAACATCAAACAGCAAATACAATGCCATACTATGTGCATTTTATTGTAAAACTAAAGGATTCAAACTTCACTGGCTGACTTGGCTGATCTCAGTAGTAGACAAAACTTTAATACATTATGGAGGGAATAGTTAAGAGCATAGAAAAAGCAAATAAATATAGGGAAATGAGAACAAAGTAGGATCTAATAAAAGAATTTAATATTTATCTCATGTTTTTTATGAGAGGAATGACTTCTAAAGGCAAGAAAATGGTAATGTTGATAGGCATTTAGTCATGCATCAGATTTGGCACTGAATGGGAAGTATTTGGCCAAACAGGAAAAATGGTTTTGAGCGAAATATTCTAAGGTAGACAGAACATTACCTGAGAGGAGAAAGGCAGACTGGCAGACAGGGAAAATGATGGAGTGATTGGAGTTATCCAGAGAGGAGCTCTGCAGCAGGATGCCTTGGAACTGCTGTGCTTATTGAATTCCCTTAGTGAAGCTGGCCTGAAGGGAGCAGTCTGCTGATGGAAGTTGGGAATACCAGCAATAGAGAAGTACCAGAACCTGAGGATGTGTCATACAGTTGAAACTGGAGACCTTGATACCTGTGTTAGACAGCAGAAGTGTAGTATACAAAACATAGAGTGATGTATTTAAGCAGTAAAGAAACTAATAGGAAGAACTTGTGGTAGAAGAATTTTCCAGGGCAGTGGGGTGCAAATGGGTAGAAAAAAATAGTATAGTAATTGAGCAAAGGATGAACATGAGTAAGTAATTCCTACACTCATGGAAGAAAGTGGAATGGAGTTAATATGACAGATAATACAATATATGATTATTAGAATGCCGAAAGACTCTACTAAAGAGATATTAAATAGGCATGTGTTTAGTAAAGCATTTATTCATATTAAAAAATTGTGTACAAACTATGACCAGTATTACTGTATTGTTTGTGTGGGGGTCACCTGGTTGTCATCTAAGAAGATCAAACAAATGATGTTTTCTGGATTCTGCTCAGACATTAGGGTGTAACTGAATGAGAAAAGAAAATTAATGCTCTGTTAATTTCTTTTCTTCTGTCCTTCCCAATGCTGCCTTTCCTTTCCCCAGGGGAAGTAGATTGTAAGGAGATGGGTGACTGTGTGCCAGGATCAGGAGCTGCATCTACAGACTTGTGCCTTCCCGCACTTGATTACCTCAGGAGATGTTCTCAGGTATGATGAGCAATCTTACACAGGCACTAACCTGGCCTGGGAAATAATTCTAACCTGCAGGCTTTGCATCAGTCATTGGATGATTTGCATGAACCCAACAGAGTCTGTGGTGACCCTGATGGTAATACCCTGCACTGCCAAATGGACGGTGGTGATCGGAGGGAATTTCACACCTTCCGGGCCAGTTAGCAGTGGGAAAACCAAGGAGATAAAAACACTCAGGCCCAGGGAGCAAGTGAGAAAATGCGAATGTTCAAAACCTTGTAGTAACATAATTCAAAGCTAAATTCATTCTTATTTAAACAGTTACCATAAATAGTGTTGTGAATGAAAGACAAAGAAACGCCCCCCACAAAAAAAAAAACAAAAAACAAAAACCAACCAAACAAAACCACAGAAGTTGAGAATTCTTATATTTTAAGAACAATAGGTTACACCTTCTGAAATGCAGAAGCAGCTTATTTGTACCATGCAGACATATCTGAAGCTTAGGTCAAATCTCTAATAATTAGAATTCTTGCATGTTTCCTGTAATCTCCTTACACACAGCATATATTATTATCCAGGGTAACCAGGACAATTTTTGTCTGATTTTATAATGTTGTTTGCATTTCTGTAGCACCTCCAGGTCTTTTTGTTGGACCCAGGCCATGTTTTTCTGGGTACAATACAAAAGCACAACAAAGGATACTATCATTGCTGGAAGTAGTTAATATCTAAACTCAGAGATAATGGGTGGATTCAGTATGCAGACTGAGAAAAGAAGGGAAGAATAAGGCAACTCAGAATAATAAACAGCAGACATACCAAACTCAACTTGCTATCTTATTAATCTAAAAAGTTAGTAAATATCTATGTGCATATCTAATGTATGTTCTGTCTATACACTATTTGTACCACATTGCTATTCCTCATCCTCACAAACTCCAGTTCACAGTGAGGGGGAAATATTTTCTCCTCTCTAAAAGAAGCAGCTATTTATATCTTGTTATACCTTTTAATTTGCCAGTAAAAGAAGAACAGGAATGCAAAAAAAAAAATCTTGACTGTATATTGCAAGTACATTATTTACTTAGAAAGGCCTGATTAAATGCTGGTAGTATCCCTGCAATAGTACGGCTAATGGAGCTTCGTAGGCCATAGATGCAATCAGTGAGTTGCAAGGTTTGCCCTTCACAAATGAGAAGAGAGCACACTCCCATCTCAGAAACGTGTTATTTAAATTGCTGCTCTCCCTCTGTTTACCCACAACTTTTTACTTGTCAGTGAACCAAAGACTTCTGGCCTCTAATTGTGTTTGTATACCTTTTATTTTATTTTACGTACCTGTATTGTATGTGATCACTTTTACAAACTTTCCCATGGATATTTATCTTCTCTTTTTTTCTCCCTCTCCTCTTCTCCACCCTCCCAAGTTGTTAGCCAAAATCTATAAAATGCCCTTGAAACCCATCTTCCTCAGTGGCCGGCTGGTGAACTTGCCCCGAAGAGCGCAGGAGCAGTCAGCCAGCAGTGAGGATGGCATTGAGTGCATCCTTTCTGACTTTGATGATGACACTGGTAAGTGCATAGAAAGTAGTAAATGCAGAACTAATGAATTGCTTCTTCTACATGTTGCTGCAAATTTTGCCAACTGCTGAAAGTAAAAAGGAGGGAAAACTTAATAGTTTATTGTTTCCTTGTTGTCTGCACGCACCTACGCGTGCACACAGAGCTTGGAAGTTCAGGTCCTGTCACCTTATGTAAAAGATACAGTTCATATATCTCTTAGGGCAAGATAACAATATTTTGATTAACAATTATTTTGATTATCCTGATATTCATAATACAACCATTGTGTATTTTTGAGAGCTAACACAAAACTACTTTCTAGAACACAGCTGAAGTAAAGGAGTAAGAAAATCTTTTAAAGTTGGTATTGGCAGGCCTGCCTTTAACAGAAGAAAAAATACCAGTATTGAGTTACAGTCTAGAAAGATAAAGAATAATTGTTTCAGTGTTTCCAAACTTAGGTCCTTTGGTCTGTTGAAATAAACAGTGAATTTCTGAAGTCCATAAAAAGCACTATGACCTCGAGAAAAAACAAACAGCATTTGCCTCCTGATTATTTGTGTGGTTTATATGGGTTGTGGATTAATCAGGTGTTGGATGAACTAGAGTGTGCAGAGCCAAGCAGTAGAGGAATGCAGCCTTATGGCTTCTGGGCTCAGGAGACCTTCACAGCAGTACAGTCACTTTTGAATATGTGAACTACTGAGCTGTTCCAACCAGGCTGCCTCTGTGAAGAGTCAGCTGCAGCCTGGCAGAATGCAGGCTGACTCCAATGCATTTCATTCATGTGCCTCACCAGACTGGCCCTTGGTACCTACTTTTATCTAGATTCTTCCACCACATAGATTGTCCTGTTCCTGCTACCCTGGATAAAGGAGAGAAAAGCTTCTCTCTGAAACCAGAAAGTCACAAGTCCTAGTTTTTCACAAAACAATCTTTTACTTCTTTCTGTGCTGGATGTGGTTTGGTTTTTCTCTTTCGGGGGGTTTTAGGATATTCACCCGGGATGTAGGAGACCCAAGTCATTGAAGCCTCTGCTTTGAATCAGACTTGGAACTTGACCTAGGGCCTTCCCACCTCAGCTGCCTACTGTTCTAAAGTGACTCTGCCTGTCAATCTCTTGCTGTAAACAGAAATACCACCCTGCAGCAAATAAATGTTCTTTTGGTTCTTGTCAAAGCTAAGCCCTGAGGCTGTCACCCAGTTTGTTATTTATATGGCAATGGTGTTAGAACATTGCTGGGCAAACTGACTGCACAAAGACATAAATCAGTCTACACCTGGCAGTCTAGTGCTCAAAGTCGGTAGCAGGATGAGGCAAAATGTTTTAACCTACTTTGCCATGTTTGCAGTATATTTGCATACTGTATTTGATTTCATGCTGGACTCTTCAAGAGGGTGTTTAAGAGATACTCAGCTCTCCCAGATTAGAAAAGGTCCATATTTCGTTCTGAGTAATTTGTGCTGTTTCCTTATCCAGAAGTGTCATTAAAGTCTGACTGACTCAAAATAATGTCACCATACACACTGCCCTCTGAAAGTGGTGTGAATAAATAAACCCTCAACCTAGTTACAAAGTAATGATTTCACTGTTTTTCTCCTTGTTTCTCAGGAAGATTCCTGCAGTCAACAAGCTCAGTGAATCTTAAACAAAGTTCCCTCTTGTATTGCTTCTAGAACATAATTAGTCAGCAAGCATCGTTATGGTACAGACTACATCAGCATAGCTACCACTGGCAGAGAACAGGAACTTATTAATGAACCAAAGTAAAATTTATTTTAGCCTAATAAATCCATAGCCTTTTAAGGTGACTTAAGAGTGTAATGTGCAAGATCCTTCTAGTTGTTCGTGTTATCATGGGGAGCTAGCAAATTCTTAAGGGATCTGTGAAAAATTAAAGGGCAGCGATTCCTAGCCATCTTCAAAATTGTATTGAATACTAGTTTTATCCTGTGATCTTTTAGGGGATACCTGTTTGCCAGTGTCGATGAGAGCTCACCTGTATTCTATCTGCTGTTCTGGCAGTGGTCCAGCTCTGTGACCTCTTCAATATCTAAAGATGACATGTGAGGCAGCCTGCTCATACCTCATGAGACATTTTTACTGTTCAGTTCTGAGTACCAAATAGAGCCAGTTAAATTATGGCTAGTTTCCTCAGCAGCCTTACTTTAAAGCATAACCTGAAGGAGTACAGTCTATTCTGGACAGCATTTGCAATGGTAATGAGATGAGGTTTTATTTATATATATTTTTTGTGGGATGTTTTACATAAGGTTAAAGAGACTGAGCTAGTAGGAATAGTAAAGTATGACCAGAACAAGGTGTGTATTGATGAGGAAGGATGGGACAAAACACAAACTTGATAAAAAAGGAGGGAAAAGGAAACCATCATTTCAAAAATGGCTATTGCGCACAACCATTACACAGCAACAGTAAATATGCAAGAACCATGCTCTTAAAGTTACTTAATTTATTAATTTCCATCATTTCTGAGGACAAGTTTCATGTGTCAAGGTATCATGTATCTTACTCATGGTTTTTAATCTTTCTTTCTTTACTTGTAGGCCTTATCAATGTCTGGATTATTCTGCTGGAAGAATTAACAACTGCCATATCCAACTGTCCTCGTCAGCACCAGCCTCCTACTTTGGATCTGCTCTTTGAGTTGCTGAGGGACGTTGCCAAGACACCTGGTAATGAAATGGCTTGATAAAATGTGAGCTAGTGGAGTCCTAACCAAACCTTTTAGACTCCTAAGCCATTTCTGTAAAGTATGTTACTTGTGTCAAAGCTGCACAGAGACATTCTCTACTAGAAAGGGATTTTCTCAGAGCTGACAAGTTGTTCCAGTTAGTCCGTTGTTCTGTTGACAAAAGGCATCTTGTAAAAGTATATTGAACATATACTTAAATTCACTGCAAAATAAAGAGGTGTGGCACTCTATTGATGTCCTAGCCACAGAAAATGTTTGCTCCGTGTCTAGGAAATGGAAGAGAAAATTACATAATCCTGCAGATCTGCTGGGAAAGACTGCAGGTAAACAGATGGCTAAATGTACCTCATAACTACACACAAATTTTGCCACTCTCATCCCACAAAAAAAGTTTCAGAATCTCCTTCAGCATTACCTCAGGCTTCAGCTTGGAACAAGTTAGCAAATTTACTGAGCATGTAGTCTTTGTAAGCAAGTACATACAACCATTATTGTGTTTATTTTAAGGGCCAGGATTTGGCATTTATGCAGTTGTACATCTTCTTCTTCCCACGATGTCTCTTTGGCTCCATCGCAGCCATGGTGACCATTCTTACTGGGATGTGGCCTCTTCTAATTTCAAGCATGCCATTGGCCTTTCCAGTGAACTTGTAGTGGAGCACATTCAGAATTTCATACACTCAGGTATGTCATTGTAGTGTCATTATCTACTGCCATCAGTGACATGTTGCTGAATAGCTACTTTGGGAGGTGGTTTCATTGCTTTTTTTGTTGCTCAAGCATAAAATAGGAGGAGAGTTAAAAATTCCGGATGGGCTTTTTTTTTTTTTTTTAATAGGGTTTAGAATTATGGGGAAAAAAATTGTAAGACAATTATGAAAGTTATTTAGACCAGGCTCCTTCTCAGAGCAAGGCTATCTGCAAAATTAAAAGATCATCATCTTTAGTATACTTCCCAACAGGAGATACAAAGACTTTGATCATAAGGAACTAGAATATCAGAAACAGGATCTAAGATCATTTGTCCTGTGCCACTTCAGTCCAGACATTTTATATTGTTAACTTATAAAGGATTATTCTTTCAGCTTGATGCGATGCATGTTTCTGGTGCATGTTTTTGCTGCATAAAAAGCATTTGGTTTTGCAAATTCTCTGAATAGTAGGAAGTGTAGCAAGACTGTTTATCTCTAATTATAATGAAAAGGCAATGATGTTAAAACCAGTCTATGTTTTTTCCTTATAGATATTGGTTATGAAAATATGATCAATACTATGTTGAAAGATCTTTTCAAGTTACTGGTAGCCTGTGTAGCAGAACCAACAGAAATTATTTCCAGAGTTGGCTGCTCCTGTATCAGGTAACCCAATCTGTTCACTCTTAGCATATTCAAAAAAGATGTCTATGTCTTTGAAGAACTTGTGGACTGATAAGTTGGTTAACATCTCAAAAGAATTCTGCAATATGTCTTAGCTCTTTTGAGCAGAATAATACATTTTAGACTTATTAACCTTTTCTTGCTGTTTTCAGTGTGCTTCAGAACCTGTGATTTTAGGCATTACTATGTGTATGATTCTCAAAAAAAGCACTTGCACATTACTTATATATAGTTAGTCAATAATTGATCCTTAAGAAAAGGGGTCTTCTGGCATTCACAGGTCTTCAGAGGTAATTAGCACCTTTCACAGTCTTCAGGTTATTACAGTCATAATCAAAATAAGCACTGCATTTATACAGTTACATAGTGTGTGGTTCTTGTGGCAAGATGTCTACTTAAAGAGGAAAAGCAAAGGAGAAAAAAAGTCAAAACTATAGTGTAATTACAAAAATAGGTCAGGGTAACAACTGAGGAGATTGGATAACATTAGCCAGCTACTGAGTAAGCCTTTCGTTCTTTTTTCATAGCTTCACAGAATGGTTTGGGTTGGAAGGGACCTTAAAGATCACTCAGTTTCAACTCCCCTCCGATGGCCAGAGACACTTTCCGCTAGACCAAGTTGCTCAAAGCCCCATCTAGCTTGGCCTTGGACACTTCCAGAGATGGGGATTTTCAGCCTTCTCCCTTTAAGAGTAAGCATTGCCTAGTTCTTTCTTGAACATGGTAACATTTTCTTGTGTCCTTGCAGGTATGTGTTGGTGACAGCAGGGCCTGTTTTTACTGAAGAGATGTGGAGGCTTGCATGTTGTGCCTTGCAGGATGCATTCTCTGCCACTCTGGAGCCAGTAAAGGTAAAACTGCCATTTTGCTGTCCGTCAAAATGTAATCACACAGTGGGTGCACTAACTTTTGACAAGTCGTTAATTTGTCAATTCACAATTAAACATGTTGGAGCAACAATGGAGATTGAAATGAGTTTTCCTAAACATATACAGACCACACTAGTAGCTTTCAGTTCAGACTTATTTTAAATTGCCTTGTCAGTATGAAATCAAAAAAGTTCAATAGATGCAAATTTCCCTTTTGATCCATTTCTTTCACTGGATTTACAAAAACTAGGTAGAAGACAATGTTGCTTTGCAGTAGCTCCATGCTCCATATAGACTAGTTTTCAATTCACTGTCTGTTTTGTCAACAAAAAATCCTGTGAACTCTTTGCAGGCCAGCCAGCAGCCATAAGAAGCTGCCTTTACATTGGATATATTAATTGCTAGCTGGCAGGTGGCCAGCTGGTGGGAGTGGGAAAGGTCACTGAATCTTGTATTTCACACAAACAGGCTGGACACAGCGACAGTCATTTGTTTAACACACGCTGAAATTCTGATGTTGTGTCTCTCTGTAGAGCCTGTTGGGCTATTTCCACAGTGGTACTGAAAGCTTTAGTGGAGATGCCTGTGAAGTGAAGGTGGCAGCCCCCTCCCTCTCGCCAAGTGCTGAAGCTGAGTACTGGAGGATCAGAGCCATGGCCCAACAGGTACTGACAGATGTTTCAGGGGAAGTCAGAAAACCTTTTGAACTTGGAGCTTTTCTTTATGAAGGTGTATTTTTTCCACCATCTTCCTCACAAACCCTACAGGCAAAGACTTTCTCATCACCAGGCTAATATCAATTGTCTAATAGTAGTATTCAGAAAAATTAACAAAAACTAGGAAAAAGAAAACCAACCAAACAAAAAAACCCCAAAACCTCAAAACTATTGCCCTGTAAATAGGAATTTAGAATGCCTAGGGTGGAAAAAAATGCATGGATATTTTAAAGAGGACAGACAATGAGCCTACTGTGTAAGGGAATTTTAAAAATTGCCAGGTTAGCATACATCTGTGGAAATGTTCCTGATAGAGAAAGGGAAATAGTAGTGTCACTGTGAATCCTCATCAAGAATGTCACATAGATTTCTGAATACTCTGTTAAAGAATGATAAATTCAAAGGACAAAAATTGCACTCTAACAGAGATGGTGATATGAAAATAGGAAAACAAGATTTGATTAACCTACCAAAGCATTTTTCTCTATAAATACCTAGGTATAGATTGCTAAGAAGAAAAAGGGTTGCTGGGAACTAGAGGATGATGCTGACATTTAACAAATGATTCACTAACTCCTAATCAGAATCAGCAGAGCAAACTTGGAACCTCCTTTTGACTACAATGAAGGTTATTCATTCTATGAAAGTGGTTATATGAAACAAGTTCTTTGAAATACAGCAGACTGAACTTAATGACCTGCAGGGTATCATAAAACTGTAAATACCATATGACAGTTTCAGCATGGGAAAGCAGATAGATTAAAACAGCCAGCAGATGTTTGGTGTCCATTTCTGACTTGATAAATCATACTCTGATGCTGCTGGAAAATCTGAGACACACAGACACACACACTGGATTGGTGATCACAAATAATGTGGTTAATGTGGTAGTGGCAGACATTGTTTGAATAGAAAATGTGTTTTAAATTAAGTTTTAAGGATGCAGAACTCAAGAAAGCAGGGAATGTAACATTAATACTTTCCTTATAGACGCTATCAGTGGCACTCCCTGAGTCCACCTCAGTGAGGATTTGCTACAACTATGAAGCTACAAAACAAAGCTACAGCAATTGAGAGTTGTTTGCCTCTTTCCCACTGAACTGATTTTGGTTGGGATGGTGTTAATTTTCTTCCCAGTAGTTGGTACAGTGCTGTGGTTTGAATTTAGTGTGAGAATAATGTTGATAACACACTGATGTTCTAGTTGTTGCTGAATAGAGCTTACACTAGGTCAAGGACCATTCAGTTTTCCATCCTCTGCCAGTAAAGAGGTGCATGAGAAGCCTGCAGGGGGAGCATGGCCAGGGCAGCTGATGGAGATTGGGCAGAGGGATATCCCATACCATAGTGTCATGCTCAGTATGTAAATGAGGAGAGCTGTCTGGCAGGAGCTGCTCAGGAACAGATTGGGCATCAGTTCATTGGGTGATGAGCAATTGTACTGTGCAAGTTTTATTTCTCTCTCTCTCTCTTTTTTTCTTTTTTTTTTTTCTGTGTTTGTTTGTGTGTTCGTTTTTTGCTTCCCTTTTTGTGGTGGTGGTTAATATTACTGTATTTTATTTACATTATTAAGCCGTCCTTATATCAACCCATGCGGTTTATCTTTTTTTCCCTGATTCCCCTCCCCATCCTTGAGAGGAATGGGGTGTGGGGTGTGGTGAGTTTGTGGCAGCTTGGTATTTAATTGCTGTCTGTGGTTAAACCACAGCACACCCCCAAAGGATTGCATGTTAGGTGTCTGTTGTATCTTCATGGCTGAAAATAATCCTTCCAACAGCCAACCTCTCTAGGTGCAACTGGCTAACTCTGCAAACAGGTCCTTGTACGTGATACTTTCAGATAGAAGCATACAGACAGCAGAAAGCTTGGTTTGGCATTTGGTGTTATGCCTTATACAGGTTCAAAGAAAAATATGTCTGTCCTTTGCCCTGCATCCTGCTGGATGTCTGGAGGTAGCCCATTGCTGTTTTACCACAGTAGCATCCTCCAGGAAAGGTCTGCCTGGGGGGATTCTCTCTATCACTGTAAAATAATTCCTCATGACAGATATTTCACACTGCAGGGAATCTTACTCCCAGCCCCTCCCCCCACCACAGACCCACTCCAAGTGCTCAACTGATTGTTTTATCTAACTTGTTGTTTTCTAGGTCTTCATGCTGGAGACTCAGTGCTCCCCAAAAACCCCTAGCAACAAGGAAGGGTTTGAACATGCCCAGTCATGTGTGCTCATCATTGACCTGCCACCAGATAAGAAACCAAATGGGCATAACCAGAGAAGGTAAAATATTTTCCAAGGAAGACACTGTGTCACTAAAAACAAGATAAAAATATTGCTGGACAGGAAGAGATGTGAACTGAGCCTGGTAAATCATACCTCTCCACGGGGCTCATCAACAAAAACTAATACACTGATCAAATTAGGTTTTGTGACACTCATGCATTTTTAGTGATACCTAACAAATGCAATGTCTGCTTCACTAAAGGTCTTTTAAATTTGGTATTACTTGGTTAAAAGGTAGAAAAAGGTAATGGATTAATTGAGGCATTATAAACTGAAGAGACCACATCCAAAAATGCAAAGCTGTCAACACTGAGCTAGGGAACGTTGTTTTTGCTTGGCACATTATTTTTGTGGAAGCCTTTCTGTTGCATTACCATCTGAGAAACTCATCTATTTGCACTACAGTCTGATCCTGTGAAAGAACAGTTACTTTTGCTTGCACTTGGTTGTTTAAACAACTGCTGTACCATCATTTGGGCCAAGAATTAGAATCCTGCATTCAGGGTTTGTGTTTGTATTGCAAGGTGTGTAATGGCATGAAATTGTCTTTTACGAGATACCAAACATGGTTTTATACCATTCAAATCTAAACTGTTGCTTGCAACAAGGAGCCAGTATGTGATGGTCCTTCTTTAGATGGACAGAAAGCAAGACCGTGGAAGATGTTTCTACTGCTCTACAGAAGTTTTCCCCCAAGAGCAGCTGCTCTGTTGCCTCACTATCAGAGAACAGGGCCCTGCACAGACACAAAGAAAGCTTGAGACCACAGGTTAAACTGTTCCTTTATAGGGGAAAATATCTACTTTATCCAAAGGCTAGCAGGTCATTCTTCTTCTTACTATGAATGCAAAGCAAAAGACTGGAATACTCACCTCTCACAGCACATAAGGCCATGCAATCTAACAGGCTGTGTTTGTAAGGGTAGCAAGGGTCTTGCTTGTCTTAAAACAAATAAATAAAGCTTGCAATAAGTACAAACTCTGAATGCTCTCACACTGCGCTTTGTCCAACCAGCTGCTAAAGGGATATATGCCCATAGCCAAGTGTTATCCCAGCAATGCTCATGTTTTCACCAAAACACAGCTCACAAGTTGACTGTGCCACTGTTTTCATATTATTTGCTACAGCAGTGCAGTAATATGGCAATCATGCATGATAGTAAATGTGGCCTTTCCAGAGTTTTACTTTAACCTTAGCAGGGTTTCACTTCTCCCTTTTGGTTTTGTTTCCTTAATGCTGCATCGTTTCACAGGAAGCTGGGGTAAGGGAGCTTTTCTTCTTCCTAAAAAGTAATCATATATTTCAGTTTGAAACTTTGGGCAGAATAAGAAAATACTATCCTTAACCAGCTTTGGCACTGTGTTTTCACCTGTAGTTCTCTACCAGTTTCTTTTGGGATTAAGCAGTACTTTACACTGTCCTTGTAAATAGCTTTTTTGGCTATTACAAGGAAAGTAGATCTCTTTCATTCCTGACCCTGCTTTTGGAACACTTGAAATCACTGCAAGCTCTCATTTAACTTTATATGTGCTCTTAAGAGCTTTTCTGAGTCAGAGCCTATAATGATTTTTACAGCAGAAAACTACTTCCCCATAAAGAGCTCAGCTGTATGTGCTAATCATCAACATTTTATCACTGTCAAATGATAAGACTACTAAATTTTACTGATATATCAGCACTGACAGCTGTGTCATGGTAGGCAAACTGACACAGGGAATGTAACTGAAGAGCAGTTCTGCCTGAACTTTTTTTTAAATGTTGTATTCTCAAAATTGGGTTTTGATAGTATTTCTCAAAAAAAAAAAAATTTGGCTTTTTGTCTTTGTATTCCTGAACACTTTTGAAAGTTGTTTAATGAAAGTGCAATAGTTTTTGCAACAAAAAATGTCAAAGGTCTATGACTGAACTTCTCATGTTACATGAAGATTTGCTTTGATTTGGACCTAAAACATCAGTATTGCAAGCAAACTGAAAAATCTCTTCCTTACTTGATAGCTGTGCTAATTAAAACTTGATCCATCACATCAAACCAACTATTAGTATGTGTACGAGCTCCTTTTAAACATTGCCCTGTAATAAAGACCTTTTTAAAAGGCCTTAAGATAGGTTTAGCAGTTTATAATTTGAAATCCATGAGATACCAAACAACTTGTCTTTCTTCCAAGCCTTGTTTGCCCATAAGTCTCTCAGTGTTATTTACTGGTGAAAGACCTGAAAACTTTGGTTGGAGGCATTTGCCATTCCTGTGTCCCCTGTGCAAATCAAAAATCAGTGAGGGCTAAAACAACTCCCAGCATCTCTCTAACAGGAGCACAGCCAAGAATCACCCAGTATCATATGTGAGGAACAGGGTTAGGAATAGGTATGTCCATGCTAGGCTCTCAGTGTTCAAGTTGAAGTCTAAAGAGCAAGCAGTGAAATGCGCCTTCAGCCAGACTTCAGCTTCTTTGCATGCTGCCTTGCACTGCTGATGTTTCTGTACATGTTTCTTTATTGGTTGGATACCTCTTCATGGTTTAGTTTTAAGAATTACTCCTGGGCATTAGTGGAAATGGAAACTGAGTAGTAAACTAGTTTTGGCCTCAATTTGTCATGGCAAAATAAACGTCATCTGACATGTTGGTGGAGGAATAATTTGTGTGTTAATAAATTCCTCGGTTATAGCAGGCTGAAATATCTGTGTACTTTTATTCCTAGTACAAGCACAGTGCACCATTTTAATATTCTATGATTTTTTCCTTCCCATGCTTGGTTTACCAAGTATTCCTTTCAGGACGATAGTGGTGAGCTTGCTGTCCCACCAAGTACTGCTCCAGAATTTATATGACATCTTACTGGAAGAATTTGTGAAAGGCCCTTCTAACTTGGAGGAGAAAATGGCAATACAAGTACCAGAAAACAAGTTGGCTGGTTTCCTCAGGTACATATCCATGCAAAACCTGGCTGTCATCTTTGACTTACTCCTGGACTCCTACAGAACAGCCAGAGAGTTTGACACCAGACCTGGGCTGAAGTGTTTGTTGAAAAAAGTGTCTGGCATTGGTGGAGCTGCCAACTTGTATCGCCAGTCAGCGATGAGCTTCAACATCTACTTCCATGCCTTGGTTTGTGCAATCCTGACAAACCAGGAGAACATCACTGCAGAGCAAGTGAAAAAGATCCTCTTTGAAGATGATGAGAGAAGCACAGACTCTTCACAGCAGTGTTCTTCAGAAGATGAAGACATTTTTGAAGAAACTGCCCAAGTCAGTCCCCCACGAGGGAAGGAGAAGAGGCAGTGGAGGGCTCGAATCCCATCTCTGAGTGTCCAGCCGGTCAGCAATGCAGACTGGGGGTGGCTGATCAAGCGGCTTCACAAGCTCTGCATGGAACTGTGCAACAACTACATCCAAATGCATCTGGACCTGGAGAACAATGTAGAGGAGCCTCCAGTCTTCAAAGGTGACTCTTTCTTCATTTTACCATCTTTTCACTCAGAAACCTCCACCCCATCAACTGGAGGGCTATCTGGAAAGGACACACCATCAGAAGATGACCGAAGTCAAATCAGGGACCAACTGGGAGACAGCTTGACACCTCGAGGAGGGAGTGGAGAAATATTGCTGCTACCCCCACCCCTGAGTCCTAAACCAGAGAAAAAAGAGCAAACCAAGAAAAAAGAATGGTGGGAGAGTGCTGGCAACAAAATCTACACCATAGCCACTGACAAAACCATCTCCAAGTTTATGACAGAATACAAGAAGAGAAAGCAGCAACAGGCCATGACATCCTTCACCAAAGAGATCAAAGTGGAAAAGAAAGGGGAACTCCTGGGTTCAAGAGGGCCAGACTCACCTGTTCTCCAGCGGCCACAACACCTTCTAGATCAAGGCCAAATGAGGCATTCATTCAGTGCTGGTCCAGAGATCCTGAGACAAGAGAAGAGACCCCGTTCAGGGTCCACAGTCAGCTCCCTGAATATATCTATTAGGGATGCAGAGGCCCAGATACAGGTAGGACATTCTTGTAGAAGGCTAATAATAATAGCAATAAATAAAAAGATACCTATACATTTTTTAATATTATTATAATATTTTTGTTAAATATTGTATTATATAATGAAGTCCTCATTATGAGGACTGAATCTTTCAGGAGCTGGAATTAATAAAAACCTGATTCTGCCTTATTAAAAGAAAGTCAGTCTTCAGGGAAGTTTTATCAGGCATATACTAGTTCAGCTTTCAAGGGTGCTTCTATGACTGGAGCCAAAGCTGCCCTTAAATCCTGAGAACTGACAACCTACAGCAAACTCATTGCTTCCTGCTATGGGCTGTAGCCCACTGAAGGCTTTTGAAAATGCCATGCTGCTTGACACATTGCTTTTGTACTTAAGAATGGAGTTTTTTGTTAATTCCAGAGAAAAGTAATCAGTTCTTTTGCTAAACAGAAACTTACTGTTTGCATGTCCAAGTGAACAAATCAGTGAAAGCATCAAACTTGACAGATTTTGTTCACTGTGGGACAAAAAATAGGAAAGGGTGAGCATGATACCTGCAATACAAAGTCAAGTCATTTAGGAAGACACAGTGAACATGAAATGAATATGCTGGCATTACTCAGTCTGCTTCATGAGGCTGCAGCCACAAGATATCTTATTTTCTGCCTCAACCACTGAGCTCACCTATTAGAAAGGTCTTCTAAAGAGATTTTTTTTTAAATCCAATTTCTTCATAGGCATGGACCAACATGGTGCTGACAGTTCTCAACCAGATTCAGGCTCTGCCAGACCAAACTTTCACAGCCCTGCAGCCAGCAGTGTTTCCCTGTATCAGCCAGCTGACTTGCCACGTGACAGATGTCCGTGTCCGCCAGGCAGTGCGGGAGTGGCTGGGAAGAGTGGGCCGAGTTTACGATATCATAATTTAAACCAAGCTGGGCTCTGTTGCAAAGGGCAGAAGACATTCAAGGTATACAGCAAAGAAGTACTTGGGGTTCATTAATTGCCTGTTTGTTGGTGATAAATTAAGAAACAATGAGCTTGTCAATTTATATTGTCTATCCACCTGAGACTGTGTGTACCTCACTCACACTAGCAAAGGAGGCAAAGCATGAGTCTGTTTAAAGGATCTGGCAAGGCCCCAGAACCCAGAACCTGTCCATAAATCAGGCTCCTACCAGAAGAGGTGATACATTTCATAGCCTTCATTTTAATTCAAATTTGCGGCAGTAGGAGCCACCAGAAACTGCAGCAGAACTTCCACACTTGAAATTAGCTGTGAGTGCAACTGTCATGTGGGTGTCAAACCAGGTCAGTAAACCTGTTTAACATAGAAAATAAATACATAAGTACAAGCCAGTGAAAAGGTGGGGCTATAGGACAAGTAAGACAGTAACATTTTTTTAGGGTAACATCTTCCCTTCAAAAATTGGCATGAGAGAGGATAGCCAGATTATTGTAGTAATTAAATGTCTCACTCACTAGAGAAAGTGGAAACTTATTTTGCTCCAAGAAGAGCCTTTGTAGTCACATTTGGAGTAGCTAAAGAATCCCAGGTCTAAAATGGGTGAACCAAGCACAGATTATTGATCCTTTCATCGCTCTTACAGAGTATTGCTCAAAGAGAAATGGCACTGTCAAACTGCCCTCTCTGCAACACCCCCCTGGCTGCCTCTTCACCTATGCCTACAGCTCAGCATCTTGCCACATGTCTAACTCCCTCCAAGGGCAAAAGGGAAGTTTGTTTTGCTCTTTCCTGTGGAGCTGTGGGGAAGACACACCACAGCAAATACCAGCATATGCCAGTATCCAGCATCCAACTAAGCAGAGTGTTCAAGTTTAAGCACCACTGCAGCAATTATTCTACTGGAAATTTATTTAATTTAATTTATTATTCTACTGGAAATTTGCTTATGTAGAGCTGCTGTAGCCATGAACACCCTCATCACCTTTGTTAAATGCAGCCTATCACTCCACTTGGAGCTGAAGCAAGATGGAAAATACTATGAAAGGGAGGCACATTTCCTGTTTCTCTCTCATTTCTTGTCTGCTGCTGTAAATAGAAAAGGACAGATCCTCATGGAGGTACATCCCCCCTCCATGCAGCACTCCTATTGGGACTCCTGTTGGGACTATTGCAATTTGCTGTTATTAATAAGAGGGAGGAGAAGGGGGAGGATTGACTATTGTGTTGTCAAATGCATATGTGATGCTTTTCACACTATACAAAGCAAAGGGTTACCTTGCTGCACAAGTTATGTCACAGTCCTTGGGACATTTCATCTTTTACTCCCATGCTATATTGCTGATTCGTTGATAACTTGTTGAAAATTAATTGATTTTAATTTTGGGTGACTCCTTAATGCTGTTTTCCCAAGGCTTTAAAAATCTGCATGCCAACTAAATATACAGCTTCAGTCCCTGCTCCAAAGCATCCTCAAAATGTCATCTCTTTTTATAAAGCCTGGATTTTGCACAACTAAGTGCTTATAGCATCTTAAACCTGGAAAAACAGAGGGAGCCAAGAAGCTCCCCTGAACAGCCATCTCCCAAGCTGCTTTGCTTACAAGGAGTCTGACACTATCCTCCTGCCTTTTCCCTCCATTGCCTATTCCCCATTTGTCACCTGCTAGTCTTGTGCAGGGAGTATTTGTCCTGTAACTTTCTGTAGTGCCAGTCATGCTGTTTCTCTTTCTTTAAAAAGTTCCTTTTGCTAAATTGTTTAAAGGACATAAAAATTCTGTTAAAACAACTCTTTTCTACCACCTAAACTGACTTTATTAATTACTAATTTAACAATGTTTTCAATTGTCAATTTTCCCCCAACAGTTTTAATACTTCCTAAGGGACAGGTTAGATTAGGCTTTGGTATCTGGGAGAGTAGTAGCACAGTTTGACTTCTGTTGCCATGTCTTTCTTATACATCTTTAGGTAGAGTAAAATTGTGGTTACATTTTTTATTAAAGTTTTTATTTGGCATCTATACAGAGCTGCTTTCAAAGCAGTGCATTAATTAGGCAACAACAGAAATCAGACTAATAACCATATTCAAAGCAGCCAACTCTGATGGTTTTCATTATAAATTCATTAAATGGATGCAGATCCTTGCTGTAGTGATCTAAAACTAAAGCAACTCCCTAAATTATGTAGGGGAAAGAAAATTGATAGCAGTACTAGTGAAATCCCTCAGGATTACAGCACAGGTCCTAGAATCTAGGAAACACCATGGTTGCAATACAAAATCCTTCTGTAAATCAGAAAAAAAAAGCTTTAGGAGTCCAATACCATTACCACCACCACCTCCCTCAAGCCCATGAACACAATAGTGTTACTTGATTAGCCAACATCTTGACCTAAATGTAATTTCATTTTAACTATTTACACTACAAATACCACATTGGAAAATGAGAAAAAGCAAATTTGCTATGTTGCTGTTGGCCTGCTTTGAACTTTGTCCTTCACATTATGCACTAAGTGCCCATTGTCACCTTCAGTGCCTCTGCTCATTAACACCCCTCCATAAAAGGTCATAAGTAATTTTGAGTAATTCCAGAAATGTAATTTAGAAGGAGGGAAGTAGGAATACTTGAAGCAGCATCTTTATAGAGCAAAGTTCAACATGTGCTGCTCTTCCTTTTCCTTGTGTGCATAAAATGCTAACCAGGTGAGGGGAGCGGCCCATGGCCACTTCAGTAACCACAGCCATGAGATGTAGAAGCTGAAGCACCTTCAAAACATAAAACAAATACAAAAAAACTATTTGGTTCATCAGATTCTTAGCAATTTTTCTGCTAGTTTAGCTACAGACATCAGTAAGCCCCAAAGTAGAATAATAAATGTGTGAAGTCACCATTTCATAGGTCCTGTGTGGCCTGTTTCATGGCTCATGACTGCCAGCATGATACCTTCAGACCTCATAAAGCAAGCTTTTAACCCAAAGGAGAAGTTTGCCAGAACAGTCCCAGGACAAGGGGACTGGCATCAGCCTGTCCTAAGCTTCAGAAGGGGAATTCCCAACACTACACACACCAGTCATGTCCAGGTATATGTCCATGCTACAGTGGCTTTTCTGCTTTCTACTTGTGAGTGGGGAAGCACCTCAGTCAGTAGCAGTAGCAGTCCTTGTATCCACATGTGTATTCACAAGTGTGTCCCATTCAAATCCTTACTGTTAGCTCTATAACCTCATGCATGGCAGAGTATTGGCAGCTTTACTGCTGAACCAAACATCTGAACCTTGAGCAAACCAGTCCGTCTGCATTACAGCCTGAGCTTGCTCTTTCTATTTGCCTTGGTTAATGACCACAATCTTCTCTTTTCTTGCCCTTACTTTTTTGTCACATAAATTTCTATAGGAGTTGGGTTTGATTTTTTTTATTGAACTGGCCAGTTGTTTTTAAAAATGATTGCCCAGTAAATTTTACTCAACCGAAAAGCTTTAAAAAAGAAGATGTGGTAGCTTGACATCCTTCCCAGGTACCAGAGCTGCACCTCTGCTGCCTTTACCTAATTCACACTGCCCTCCTCAGGGCCACTGCAGCCAGCAGAGGCAAGGACATCTCATTTTAAAATCTTGTAGGCAATTGCTAACAGAGAAAGTTGCTGCAGCCCAGCATCGACTACCTTTAAGTACATGAAATAGCTCATCACTGTGCAAATATTTAAAGCTGAGAAAAGCAGAGCACTCATCAGGGAAAGCAGTGCTTTTCCTACAGAACATGGGCAGGGTTTGACCCCAACTTACATGGTCTCAGGTCATTGCATATGTTTGTACTTCATTCTGCACGGTGAACATATGTGCTCATATGAGATTATTGACCTGTATATGTACAGATACCTGTAGCTCCAATCACTGCCATATTCTGGGCATTCAGCATATTTTCAGAGAGCTATCCACATTAGTAATATGCTTGTCTGCTGTGTTATGTGTTTGTGTCACACCAGCAATGGTTCACACAGTTATTCTGGTACCTTTTCTGAGCATTCAGCAGCCACTGAATTACCACCACTGTCTCTTGGTTAACATGCCTTCATGTCTTTAGGATGTTAAAACACAGATTTAATCTGTTCCTAGGGATAAACACTCATTTGAGAATAACTGAGTTAATTTACCATATAGAAAGAATTATTAGAAAAATATTTACACAGACCTGGGCAATACTTTCCTTGTACAACTCCCAGCACAGGCAACACAGCTTTTGCCTCATCAGAGATGAAAAATTTATGTCCTCTGCACTGTGGCATGCTCATGTCAAGGCCAAGCACAGTTTACACCTATAACTTGTAAGGTGCTTTCCCTTTCAGTCTGAGCTTCAAATTTTGTTTAAAACTTAGACCTTTATGTAAAATTCACTGACAAATCCTCACTCACCAAAGATAAAACCCCCACCTCTAAGTACCATGTGCAACCTTCACCTGTACTTTATATAGCAGCATCTCAGTGCTGGTATCAACTGTGCAGAGCCCAGCACAGCACTGGCATGAAACTGAGTGGCAAACAAGTTAGAAAGTAGAGTCCAGCTCCATGTTCTGCCTCCACTTTGTACCTTTCTTCATGCTTGGGCCCACACTCAAAAGTGCTGAAGCTGTCAAAATCAATGGAAGTTAAGTAGTTAGGGATCTTTAATACTCAGGACTCAGTCCTTGAATTCTTCAATCACTACATACAGGTTCACAGGTTCTCAGGAAAAGGGGAGTTCTGCAAAGTTTTTTGTCACCCTCTCTGCTGCTGTCCTCCATACACCTCCTGCTTGAAAAATCCACGGGAACCAGGACACAGTCCCACACAACCCCATACTGCAAAACTAGAACCCTCCCTTTTGCACAGATCCAGCAAGCCAAAGTGATTAATTTTTCACCTAGCTCATCTGTAGAAGCCTGCTGAGAAATTGTGCATGTGGTTTGGCTATTGTCACCTTCAGCAATCCATTCTAGAAATGCCATTTCTCAGTGCTAAATTGTTTTTAATTCACAAAAGAAGTGAAGTGCTTCCTTTCCCCACTCCCCCCTCCCCCACTTCATACTAAGATAGGTCTAAGGTGTCCAAGCAGGTTATTTACTCCTTACTCCAGTCACAGTAATTTATGGGAAGACCTTTGTACAGGGCTCATCACAGCATATGACATGAAATAGGGTTTTTTTCAGTTGCTGATCATTCCACAATTGTTAAAGAAGCAAGATGATACCATCAATTTACCAAAAGAAGTTTATCTTCTTTTAGTGTAAAGGACCAATTTACCATCGCACAGAAGCACAAATGTGGGATTTTATGCAATGTAGATAAAAGCATGTGGCAGCTAGCAATCCCTCTTCGCTGAGCCTCCCTAATTTGAGCGGAGCTTCTGTAGGGATATCACCAAAGGGTCTCGGCAGCCCTCACCAGCAACATGCCAGGGACTCCAGAAGTTGTACAACTGCAAGGAAGGAGTAATTTCCACTAATTCCCCTCAGAACACATACTTTATGTGTGACACTAGTATGATACTAAACAAACAGTTTTGGCCAAACATGCAGTGCTGGCTTTTTAAAAAGAAAAAATGAAAACACATATGGCCTAAGTGTGTATCAGTCTTTTCACTTAGCGCTCAGAGGTCTCCAAGCGGAAAACTAAAAGTAGAGGGAAGAAGAAATGCCCTAATTCTGCGGATATTAGTGCAGCTATGCTGTATGATCCTGGATTAATGCAATAATGAGCTTGCCTGTGGAACCAGATCCCTCAAATTCCAATTTTTGGCAAAATCACAAGTTGAGGTTTGCATAGTCTACACTGCCACATTGAATCAGGGAGCTGAGTTTAGGGAGAGCATTTTTGGTTAAGAAACATGGCAACAGGATCTATTCAATCCTTTTATCCCAACATCCTACTTTTCAAAAGGTAGTTTATGTACTTGGATAAATTTTGTGTGACTCCCATGGAGCATCAGGGCCCTGTTTCCTGTCCATGCATTTGGTCCATCTGGGCTGTGATCAAGTGCCACACTTCCACAAGCAGCAAGCTGCAGAGAGAGAGCTGAGCTGGCAGACAGGCACAGGTACACAGGTTCAAGCAAGGGACAAATATCTCCTCCACAACCCAGCTGTGACACCTGAGCCCCCCACTCTGAACAGGCAGACAGGACTCGATATTGGAGGGAGAACAGCCAGGGAGGGCAGAGCATGGTGGTGACAGAGCCCTGTAGTGCTCGCTGTTTGCTAGAGCAGATGGGAGCAAGGGGTTGAAGGTGCGCAATGGCAACAGCAAGAACCTTCTTTCAGTTCCTCCCACTTTCTCTTCTCTGCCTCTTTCCCCTCCCCCCTCTTTTTGTCATTTTTGTGAGACTGCAAAAATACTTCTATGCGCACTTCAACCAGAACTGAAAGCAAGCCAAAGGGAGTGGATGCTCCATTTCGCCAAAGATCTAAGTATTTTCTGTTTGAAAATTAAAAAAAAAATCTAATTTTATTTCCATTATGATGGCTGTGATGGCTGCCAGAGGAAGCATTTTACCACAAAACATGGTTCCCAGGACTTAATCTCTCTAGCTGTATATTCAGGAGGAGCCAATAGTACTTCTTAAGAGAGACTATAAATTACCTTGTCAAACAAGTGCTTACATTGGGTCTACCTTCTGCTGAGTTCATACCTATCTGCAATTCCTTGGTCTCATCCATGTTTCCTTCCCTCTACCTTTCTGCTCTTCTTTAGAAGAACAGTTCCCCGTGTCCACCATGTCCTGTTGTGCCGCTAGCTTTGTATGGTCCTTGGGTGTCCAGTGGTTGGGCAGTCACTGTCAGCTGGCTTGCAAATTGTATTTTGTGTATATTTTATTCTGATTGAATTCTGAAATTGAAATATTTTAAAACAAAGTATAAACTATTTATGTTGCTTGTGTTGTAGAATAAAGATGCAAATGCAAAATAAATTTTGCTTTGGTTTTGTCTAATGAAAGTTATTGTACAGTGCCTGATGAAGCAAAGGAACAGAGCAGAGAAAGGGGCTTTGAAATACTTGGTATGTACCAGCAGGAACTGCACTTTTCATGGATGACCTTGGGAATTTAGTCAGTCTGAACTGCTATGTGTTTTTGATGGGAACTGAGATCAAAACACTGACAAATTACTCCTACAGCACTTCTAGCCAGAGTCTAGGTTTGTGGGGTGAAGAAGGATGAAGCTACTGAGATAGCTAAAGGTCCAAGTAAATGCCATGCAGAATTTTGATGCATCTAGACAGGTGAAACACTTCTCCCTCCATTTAACTGAGGAGAATACTGTTGGCTCTGATTTAATTAGAGATGGGTTGCTCAGAGCTCTCATTCACAGCCAGACTTTGGTTAGGTTTTTAAGCTAGGCATTCCCTGACCTGGGACAGTTTAGATAGCACTCATCAGGTGTTCCCAGGAAACTGGTGCATGGATGCTGCAGTGTTTCATTCTGCTAAAATGAGAGCTCAGCAGGGTCTTTCCCTGTCACATCCCTGTTTTGATTAAAGTCCAACTGAAGATTGCTCCTGTTGAAGAAAAACCTTTAATGAAAATAATAAACACCTTCTTCACAGCAGTCACCTCTGCTTCTGTATGCAGCTGAAATTTAGGTACTGAAGGAGAAAGGGTTTGCCCCTATCAACAGAATTGCCATGGGCTTCCTGAAAACAAGAGTGTTTCAGTGACAAGACAGCATCATACAGTGAACCTTAGGAAATACCTCTCTGTGGTCAAGGATGCTACACACAGCCCAAAAGCAAGTTTTCCACATAATCTCAAGAGGGAAAATGCAGCCAGCTTTCCACCTGGCCTCACTGGGGTCTCTGGGCATGGGCTCCCATACACTGAAGCAACATAAGGTCTGGCCTTCACTGGTTGTTACATAACAGCCTCATCAGCATGAGGGTTAAGAACAGATTACAAAGCAACCAAATGAGGTTGTGATGCTTTAATAATCTTACACACTTCTGGCAAAAGAGAGTGTGTTAAATCCCAACCGTCAGATCTAATTTCATTCCAGGGAACTACCTTCTGCTGCTCCACACATCTCATTTAGATCCCATTAGAAAGATTTTCATTTCCTCCTAAACAGCATTCAGTAATGTGAAACAGCAACAGAGTAAATACAGAAAGTAATCCTCCACTATTCCACTCACTCCTTACATGTACAAATTCCCAGTTGCCTTCCCATTAATGCTGTGGTCAGGCTAGCATGGCTTCTGCTGGCAGTAGAGTTATCTAGAAGACACTTGGTCTTGTTCTTCTGTTGAGGACCAGTGTGTTAAGAACACTTGCCAAAGAAAACAGCTGTCAACAAATACTTCAAAAAACAATAAAGAAAATTTTAAAAGGGACTAAACAGGCACACCATTGAATCTCAGCCATCATCTTCACTTCAGTGGATTCACTAAGCTCATTCTTTTTTTTCAAAGGTTTACCACTGGCTACACTGTGTTAATCTGTGTTAAACTAAATGTTAAAAGCTCCCCTGATACCAAGCCAGACTAATGGTTATTTTTTGACGGGATGCCAATGGAGCCCCCAGTGTCACTACTACCATTTTACAGGTGGGATGAACAACCAAGCAAGTAAAAAATTTGTCCTTGACCTCAAAATGGGCCAAAGTATCTAAACACATAGTCTGGCCTCTTGCTTATCCCAAAGTTGTAGATCTGTGAAATAATCTGGCAAGAGAGGAAAAAAAAAACCAGCAAAGACAGTTTATAGAAGGAATACAGAAAGGCAAACCAGAGATACCAGCAGGTACTTCAGGTACAAGACATAAAGGAAATACACTTTGGATGTAACAGATACACAGTAGGGTTGCATAGGAGACCACTGTACCACTGTCACATCCACACCCCCAAGCACTCAAGTGAAAACAGGACAATATTTTCAGTAAGCCTGCTGGAAGCATGCTGTCTCCAGGACAGGTACTTCCTGATCACATTTTCCAAATGAAGAAACCTTTTGGTTCACTGGCCAAACCTGTTGGCCAGTTGAAAGAAGAACTAGAACAAGGCTGGGATTCTATCCACAGAGCTATGTGAAGTGCAGGGTGATCTCTGATTTTGGAGCTTTTGGCAAAAAAGCTAGCATCAGGATAAACCTCTTAACATTTAATATCACTGTAAACAAATATAAATTGAAGTCTTTATTCAAATGCGTGACATAGTGTCCTAGAAGAGTGCAGTCAGTATCCAGATTTCAAAACTCAACAGAATCCAAAATAAGTCAGAACAATTTAGATGTAAGCACAGGTCAGCTAGGTCCTACTCTTATATTGGAGGGGAAGAAAAAAAAGAAAATAATCACCTAAACCCAACATTTTAGTCAGGTTGCATGGCAATTGCATGTGCAATTTTCTGACTCCTGATAGAAATTCATAGTAACAAATCTGGTTGATTTTTTTGTTTTTACAAGAGATTTGTACCTTTGTCTGCACTGTAATTGCTGGGAAATATATATCCACAAAGGAGAGACAATACTTCTGGTTTGCCAGCTCTGAGAAAATACGCCCAACCTGAAATACTTTTCTTCGCTGTGGTTAGTGTGACCACTTCTGATCTCTTATCATATTCATTCCCTACCACAGTCAAACAAAATTACTTAAAATAATGTGGAATACTTTTCTGCATAGCATTTATAAATTATTTACTATGTTTTTTAATGTTACATTATATTCCCAGCAGACCGCTTTGTACTTCAAATCAGGCTCTTTGTGCCAGACATTACAGAGAGGAAGAGATCAAAATAAAACTGGGTAAGATGCTATACTGAAATCTATCCCTATAAGTAATTTCATCTAGGAGGTCAAAAAAGACAAATCTTCAAGCTTGAGAAACAATAATGTCAAACATAATGAGAAAGTGAAAAATGGTTTTGAAATGGTATTGCAGTAACTCATGCGAGCAGAGGAAGGTGACAAGGCTCTTGGTTGGTTTGCTTACTTGCAAAAGCAATTCATCGTCCCTTGAGAAAACAGAGGAATCAGTTTCTGGGTAGAATTGCAATGGTGCCACCACAAGCACAAGGGCCCTGATAAAAATATTCTTTTAAAATCCCAGCTGCGGGGATGGTCACCAGAGCAAATCTTACATCTCTCTTGCATACATTACCTTTGCTCTTAAAAGGACACTAAATAATTGAATATCTCAATGCAGGCTCTTGTGACCAGCCCCAAACCCAAGAGAATAAAGATTATTAGTTTGCAAACGTGGGCATGAAGGTTAAAAAAAAAAAAGGGGGGGGGGAATATTTTTATTTAGTTTGCTCATTTTTTTCTCACAAATTTTCAATCTTTTAAGTAGAGCTGTGCTGAGAGTAAGGCAAGAAGGATGACCACTATTGAGGGTCTGTTGGAATTGTGGGCTATGTAGGGTATGCTGTGTTGTTCTAGACAATATCACAGATCAGCAGTGACTGCAGAAGAAAAACAGGCTGAGAAAGAGGAGCCTGGGGCAGGGCACAAGTGCCAAGCTACATCACTTTGAGTGTCTCTTTTAGAGCCTGAGCCATCAAACCAAGCCAGTCTGGCTGGACAAACATCCCTCTCAAGAAGGCTACATTCTGCATCTAACAAAAAGTAATGGTTGGAGTCAAATAAAGTTTAAAACACCCCCTAAACCCTGAAGAACAACATCAGAATGTAAATGCCTCTAACCAGGCAGACCTAGAGCTGCCCCTACAACCTGGGCACATTGTAAATGCTCACCCCTACAGGCCCCATTGCCCCAGAGCAGCCACCTGGTTCTTCCTACTGTTAACACACCACATCATTTGACACAGAGTGTGAGGAGGATATGCCTGGAAAAAGGGTGAGAGGATCCCCATCTTGTAGCAGAATGAAATAACTGCCTCAGATATTCTTTTCACAACTGATTCCCTTTGTCCACCACTGCCTCAAACAAAATCTACTTTTTCGTCCATGTTTAATCATCCTGGCCTCTGGCTTTCCCCTCTGTACAACTCTGAGTGACCCTGAAGCTTCACACAGGAGCAATATTTTGCACAGCAGCATCAATGCAGCCCATGCAGGCTGAACTGGAATGCACCATGGGACAAACACCCTCTTCTCATTCCCTGTGTAGAAGTGGGTCACTGCAGTGGATATTTTCTCAATATTCTCTCAAATGACAATACAAATCTCCTGAATTAAGGACTGCACATCCATTCAGCCATACCAAGCCCTAGAGCAGAATCTTCTTTATGTTTTGCATTGTTTTGACCCTTCTCATACAATCCCTCACCTCAATGTCAGCATTCTACAGAAGGCACTGTCACATACCTCTATATACCTTAACATCAGCACATCATTCTTGGGCTGCAGTTTGCATTTCCTAACTGAAAACCTGGTCTGTTAGTTATAAAGCTGCCCATGCTGAGTAGTGGTTCTCAGCAGCTCAACAGTCCAGGTATGTCTAATGTGCAATTATTCTCCTTTAAATATTCACACATCCCTCAGAAAACACGTTTCTTTCATGAAGGGTTTGCCATGCCACTCCCTGCTGCCAGGCTAAGCCTCCTGTTTTAAGAAACCACACTTAAAACCTTTGCCTTTGTATCCATGGTTTTCTATGGAGGGTATTGCATGGCACCTTGCCTTTTCTAATACCAAGACCCTTTCATTTCCAATCCCATGGCACACTTTCCACTTGCATCTATGAAAGCTCTAATGTCCCCAGCCCAAGAAAACTGTGGCAGTGCCTTTACCCCACTTCTTATCCTTACAGCCTTGCACTGGTCCATTCTGAAATGTTTTTACATTGGAAACATTTGCCTATTTTGTTTAACTCATCCCTTTTGCCCTCTACCTCCCGACATTTCATTTTCCAGCCTGTAGCTCCATTGTAGGAGCTCTTCAGCCTTCCCCTCACAGTTTTCAGCAGGTAACTTCAGCACCTACAAAGGTAATGGCCTTTTACTTATCCAGCAGACATTGCCCACTAGCACACAAGCACAAGACATGGCAGCAAGTCAGGGCAGGCACCGCACTGAGTGGGACACAATTAATTGTCACAAACAGCGTCATAAAGCAAAACCACCCCAAGGAGCAGGGTGCCTGCCTGGGAGTCCCTCACTTCCCACCTGACTGGGGTGAGGAAGTTTTCCCTTTCCTCTGCCCCTTCAGTCTCACTGCAGTCCATGCATGCCATCAGCTGTGTTTTATTAGCATTTATTAACATTTATTATCATGCATTTAAGGCTAACTGACCTGCTTTTGTCAGGCTCATACCCTAAAACCTAGGCTTGACTGCAGTTTTGCTGGCCAGTTGAAGTATTAACAGGTGCACTTGAGAAAATAAAGTTGTTCTCACATCTGCAGATTTGGGGGCTTTTTTATATACAAGATTTTCTTAATACATTTAATTTCTATAGCAAACTTTATTCTATAGGTTGCAGGAGGCTGTATCTTCTCCATAAGTTTGAAGTAGAAATCTTTAAATTCAAATCAGGAGATTAAACTTCAGGATGTGAGGTCTGAATTGGAACTGTACACGAAATGTGTTTTATTTCAAGCAAAACAGTACAAAACTCAAAGCCTCTCAGTTGATGTTCTGTTAAATAACACAGTTCATATGGATTCAGAAGTCCACAGACAGTTTCCCTCCTGTCCAGCAGGCCAAAGGCCTTTCCTCAACAACTAAATACAACACTGAACAAGTGTATCCAGATTTTTCAAAAGTTTCAAGCATTTTAATGATGGCAAATGAAGCATTACAGATTCGTTGTTAATGATGGGCAATACCAGGGCCCCTCTAAGTCTGTAAACAATAACCTGTGGAGGGTATGTTGATAACTACAGTCCTGCTCTGGAGCCACACCTGGCTTTAAAGGGATGACAAAGGACTTATAAGTTAATTTGCATTTTTTCCACTCTGACAAAGAACTGAGCTAGTTTTAGAAGCTAGAAGAGCTATTGCTTTTCCAACAGTGCTCTCCTGACACTGGTTCTAAGCAACAATGTCAGAAAGAATAATTCCTTTGGAATCTAGAGATAATAGATTTTTGACAGCCAATGATACCAACCAAATCAGGCTATATAAAGATATGATAATTTTTTTGTATAAAATCTACTGTGTTAGCAAGAAGTAGTGACACAGAGACTGATGTACTTGGATACAGTCTCAAGAGATTTCATTCAGGGATTCACAATATTCTAGCAGAAAATTGCATCAGTTTGAACAAAAGATTGAACACAAGACTGCAGATACATTGAACGTTCTGTATCTAAAGCCTGCCCAGCACTACACAAGGTCAGCCACCAGAGCAAGCAACATCAAATACAATGAACAATAAGGTCAATCTTAAAAGATTACTTTTAAAAGCTCACCTGAATGTTAACCACACATTCACATTTCTTCTTAGAAGTTCATTTGCCTATATTGATGTCATGGTTTAGGAATGGTACTGCCCAGTTTAGTGTTTCACACTGAAACTCCAAACTCCACATCACTTCCTCACCCACCCCCTTTCCCCTTCTTCCCTCTCAGAGGATTTGAGAGGAGAATTGGAACCACAAAAGGCAAAGATCATGGGTTGAGATAAGAACTATTTACTAGAAACAGCAATGAAATAAGAAAATTAACAATATTAATAAAGAAAGTGTACAAAAGAGAGAGTGTGGAGTTCGACCTGACTGCAGCCACCCCACCCAAAATTGTTTCTTTTTACAATATCATCCTTACAAAGTAGCAAAATGCTTAATTTCTCACTAAGCTTATGGCAACCCTTCTAAAAGCAAATGGAACCCAAAGCATCATGTGGTCAGCTGGCCCTTCAGAAATACTGAAAAAACCCCAAATCACCAAAAATCCTACCACAGCACCAACCCCTCCCCCACTCCCTTCCCACTAAAACAAACAGTTTCTATATTTTGGCTAAATAGGAATTAAATGCCATACAGTGTGTGCTGGCACCCTTAAAGTGGCAGATTTTCTCTTAAATAAGAGAAAACAAGAATTCAGGGTAAGGATGACCAAATGTAAATGAAGGGGATCAAACCTAGATTGACAGAAATTACAAAAAAAAAGTAGATAATAAAACCCCATAGGTATGGGCAGAGTTATCCGCCTATCCATCAGATGGATACTGGACTCTCTCTAATGACTTTGTTTTCAGCTACCCATCTGCACTCTTCAGAAGGTGCTTTGTTTTAGGGAGAAAAAAAAGCATTCATCATTAACAAAGAAGAAAAAAGTAAAAAAAAAAAAAAAAAGTCAAGCTAAAATCTCCATATAATGCAAATTTATCAAAAAAAGTACAAAAGAGAATTGCTTAATTACTCAGGTGAGAGCAGAATGGACAGAAGCCAACACCACTCCCACCTGAAGGACACAGAAACACCTGCCAGCTGGTTATAGGCAAATGTCATCCTGTCCCTCCATTTCTCCTGCTGGATCTACACCTGCCAACACAGGACTGCTAACAGTGGGACACCTCACCCACTAAAATTCTAGCTTTGCCTTATTCAGATTAACCCTCATACCATCCCTTACAGCATCACAGTCATTCAATCAGGGAAGTTCCACCACTATCTGTGGGCAGCAGTAAAAGAAACTGGGGGAAGAAAGTATCAAGCAACTTGAAAGGGCACTAGGATATTGTGTCTAGGCCACCGTGTTCCCTACCAATATTTTGTTCCCTACCAATATTTTGTTCCCTACCAATATTGGTGGCAATATAGCCTAGAATTACACTGCAAGCCTCAAACATCTCAGCAAATCAGAGAGATGAATAATTTATGACAGACAGTTTGAGCTTCGAACTGAGCACAGTGGAGGTGCCTGTTTTCTGCAGTGGCTTCCTCAGAAAGTCTCTCCCTGCTTCTCTGCTAGGGCATTGGAAGTGATAATGCCAACACTGCCTCAGTTAAAAACATCACACTGGCATTGTTGCACAAACCTTTACCAAACTTTAATCAATGTCAGTGGTACCATTCCATGTCAGCTGTTTTCTCCAGATTGTTTGACCAGGCAACTTCCAGATCAAACTATTTCAAACAACAAAGTCAGTGGAGGAGGAGGGTAGGGCGTCTTGTCCATGTCAAGATCTGACGATCTCTAGACACAACCCACACTTCAAAGTGGCAAACCTGACAAGTGGCTAAGGGCTTGGAATTAAGGATGAGCCTCTTTGCCCCGGCCTTCACATTACAGCATGCCCCAAGCTACAATGCTAATTATGAAGTCTGTGTGAGAAGGAAAAATAAGTGTCTGTGAGCCTCACAGGGCTGGCAGAAATCTGCAGCAGATTTGCCATCACAAACTCAGTCTTGAATATCTCTGTTTCACTTCTGCACAAGAGCAGATCTGCTCTACAAAGGCAGTGCAGCAAATGGGCACCTGACCCCTGGCAGCAGAGAGTATCCCAATCACACTCACTAATCTTGCTGCTGGGCCCACTGATGATATAAAAAGCCAGAGGGACAATCATTACTTTATATTCTAATTACCTGCCTGACAAAAGGCACTGCATTTCCCTGAATTCCCATTCAGCCTCAGCTCTACAAAGTTAAACCATTCTTATACATTTTTCAGAGGTCAAGTAATCGAAGCAGCACCTGACAAATCAGGTCAGTGAGTCTTAAAAGTGCACACCTTATTTTTCCTGGCTAAAATTCATCAACTAGAATCTAAGGATGCCAAACAGATGTTTATACTGTAAGGAGACATTTTTTACTTCTCTTCATTATTCACACACAGTCCCAAGGCAAATTTATAGCAAGCTTTTAAAAATAGCATTAATAATCTTAGGGGCTGCACTAAGACCCTAATTAAGATGGTATATGAATGTTTCCTGCTTGCATATGAGATTATAGATTTAAGATACACAGTCTCAAGACTCCTTAAGGAATTTATTTTCTTAACAGTGGTTTGGGAAAGATGGTTGTTATTCTTGCTTTTTTACAAGATGTTGAGACATCATTAGAAATATTTTACTATTTTGACCTGTGACCTGTTACTACATGTTTAGGACCTGGCCTATCAGTGGACATTATAAGTGACAGTGTAACTGCCCTGGTCCTGGTGATTGGACACACCACCACCTCTGAAAGTGTCTTCCAACAAATGAGGCAAGGAGGAGACTTCTCAGATGCATGCCAAGGCTTTGCTGAAGAAGATTCCTAGCTTCACACAGGACCACCTCAGCAGAAGCAAGAGTTCAGTTTCCAACAAATGGTGCAGCTGTTTCAGCAGCAAGACCAGCCCTTCATGCAATATTGTTGTTCCCTGCCCACTGCTCACCTGGCAAATTCAGTAACAAAACGGGATAGACTTATCAAATACCAGAGCTCTCTTTCCCACAGGCATGGCTCACCTGCAGGGGGAATCCTTCCTGCAAGCCGCAGACACAGGGGTCACAGCCAGTTTTGGAACAGGTTCTTCCAGGGTCCTCCCACTAGAAATGGGGAGTGTTGGCACTGCTGACTGCCACTGCTGGAGCAGAGCCTGCTGCTGCCAACTACAGCTGCAGTTTTCTGGGAGCCATTTCTGGGAACTCCCAGAACTCAGAAAAGAAGAGTTGATGAAAAAAAGTCCAAGCAAGAAATAGGAGGTTCAGATTCTTACCTCAAGATTCTATCATCAGTCCTAAACACAACTTTTGCTCGGACAGATAAGCCTTGAGAAATCATCAAAAGTGCACCACAGTTGAACAGTTGCACAGGGGCACAGCTGAAAGGGACATTTAGCAATAGCCTTTCCCTCTGCTCACAGCAAGGCAGCAAAAGACACCTCCAGCTTTTCAAAACAGGTTGCAAGTTGAATCAAGGTTTAACTCAGGTTAAAGAGTCCCATCTTCAGAAATTACCACACAACAGTGAAATACGTTCATGTTTCTTTTTGTTGATAAACAGTCTTCTCACTGGAAACAATTGCCATTTAATGAGTAGCCTAGAAAGCTGTTAACCTGATTTAAGTGAACTGACGACTCGTTCTTACCAGAAGCAATCATACACTCCCACAGTGACCAAAGCTTTCCTGGCAGAGCTCTCTCTCTGGATTTATCATTAACATCTACATCCTAACACTGCTAAATAATTCAGTACAGCATTTAGCCTTGTGTCCTTGCCTCTCCACTCAGAAACCACTTTCTTTTCTGTATGTTTCAGCAACAGGGAACAAAAACCTGCCTGGATTGTGGTTCCACCTTGTGCTGTGTAACTGAGGGGGGAATCTCAGTTACCCTCTCACTCTCAACATAGAAGCATGGGTTTTATTTCTTTTATTTTGTTGGAAATAGTGTTTATTAGATAACTAAATATAGAGCGTTATTTATCCACACGGAGTCATGACCATGTGGGCTTAGATTCACATGCAAATTCCCCTTTTAATAATCCTAATGCAGGGAGTGCTCCAATCAGAGCGCTATCAGCCCCAGCTCCCAGATACCTGATGCCAGCTTTGCTGGTAATGTAGGCCACCGAAGCAAATCCAGAGAGATTGAGTTGGAAGTGGAGAGAGGCTCTGAGATCTATTTGCTTGGCTTCCTGACGACGAGGGGGTGTCTAACTTCATTTTTTTCTTTTCCGCTGCGAAGGGGATATCGTTTAGGAGGGATCATTAGCTGCGAGCAGCCTGGCTGGGTCAAGGCTAGGAGGCGGAGACGCAGATGCAAGCAGCGGAGCAAGGTCGAGGCACGAAGACACAAGACCAGGTCAATGAAAGCATGAGGTGGCTCTTGGGCAGCAGCTTGAAAAATTTTGGGCATGCTGACAGGGGAAACTATGACTGGCTAAACAGTGAACCAGGTGGGCCACTTCTGGAAACAGAGCTTCAGGTCTGTACCCCCCTGCTCATCTCTGTGGCATGTCCTTTGACTTTGCATGTGTGTGTACGTCTGTGTAATGCCTCAGTGTACAGCGCAGAGTAATTCCCTGGGTACTGGGACGTATCAAAGCAGTACTGATCAATTACATAGACTCAGAGCATTTCTTTATTGCTGTTAAGTCTCTTTAAACGCATTTGTGGAAGAGAAAAACATTAGATGGAAAAATTTCGCTGGGGTGGCAGGCGAGGAAGTTTAATTACTTCTTTTAAGCACAAGGCACCCTTGATTTCCCTTCTGTTCCCCGCGTGTGCGCGCTTTGTACGCGGTGCCGGGGAGCCTTCCCGCAGATGCTGCGAGTCAGCGGCGGGCAGCAATGAACTCTGCTCCCTAAGCCGCGCGCTGATTACTTCTGCGGGAGAGGATCACACGCAGCCCAGCGGGGGGAGGGAAGCACCCCCAGAGATGTAAACACAGCCTGCTTTCTGTCTGGGATACAGCAAAAGCGTTTCTCTGATCAAAAATAATAATTTAAGGTGCGCGTACTTCCTCAGTAAATGCCTGAAGCATGTTGCATTAGCAAATGAACTGGCCACACTACTCAGCTGATATATATATATATAAAATGTATTGTTGCAAAATAAATGGGGGTAGGAGTGTTGTGGGTGTCAAAACAGGACAAAAAAGCAGTATTTAAATGTCGTCACAGTTTAACAAAGTCTGCCTCACCGGTAACATTGCCAGAGTTAGAACAGCAATGGCAATGTCTTCACACCTCAAGGCTGCTTTTATCTGACAGTGAGAAACAAACAGCATCACTAGAGTCACATTCCAACAAGTATTTGAAAATTCTGTGTAAATCCAGGCTCACCTCTAAATTACATGTCATTACTAGTGGATACAAAACCACATAAAAAATGTTTTTCTATTTGCCAGAGTTACATGTTTTTGCTTTTTACAAGCAATAATGAATCAGCTTCAAGAAGCAGGATAAAGTTCAGAAAAGAACCTATGAGGAGACCACACCCTAATGACTTCAAAGCAGACTTTGTTCCAAATCCACTTAAAACGTTTCAGAAGTATGTTTCCTGATTCAACTTCAAAAGATACAAGTATAAATATGGGCTATATTAACAAAAATTATTTTAATGGAGTTCTAAGTATGCTAGCAAATCATTAAAAACATACTAAGTCTTAGCACAACTCAATCACTTCAATGGGAATTTCAGTAAGCAAAATAAACTTTCATTCTTCTATCCTCTCACAAAAGCTTTCCTTAACCTCGTGTTTTGCCCCATGAGGTCATTCCCTCCCAAGGCAGGTACTACCCCTCTTTGTCTAGACACACAGCTCAGCTCCAAGCCCATTCCATTACTCATTGTGGATACACCACACAACTCAGCCACACTCTGCATTTCATTCCTTTACCAACAGGCATGAGTAAAAGCTCATCTTAACTGATATGGGTCACAGAATCTGTAAGCTGGCAACTTTACATGCTCAGCATGTTAAAAAAGCACAGGCAGACAGATTACTAATGAAGGGCTTTACTGCTTCCAGCATGTGCTCAGTGGCTGGGGGATCCTGACCCTCTGCTTCAGTCCCTACAAATACAGAAACAAAAGGAGGAGAATAAACAATGTCCAAGTGGTCCTACTAAGAATCAGTTCTGGGAAAACAGGACTTTTTAGAAATATGGTCCCTTTCACTTCCATGCTCTTTTCTGCCTTTCTCTATTTTAAAAAGGATATTTCCCCATATTTATGTGTCTGGAATTTATTTCATGCTGGAAGTCAGATCCATATTTTTGCCACTTACAAACCTGACAATAGGTGCTTGTGATGACACAGGCAGAGCACGCTGATGCCCAATGAAGCAGCATCAAACAAAAACAGTCAACTGATAATTCCATCAGTCACTTCATATGCCTGGTGTGGAAACTTTCAGGTGTAAAAGAGTAGAGGATTTCACCTTAAATATATTCTGCAGTTGTATTACTTTCAATTAATGAAGACTGAGTTTGATTTCTAGAAAATATTATTTTCCAGTTCTGGTAGCTATTCCTGATACCTATACAAAGTGATTATTTTTCTAGTTTTAGAGCTTCAACTGCAGAAATTAGTTTTAGGTCAGTTTAGAACTAGATTTAGTTTAGAATTTCAGATTTTTTTAAAGTGACCTTTGATTCATTATATTAAAATTATTCCTCTTTTCAGTGTAATTTTTTAAATGCCTATTAGATTTTCCAAGTTTTTATGTCAAGATCTTTGCAACATTCCTCAGTAGCCCTTTAGAAGTCATTGTAGAAATGGGCACAAAACCACAACAGAAAAAGAGGGACTAATATTGACCAATTGTCTCTTAATACATTTTATCTATTTATATGGATATACTACAAGAAGCTGTAGTTCAGCTTTTGGAACTACATCTCAAAGTAAAAATCAGTCCATGTAATGTTTGGCAGGAGGCAGCATCAAAATGGATCTATAACTCCCTGTTCAGGTTCAGGGCATTTGTGGGGCAGTATTAACTTATGCAAAACTATTTCATCTCAAACAATACACTAAGTAGCCTACAAATTACTTCACCCAGATAGGAAAGTCTTAACATTAGCTGTGTTTAAACAGCTGTGAGCACTCTGAAACTCAGACTGAGGGAAACTGGTCTTTATTGTCACCAGTTAGCATACAGAAAAAGCATGAAACTGAGTAAGGGGAGGTTTAGGTTAGATATGAGGAAAACATTTTTCACTCAGAGGGTGGTTGAGGACTGCAACAGGCTCCCCAGGGCAATGGTCACAGCACCAAGGCTGACAGAGTTCAAAAATCATTTGGACAATGCTGGAAGGCACACGGTGTGACTCCTGGGGAGTCCTGCACAGGGCCAGGAGTTGAGCTCAGTGATCCTGGAGAGTCCCCTCTAACTCAGCATGTTTTATAATTCTATAATATTGCATAATTCTTAATCCTATCTGCTTCACATGCCACTAACTTGCAGGTCATAGCAAAACACACTTACTGTTCTTTTACAACTATGCAGTATCGTGAAACAAAAGAACAAACTAAACAAATTTATTATGTCTTATTTTATACACATTACTGAATAGACAGCCACCAGGCACTGGTTATTGTAGTTATTTTGAAATAGAATAGGATAAAATAGAAGTAGTTGGAAGGGGTCTGCAATGAAAATCTAGTCCAACTACCTGACCAGTTTAGGGAGTACAAAAGAATACGGGCTGTTTTGTAATAACCTATGCAATTTTTGTCCAGATCCCAAAGTGCAATTAAGTATTTGCAGGTTCAGGACACTGTCTTCTCACCTTCAGAGACAGCAATACAGATGCAGAATTTCTGCAGACCATACCAAAGCATCTCAACCCAGGCACTCAAAATGAGGCATAACCAATGAGTAACCCACAAGAAACACCTCCACTGATCTGTCCTGCCCCTTCTCTAGAGCATTTGGTAGCAGAGACAGGGGTACAGCTCCCCAGGAGAACATTTGCTTTACCACACAAGCAGGCAGTCCTCTCTCTTCCCACAGTCTTCTGACTCAGTCACTGCATACTCTACACGCCCTGTGGTATTGTGGTGTTCCATCTCCTTCCCTAAGCAATCCATCACAACCCTGAGGAGGCACTTTGTGCACAATAAAATTATAAAAAATAATATGTGCTGCAGTGCAAATTAAGGATTTCACAGATTTCAAAAATGCTGGCATTTGTTCAGGCTTGAGAGCTTGATTTTGCAACTTTAGAAGTAGTGCTATAGGTTACTCTTGGAGGGCCTTTAAACAAGAAGAGTTTTCAGGCCAGTAGCCCACTGATACCCTAACGTGTCCTTTTGTAGCTACTCCACAGACTGTGGCCATCTGAGCCAGCTCATGCTACAAACAGTTGCACTCCTTCCAATTTTTTTACCATTAGATGTGAACTGTCCCCTCCAACAATAATATATTTTGCACATTTCTCTTAATGTGTACTTCATTGCAAGGCCCAAGACCTCTGGGTTCCAATTAAGGCTTTGGAGCCAAGTATATTTCCCTGAGACCCAAGACCATTTTTTAGCTCCTTCCATCAAGCTTAACTTTTCCTTCCCTTCTGAAGTCCAGTATTTGTACGAGGCCATGTCTTACAGCCCTAACTCTGGTCTGTGCTTCCACCAGCACATGAAGGACACATTGTCCTTGGCCATTATTTAACACTCAAATATAGTTTCTGTGAAATTTATAGGGAAACTGCACTGAGTTTAAATGATAATTGGGGCTTTATACACCTTTTACTAATCCCATGTAGGAAACACTGGCAATCTCACTCTCTGTCCTCACAAACCACCAGAATACTCCACAACTCACAGATCCTAAGGCCAACACTTAACCTGGATGAAAGCCTGCTCCCTACAAATTAAACCGAAAACTTAGACTTGGATTTTAAAAACAAGCTCTTCACTGATCAATAATAATGCTGTCCTTTATAAGCTCAGCTCTTCTCAATAATTACTGTAAGAATATCAGTATCAGTATTAGTGAGTCTCCACATACACAGTGCACTAACATAATACTGAATGCTCTTCTCTTGTTTTCTCTTAAAATGTTTCATGCACCTCATAAGACACACTGAAAAAGCATTAATAAACAATAAAAAAAAAATCCCCTCATTTTTAAGAAATTATTTAATGTCTGCATTGGAAGAACGGCCAAAACAGTTTCTGCCAATTCTGCTCTTTCCTGTCACTCATTGAATGGTCAGGTAAGACAACAGCTTGAACAGTCAGAAATTCTTTAAAAAATATCAATGAATATAAAATAGTTCTTTAATATGCATTTTTTGAGGTAAAAGACCATTGGGGATAAATAGCTTAATAGCTCATCTGCAAAGGTTTCAATGCATTTTAAAATTAATGCATTTAGCTTCAGACCCACAATACAAAAGCAGTAATCTCCCCTACATTATTCGTTAGGAGTCAATGCCTATTTGCTTTATTTTTCTTAGGCATGATCACATAATAGTGATTTCATAATATGACAACAAAGCAAAGAGGTTACAAATGCCTGGTAGATAATCAGTTGAATGTAGACTACAGTGGGATTTTGTAGCTAGAAGAATGACTGTGATTCCTGGAAGAATAAGAACAGGAAGTTTTTGTAGACTAAGAAGGAGACACTGGAGTCACTGTCCTTTTCACAAACCCATTGCTGCATATGGCCAGTTTGCATCCCTGCTTCCAAACCCTTTGAGGAAGGAATCATTCAAGTTCTCCTAGCCTGAACAAGCACCTTCACTCAAAATAAAGGAAATCTGATCCATTGACCTGTTTGGTCTCACCATGCAAATGTAAAAAGCCACCTCACAGCATTCATCAAGAGCTTACAAAGGGAATGACTTGATAAACAGCATTATAGGGTTTGGGTTTTCCTTCTGCCCCTAGACTAGACTCTGAATGAGACACAATTATTAGAAGATGGAGTCAGACTGGAAACAAGATATACTAAATTCTAAAACCAAAGCTAATACAACACAAGAGCACAAATGGCTTTGTTGGTTTTCCTCAGCTTATGACTCCAGTTAACATTACATCACAATTCAAAAGCTGTGGAACAGAGGTCTTCTGTGATACATTTTGCAGAAAACAAGGCTGACACAGCAGTCACAACTGTTATTTCTCTTACACCAGAAGTTCTTTTTCCATAGGTCTAAACAAGGAAAAATGATTCTTGGATTGCTGGCAGAATAAGCTCAGTAAATCCAGTTCAATCTGTTCTGTCCAATAAAAACACTGTATTTTATTTGGAACTGGCCTGATGGGTTAGAACAACCCAAAGAGCAGGTATTGTAGGCAATGGACCCTGTTTGAAAGGGCTTATTGTCATAATATTTGTTCTTTAAACAGTTTTCCAAACACAAAGAAACAACACCAAATGGTGGATCACCAGCCTTATTCATCTCCAATTCAATATTCTCCCAAATTTTAAAAGCTCAACCAATCTCCTGCAAAGTTGACTGGTCCTGCTATAATCCGAGAATAATAAAATGTCATACAAAATTGCATATACTTCCAGGCTGTTGGGGTTTTTTCCCCTTTGGAGACAGGGTTTTCTAAAAATCCAATACTCTTTGCAACTTCTCTGGGGTTTTTTCATCTGTGGTTGTAATTTGCTTTAATTGGCCAGTAAATAGAACTCACGAGTCTGCAAAACATACTGCATGATTGATACTAGTGCAGAGAGAAAGAAATTTGGAAAAGCAGCTGCTACGTCATGAGGCGGAGATGGGGAATGTGGTTTCACTCTCTGATTAAGAAATCTCCAGGAATCCAACACCCTTCCTATTTGCTTTGGTTACAGAGCAGACAACAGACAAGTTCAACCAAAGACGACATAGAACCGTTCCTGTGTATCATATTGCCTGCCACCATGATGCTCTTCCTGGCATTCCTGCTGCTCTTCCTGTACCGCCGTTGCCAGCGCCCCGCCCAGCAGGGGCAGATCTTCAGCATCGACCTTCCTGAGGCCCTGCCTGAGCACGACGTGTCCAATTTCCTCTCTGTGCTGCCCTGGAGCAGCGAACAGAGCTTCCACTACTCGACGCTGCTCCCTGATGCCACGTTCCTCTCTGTGTGTTTGCCTCCCTCGTATGAGGAGGCCACCATGAAGACTTCCATGGAAGAGGCTCACATTGAGCTCTCTCCAGACCCAGTGCCTCCTTACGAAGAGAGCACGCTGCAGAACGGCGGCACAAAATAAACTTCCTACGGAAGCACCTTAGCGGAAGCATGCAGCACAAAGGTAGAACTGCTATGGCCTTTAAAATTTGTGAAAAGATTCCACATGAGGCACAAAACCAATGAATTTATGAAGAAAGAAACTTGAAGTAAGAGGGAGTGCATCTCTTCACCTCATCCTAGGATTCTCTACCTTCCATTTGTGGCAAGTGTACACACGGTGTAGCACCAAGCCCAATCCAGACTGGTAACATGGGGATTCTAGTTCACAAACGTGTCATGCAAGGATTAAACTTAAGGAAAACTGGGAAGCTCTTCCTCTGTAATCCCTCAGCTACAATGAACTGTCAATAATGCTATAGATTCAGCAATCACAAAAAGGGCTTTTAGCACATACATATTCCAGTTTGGGGTTTTTTTCTATTTTATGCATTCATATTTAAATGAGTGTTTGACAAGCTGAGTCACTCAGTCTGTGTGTGTTTACATCACATGATTCTGCAGTGTTCTGGAATGATCACAACAGCTCTCAGGAAAGGAAATAAATATATAACCTCTACAAGATTTCCAGTAACTGTCCCCAAAGGTTCAAATGTGCACTGTGAATAAAGGTAAAAAATAAATCTTTTCTCACAGTTGATGGGTTAGGACAACCAGAGGAACCTGATTGTTCTGGGTGAGGAAGACTCCATGCAAGAGCACAATCACGCTGTTGCTGCAAGCTGCTTGTCAAGATCTGCAAGGTCCCAACATTCCAGACTACTCGGCTGACTCCTTTTCCAAGTCTAAAATAATAAACCATGTGACTTACTTGGTGCAGAGTGTAAAGGAGGTGGGGGAAGAAAAATAAAATCAAGTGCACCAAAAAAGCCCTGGTCTGTATTTCAGAACAGCATTATAATCCCTTTCCCTTCATCACTAGGGCAGGGTTAGGCTAATTCAAGTGTGCTGGTGGCAGTGGTTCAGAGGGTTTGCAAATGCATGTGCTTTCAGAAAATGATGTATGTTATCTTTAATTCTTTCTTACAGGATAGCATTTTCACTAAGTTGATAGATGTTCTTGTTACAGAAGGTGGTTACTACAGAACCTGACAGCCTCAAAAGTTATGTTGGCAAGCCACAGACAAATGCAGTGCTGTGGAATAGCTGACACCTGCAAGGAAGAAACTGCTGTAGCAGCTTGTGCAGCCTTGGTGTAACTCAAAAACCCAAAGGCTTGCACTTGGTGACTGTCAGGAGGTGTCAATAACAGCCAGTCCTGCTTTATAAACTTAGCACATTCCTTAAAAAAACCCAACAAAAACAACAACACAATAATGGAGGAAAAATTCCTCACTGCACAGCAGAAGAAAGGCCATTTTAGAGCAGCAAGGTGGTTGAATTCCTTGTTATATCAACAGTGACACAGTCACAGTAACCAAGTAGTCCGTATCAAAACTGATGTTCCCACTTATACCTTTCTCTTGCAAAAAGGAAAAAAGATATCTTTTTTATTTAGGAAAAAAAATGTTATTTTCTTGAACTATAAATTTGAGATCATTCTTTTTCTAATGTTCCATTGGGGTCCTCAAACTGAAGCAGCAGATGTTTTGGAAAACTCCAAATTCAATCAACCACTTTTCTTTTCAGACCATATCTGGGAAAAGCTCCCAGTATTTGCTGATGTGTTTGAAAGTACCATATTCTACTGCCTCCTTGCATTTTCTTTACTTCCTTAATATTTGGTACATGCAGTTGTTTCTAAGGAAAAATACAAGAGCCCCAAACAACAATTTGGAAAGGTGCAAAGGTTTGAGGTTCAAAGATAAATCACTTTTGCCTCTGGTGTTTGTATATTCCACTAGCTTCAGTGAAATTGTACAGACATGCTTGAAAACTCACACACTGTCATATCAATTAGAGTATATTTTGCCTTAAGAGATCTTAAGAGATCTGCTGTGTTCTGAAATAAGTTATGCTGCTCTTCAGCACAAACTCTTGTTTACCCTTAATTTGGGTAGAGCCTGATACTCAGCCTCTGGGCTCAGCATTCTAAACAGCTCTCTAGTTACACTTAGAAAAATTTTGACTGGTATTTCTTGTGCCCAAGACTGATATAATTCTATAACTAGTTGAAAATTGCTATTCTCTGCAAGAATATAGAGAGTGATTGTGTTTCACACAGTATTTATTGGACAATTCTCAAATGCTGCTTTAGACAAATAGCTTCTGATTGCTAGCATTGCTGAAGACAATTAAAAACAGACACTTGCTCAAATCCATATTAACAGAAACACTGCCATGACTTAAATTCTTATTTCTAGTAAACTGCTTTTAATCCATCTGGAATTGGTATCCCTTATCTCATTCCAGCACAGATTTGTCTGGTCTTGTATGTTAATTGCTTCTAGTAGGTTTCAATGCAACTGGCAACTCTACTCTTAAAAAAAGGACAGTGTTTCTCATGCAAACATACTGAAATTAAATCTCCATTGCCTAGAGCTGCCTCTGATCCCATCAGGCTGTGGTGACAACCCCCTCAGCAGCCACCATGTCACCGATGTTAGTGCTACTGGCTGTGGAGCAGCTGTCAGGTCCTCTGGGCAAACACCTTGTGCATCCAAGCAGAGAGCTCATGACCTGAAAGGAACATGGCAATAGGTGCAACCATAAGTGCAATGGGAAGATCTCCCATTGTTTTAGCTGCAGTAATCAGAAAGGTGAAGGTTTAAAGTATGCCATCTCAAAGAAATATGTTGGAATTGGGACCATGAACAAAAAGACTGAGGAGAGACATTAAGTTTTCAATTTCATAAAAGGTAACTGCAAACAAAGTAAAACATGGACCCCTCATGCCTGCACCAATCTGAGCTGGTGCTAGTGATTTTAAACTGAAGCATGATTAAATCAGCAAAAAAAAAAATCTCTAAAAGTGAAGTGTAGTCTGAAAGTGCAGTGAAGCAGTGGCAGCACCATCTCTGGACTCACTGAGAAGGTAGACAAATGTCTGTCCAGAATGATGGAGGCTCCTGGTTGGAGCAGAGAATGGATTAGATGTCTTCTCTGTGTCCTTTCCTGTTCCTATGCCCTAAAGTTACATCAAAGTATGTTTTGTTGCTTGTTTCTAAATTGTATTAAATCAGATGGCTGTTTCTTTGAAAATTTCATATTATGAGATTGCATCCAGAAATCACTGTAACTTTGGCATTGTACTTATAGCCACAAGGTTCTTTTTCTTTTTTTGTTTAAATCTTATATCTGCTAGTATACATACAAATTACAAACTCACCTTGATGTGAAGATAATTGTAATTCATTTCTCTATTATGAAAATACTAAGGAACCCTGATGAGATTAATTATGTATACCCTACCCCTTGTTTATATTTAGTAGGGAACTATGGAACAATACAGGCCCTTTCATTAAGGGGACTTCACAAGCTTAGAGGGCAATCTCTGTGCTTGTCTCCCTGTGAGAGGTGCCAGAGTCTCTCACTGATGTGGGTCCATTGTTCTGCAGATCAAGACAAATACACATCTTGCACACATGGCAGATTCTTGATCAAAAGACATTTAATGGAAAACAACACAGCCATAATTTGTAATTTATACAAAATAGTTCTTCTAGAGAGCCACTGAAAGTACTCAGTGTGCATCTCCAATAATGCTGCAGTAGTTTCATATTAATAGAACATCCTGCCTGTCTCGTTTTAGCCAAAGGAAGAAAAGATGACACAGCTCTTTGCAACCACTGTGGGATCTCAGAAATTAACATCTTGGATAAAATTGATGCATGCTTCTGCATAGATTGAGCATCTGGCACCTGATCTTTGCTGAGCTTAAAACTAACTCATGACTCATGGGTTTGTACTTGCCAATGTTAAAATGTGCTTTTCAAAACAGAACAGTCATTGCTTGGCCTTATGAAGTAATTCTTGGTCTAGGGAAGGCAGAATAAGCATTTCAGTGCATACATTTCACTTCAGAGAGATCCTCACCTGTAACAAGTATCTTGACTAGAAATCTAGAAATACAACTGAAGTGGAAAACACTTTGAAAAAAGAAAACCAAACAAACCCTGACAGTGTATTTTTATGATAGTTCAATAATACCACAGTGGTCAAGAAAGAACTGTTCCCAAAATAAAATTCTTCGCTTAATCCACCCTTTAAAGGATTTTACTTGGGTTCTTATGGCAGCAAAGCCTCCAAATATAGACACACAACTACATTTGCTACTACAAACTCCACTGGCATGAACTATATATGCTCCAGTGGTGAAAAATCTAACAAATGTAGGTTTTATCAATAGGAGAAAGTGAGTGGGCAGTCTTATTCTTGTTAGGAGAGTAATTTTATTTGGGTGAGGGGGTTTTTGTTGTTGTTTTTTGTTGGGTTTTTTTTCCACAAATTTTCAAGAACAAACATTGCACAAAAACATCAGATAAAGATGAGCTGAATGCTTATGGCAAATAAATTATTCACTGACTCCTCTCTCAAAAACTGTCATAAGTGAAACAGCTATGAATTTTTAATAATGAAATTTCTTAATTTCAGTCTGTTAGTAAATAATCACATCATGTTGTGACTTTCATTACAAAGCAGTTCTATTCATCACTTGGGGATAATGAGGTCTCCTGCAGAACAGGAAAGGCATGTGAATGTGGAGCCTAAGGAAGGTGTCTTCTGTAATGAAGACAATGTGCCCTTCTCAGTGGTATGGCTAGCAAGGCTGGGCAATAAATTGATGCTGCAGATGCCTGGGTGTTGATGAAGACAGAGAAACCTCATTGAAGGCTCTTGGATACATGACTAGGCTGACAGGAGTGCAAATGTACGTTTGCACTTTCACAGGCTTTCCATTAAAAAGGTAAAAAAACACCAGCGTCTTTCATGTTTGTTGAGGGTATGAAAGAATCAAACTTGTCTCTGAGTTTGGCTCCATCAGTAGTTTTATTTCTGATTGTTCACAGGAATATCATGTCTATGAGAGCTTATTGTCAGAAATTAAGCTCAAGGAAGAAGCAGCAATCAAAACTGTAGTACTCAGAACTTCCTAGAAACAAATCATAGAATCACCGAGTTTGGAAAAGGCCTCTAAGATCATCAAGTCCAACTTTTAGCCCAGCACTGGCATGTTCACTGCTAAACCATGTAAAAGACACATCTACTGATTTTTTTTAAAGTTCCAAGGAATGGTGACACCACCACTTTCCTGGACAGCTGTTTCAATGCTTGATAGCTTTTTAGTGAATAAATTTTTCCTAATATCCAAATTAAACCTTCTCTGGTGCAATTTTTCCTCTCATCACTTTTTACCTGGGAGAAGAGGCCAACCCCAACCTCACTACAAACATCCTTTCAAGCAAGTTGTGCCATTAATATCATGTTATCTTATCCAGCCCCTTCTATATTCATTTGTCCCTACAATGTCAGGATTATTTTATTCTTGAATGCTTATTCTTGTTATTTTTTTCCTTGAATGCTTACCTTAGAACTTTTCAGACATTTCCATCTGTGTCAAAAATAAACACTTCAAAGCAAGAGAGCACAGACAGGCAACCCTCTCCAGTCATGTCAAAGATAGACCTTCATAGGTCTATATTTTATTTTACAGTGTTTTGGCTTCTTGGTTTTTTTTCCAGGTTCAAACTAAGAAAACTGAGTGCATGTTTTTTTAGTTCTTTGAATACTTATAAACCAAATTCCTTTAGTGGCCTTCCAAGCACAAAGTATAGGAAGCAAAGCCATACTCTTCCTGCCCTACCCCATCAAGTATCCTAAAAGGAAAAGAAAGTGAAAAAGGTCACAAATCAGGATGAAAAAAGGTAAGAGAAATGCCCATCCAGAAACAAGCCTCTCACAAAATTGCTTTCTCCTCCCTGACTTCCTATTTTTCACTTCTCTCTCCTTTGGCTTAATTTTAATTTTCTGCCAACTATATAAAAGACAACACAGAAAGGAAAACTACCTCCACGGATGGACCCACGGCTATAGAGAGCAAAACTAAGTCTCATGTGTTATATTCTACTAATAATCTGGAATATGTGTGATTATAAGATGCTTTGCACGAAATCAGTTTCCACTATTTTGTCAGGTAAACCAGACAAATTCAAATATATTTCTACAAACACATTTCCCTGCTCGTGTACCAACATCATGCCAAATTATTTAAACAGCACCATTAAAAACTCAATATGTGTTTCAGTTCTGTGGCACTTCTTCTCTCTCTTTTTCTTCCAGATTGGAAAACTCACAGTTGACAACACTCTCAGATGTTAGCATGGCCTAAGGTTCATCAGAAAGACTGTACACCTGTATTTCAGGAAAAAAAAAAAAACTTGATGGGAATTAGCTTGTTTATAAACCCTATCTTCAACTAACACTCACCCCTTTTTCACCTCTGTTAATGATGCAGAACTGATTTCTAGTGGTTTCTAGCAGCAAAACATTGTGGTCATCAGGAACTAAAAGATGCTGCTGTCATGCAATGAAACAACAACAAAAAAAAAAAGCAGATCCATTAACACAGCCCTTCAGTGTCTGGCTGCATCAGGAAGATCAAAGCAGACACAGGACATTACTTCGGAGACAGAAGAAGCCACAGAAGTACAGTCCTGTCTAGCACAATCCTATTTTTTTTGAGACTTTCACAGTGGTTCTTTTCCACAGCATTACCAGAAATCATCACCTGGAGAAAGAGCACTGTGCTACCTGACAGAGGAGCATGGTGTCCCTGATGCAAGACTGGTGACACCCGAGCCATCAGCATCAACGGTGCCACCTCCCCCGTGAGGTCCTGCACCTCTCCAGCAGCCCCAGCCCAGCCACTCCCACCCGTAAGAAGGAAAGGCTGAGTGGCCTCAACCTGCCCAGTGAAATCTCTACTGGACACAAAATAAAATAATCAAGTTTTAGACCCTTAGAGCATGTTTTCATTACAAAAGTAGCAAGTTAATACACTGGTAACATCTAGACCTGTGTGCCAGTTATTATGGCAGACTCTATCAAACAGACACAAAGTAAATTCTACTTTCTTTATCTGAAAACATGACCTAACATAAACTAGAGCACAAGGAAAGAACTAATGTTGGATATTGCAGTATATGTTTTGCAGATAATCCTGTAAGTCAGAGGGTTTATTTTCTAATCTATTATTCTTTATCTAGCTTATGCATATCTTATTTTAAATAATGTAAATAGAGATGGTAGGGATGGCAGGCAAGGTAAACTATAAGCATGAAGCATGCCCTGATACCATATCTGAGAGCACCACAGGAACAGTTCCCTCTCTTTAGCTAACATCACTACAAAAATTATCACCTCCTATACACTTTCACAGATATCTGGACTCCTTCCAAATGCTCACTCCAGCTACCAACTAACCACACAGTTGTTGGAGGCATTTATGACTTTGGTTTGTCCAGTTTCATTTATTAACAGATTTTCTGTTTTAGCTGGGACTGAGTGCCAGGAAATATTTACACTACATGCATTAACTTCTAATAAATACCATTTTCTACTTTTGTTAGAAGACAAAGAATATTTCCAGAATAGCTTATATTTAGAGCAATTATACTGATTTTTAAAGAGCTGAAAAGAAATTTTCATGATAATGACAACCTGCTTCCCTGACCCAAGTTATGCTGGGCACCACTCCCAGCTGCCAGAAGAGGGGAGCTTGGCAAAGCCTTCTCTCCGTTAGGTAGCTTACCATCATGTTTAACAGACAAGATTAAATCCCCAATTTTTCCAGGACTCAGCTTGTTTGGTGAAACTGGACACCACCACATCCAACAGCTACTCTGAGGGAGGTTGGATTTCACTGCTGATGTGCCTTAGAGAGTTTCCAGCAAATCCTGTTCACCCAGTCCCTTGTCCCCAGTGCTGTACCAGCCCTTTTTAAAGTTGTATGCCTTTATTTAGTACTTCTCATAAATTACCCCAATAGTATCCAAAACCACAGACTACTCCAACTGGTATTTTTCCAGCTAACACTGTTTTGAACCATACATTTTGGCAGAATACATATTATTCTTAACCCTGGTCATTAGCTCCCAACAGCCTCACTCCCAGTTTGTGACAGCCACACAGCAAAGGTCCCTTTCTGCTCGTGCCTGCCCAAAGCAGCAAACAGCTGCCAGTGGCTAAATCTGCACAGTTGTAAATATTTAATACCAGATACTCTGCTCAGAGTTGGCCAGCACTTACTCATTTTTGTCTCAGTTTCCTTCCCTAGGCCCTCTGCACAGAGGGGACAGATGGCCTCCAAGCCCCAGGTGTTTGCCCCTGTGTCTCCTACCTGCACACCTTCCTCAAGGGCTGTCTGTGGCTGGCAGATGCCCTGACAAGGTAACAGCCTGAGCAGGTACACGGCCTTATAGATGGCAAAAGGTGAGAAAAGTACACATGGGAGGATCAGGAGTGCTTTTTCCAACACCAAGGGAAGGGCCTGGACATCCCACCAGTTTCATAGAAAGGGTCACCAAGTACCTGCTGAATTATGAAGGCTGCTGCACAGCCACAAGGACCCATCAGCACAGATTACCTTAATTTGCTAAAACACAAAACTGCAGTGACCCAGAAGGAGATTCACAGTTCTGGCTTTAGAGCCTTGCAGACAGAGGTAATTGGCAAACATAACATCTACTGCTGCCCACTTTTAACCCACAGCCTCCATACATCTGCCAGTCAGGGCACCCTTAATCTAGCTGCTGGTTCAATCAAGGGCACAGAAGTTACTAGGTAGTAGCAGTTCTTACAGCAGTCAGCTTAAGGACAAGAATGAAAAGCAAAGGCTTTTAAGTCACACTCTGTTCACCACAAGTGTTTTACAGCTCATTCTACTTTCCAATTTCTTCCTCTTGAAGAGGTCTGGAAGTTTTGCATCCTCTGGTCCCACTGCTCACACCACTTGGAAAGTTATAATTTCAGATTAAATGCAATTCATACCAAATAATAAAAAAAAGATAGGACAATTTCTATACTGTTTAGGGCAACTTGAACATTTGACCTACATACTTGATTACAACTATTTTGAGAGGATTTAAATAGCTGTTTTCTATTCTGTACACAGACTTTCCTCAGCTTTGGTATAGCTCCCAGAACTATTTCCCGATATGGTACTATGAAGGCAAGGATAATTCCATCAGAGGGAATTACTTCTGTTCTAGGTCAGTCAATAAAACATCAATAAATCTTGTAACTCAACAAATTTTAAAGCATTTAAAAGTACCTGTAGCAAACAGCATTGATAAGCCATGAGAAAACAAGATGCAGCATCACAGATGTCTTCAACTGCAACTACCTCTTCCATCCTGTTTTTCCAAGCTCCCTCGCAAATTAACTTTAACTTGTAATGAGATTTCACCTGTGGCTTGTTTTCTGCAGAGCAGTCAAGGGGTTCTCAGGACTTAAAGGAAACCTTAAGCAATCATTATGCAACCAAAATTTAACTTGGTTAGTCTGGCTAGTTTCAATTAGGTGCCAGTGCTGCTCCAGACTTTGACCTGGCTGCTAAACCTGGCCTAGTTTTCCCAATCCCACAGGGAGCTGTGGTATCTTTTTTTTTTTTTTTCTTTTGTGCCCACCTGTGAGTAAACTTAATGCTTTCCAGCTCTCAGTGAAATCTGTATGAAATCAGGTAATTTCAAAAGTACGATGTTTATTTCACTTTCACGGAAACTCAAATTTCAGTGAAAATGACTACAACAGTGACCTCACTATGGGAAGGACTGTAGTATTCACCTCTTGTAAGACACTCCATAAATATGGAGTAAAGGCTCCATAAATATGGTGAAAATGTTATTGTAGTGGGCCCTTTGTGATGCAGCAGAGAATCCAACCAGTTAAAAAGGTAGAGAAAAACTGGTGTTTGTACTTTGTTGCCCTCAGAACTACAGCAGAACAATGAAGTTATGTTACATTTATTTGCAGAATGAAAGAAGCAAATGCAGACTTTGAACAAGCCACCAAAGCAGATGCTTTCTTGAACTCCATGATCTTTAGCTGATCTGCCTGAGTTTCTATGTGCCATTGAGCTGGTTTTACTCACCTGATCTTCTGAAGGAATGACAATATTGATGGTGCCCAGTGAGCCTGCTGCACATCCAATCTGTATCCACCTTTGCAGTCTTCTCTTAATGCCACTCAAACACCAGAATAATGGAATTAATCTCTTGGAATTGGATATCTTTGCTGAAGAAAGAGGAGAAACGTGCGGGTCTGCCAGGTGTGGATTAATTTGTGTGGTGCTGTCAAATGGTTTGTGTCCCTATAATCCAAAGGGAATCTCCAGAATAATAAACTTGGATAAAGTACCCTCCTTCCTGCATTAGGGAACTAATTTTTCATTTTCATCAACTAAATCATGTGCTGCCTAGAGACAAAACCTGGTCTGAATTAACCTGTAGTACAGCAATAGTCATTACCCTCCTACGATAGGCATTTGCTGGGGTAATTCTCACAAAAAAACCTCACATTTTTATTTTTTTAAGTCTGACCAAGGCCACAATTTATGCAGATTGTGTCTCATCAGATTACATATTACTTCCTATAATCACATATTTTCCCTGCTTGGTTGTGTGAGTCAGCACAGGCAGGACACAGGAACAACCACAAAAACACAAAGATGACGTTTATAATAATATTTATTATTACCTCACCAACAAGGGGATCCCCAAAGCAGCACCCAGGCAGAGGGACACAAGTGGGACATGGGCACCACAGAGCTTGGTCCATGCTAGAGGATCACCAAACCTGCTGTCCTTGCCTGTTTATCAGGGATTCACACAGGTATTTTACCACTGTGCTTTGATCTTTCCTGAAGCAGAGCAGGAATCTCAAGCATGTGTGATAGGGTGCCTCTAAGTCTCTCACAGGCTTATGTTATCTAAACACAGATGTTCAACTTGTCAAACACACAAGGCTAAACAACAATTAGTATGATGTATGTGTTTTTCTACACCCCAGCTGCAAGTCACTTCAGCGTGTTTATAATCCTCCTCACCAGTCTTCTGCTATTATCCCACATTGGTTGTTCAGATCACAATAAAAACATTGTGCCAGCAGGAGCTAGGGAGGGGAGGGAAAAACTTGAACAGTTTGCAAAGGTGAAGAAAACAAACTGAATTCCACACTCCAGTGTCTTCTCAGAGATACAGACTCTGAGCGGAATTCAAGCAGAAATTGAAAGCGGAAAAAGAGGAATTGAAGACTACCAGGAAAAACTTAAGATTAATATCCAGTGTCCCCAATTAGGCCTTATTTGATGGAAATAGGTGTGAAATGGGACACTGAGCAAGAGCTTGGAGGTCAGCATCAGTCTCTGGAGCTCTGCTGGAGCAGAATGAAGAGGTGGCATCTGGGATTCAGGGAAGCAGGCATGCCAAGAGCCATGTCAAAAGTCTGGCAAGTCACATTAGAAAAGGTGAGAGTAGGAAACTCTTCTCTGGATCCAGAGTTTAGCAAAAAGGTTTTGGCTGTCAGAGGTACCAAACAGCACAAAGGTACCAGCTGAAGAGCCAAGAAGGCTGGAGGCCCCTGCGCCATCAGGTACACACATGGACCGGCACAGAAGCAGGAGTTGCTGCTACTGATGGCACTTCCCATGTGGGAAGTCCATGGTCTACAGACTAGGGCAAAAGGACAACCAAGCTTAGATTCCCTCTATATTTATTATTCCTGGGAGGCCTTCCAAAAGACATACCGGTATCACAGCTTGATGCTAGCAAGATGTTTCAAGGAGGATGAGGAAATACTTGTTGAAAGAGTACTGCTAAGGCACTCCACAAGAATTAATAGAGGACATGAGATCTGGTTTATCCAAAGAAGGAAAAGTCCGACAAACAAGAGCAACAACCAGAATGACTTTTGAGAAAGGCATTTCAGTTTATTGCAAAGACACTTTATTCCCTCTTTTCTCAGCGAGTATTTTAGATAATTTCTAACATGGACTTTCAGTTCAGAGAGGTCACCATTTCCCAGACGCTCGTGATCATTTGAGAGAGCAGGTTTGTGGCACAGAAAGTAATTTTTTAGATTCTTTGTTCCCAAAATCCAGCATGGCTCCACATGGGGTTGTCACATCACGCGAGAAACTCATCCAATGAATCTGATGACTGATTTGTTGCAGTCTGTCCTGGACTTCAAAGCTGCACTTCAAAAAAAGCGTTTATGTTACACAGCTCACTTGCCTTGTGTTGTGCTTTAACAGTCAAAAACCAGAGTACTGCTTGTGGTTTTTTAAACTCAGAAATAACCTATAAACTACTTTCCATGTTTCCACATGCCACAATCTTAAATTCTGACAAATTTTGCAAGAAAATGCATCAGTAAATGAAGAAATCAGGCGTAATGTTCTGTGTTGGAATAAAAAAGGGGCTGTCTCTTGAAGTACCCCTTTTTCCCTGTGTATCACATCACAAGAGACCTTTCTGTGGAATTTGTTTGATCTTTGCCCTAGAAGATCCAAGTGTACTGTGTATGGGAATATGCCAACCTCACTCAGGATCACCAGTGGTTTGATACTGTCTATCCATGGCTTGCGAATGGACTTAAGCTACCTTAGACCCAAACTTGGGCATCTGTGCAACTGCAGGACCTCTGCTCACAGCCTCATGCTCCCTATGCACCCATTTTCCTTAGGAACTCCTTTCTGAAATTTAGTTTTGTTTTGTATCAAAACTCTATAAAAAAGTAAATACATTAAAATCATTATAATTCCCTAGCCTGTGAGTGCTGTACTGACTACACAAACCTGGGCTTTGCTTTTAAGTCCTTTGGACTACACTGCAGCTCCCAATTGGCACAGCAATTTGCAAAATCACCATTTCCAGGCAGCACCCTACAACACCCTGATTAAGGCAAAAAGGATGGGACCATCTTTTACCAAGGCAGCTTCTCAACTGGTGATGCTGCACTGGGCACTGAATTCTCGTGTCACTGTAATGCTCTTTCACCTGTTTTAAACTGACCTAGAAATCAGGGGGTTTCCCCAAATTTAAGTCCCAAAGGCAGGAATTTCTGTGCCCATTTTCTGCAACCCAGTGTGAAAAGACTGTTAGCCTGTAATTTATTCAGGAAAAAGTAAAATGAACAGATATTTAACTTTTAAAGAAGACATTAGTGTACTACCAAGATGCACATGAACAATATTCCTCTTCAGATAGCAGATTTAGTTTCTTGTATTTTTTGTTTGCAGGATTTAATCTTGTGGTGTTTTGTAATTTTTTTGTTTTTTGGAGGTTTTTGTTTTGGGTTTGGTTTTGTTTCTATAATTTATGTATTTTTTTTCTCACAAATTGATTTTTACCATCTAAACACAAAACTTAAATTTTTATTGGTTTTTTCCAGAGGTAGTGAAAATGCAGAAACTTCTGCTACCTTATGCATCCTGACAGATTTTCTTCTTTTTTTTTTTTTTTCCTTCAGCAGCTAACAATTCTTAAGGGTAGTGCACAAATAGACCAGTGTACTACAGACAGAAGCAACTCAGGTACATTGGGATTGAATTTCTTCTCTATGTACCTCCCCACATGCTTATACACATACATTTGGATTCACTATTAACAGACAATTTCCTACTAAAAATCAATGACACCTTCCATTAGCATTGTTGGGAGAAGCATTGATTGGCCCTTAAAAGGTTGGCTGCACATTATGTGAAAGAGCCCAACTGCAAAGAGCTAAATTTGCAACACAAAATGTACCCAACATTCTGCTGGGGAAGCACTATAAAGGCTTTTACCCAATTTTTCAGGATAATATATGACACAGCACATCTTTATCAAACATTTCTATATTTTACTCTGTTGAGTGTTTATTAATTCACACCAGTACAGCCACAGTCACAATCCAGCACTAAGTAGTTCCAAGATTTTAATGCTGCACTCTGATTTAAGTTGGTAATACCCCTTTAGAACCAAGAGTTATCAATTTTGCCAGAAGACTTTTCTAGTCTTAACCATGTTTGACTGACTTGGGCTTTCTACATCCTTTGAATTAGGATGAAACACCCAGGCTACAATTTTTCTTCCTCTTTGCTGTGGCTATTCAGTTGTTCCTTCACCTTTTTCCCTCTTCTGTACTTGCTGAAACTTCTTTAGCATCTAGAATCTGCACAAGCCTGCCCATCCCATACCTTAATCTGTGCATTCACTGTACTTCTCAGTAATCTCCTTGCTTCACCTTTTCTGCCACTGCCTTCTTTTTGGCTGAGCTTTATGCAGGAACCAGCGTCCCAGCCCTGGTTTCTCAAAATCCTGTCTTCATCAAATCCACTTCTTTCCCAAATCTTCTAACTGATATCCAGTAGCCTTCCAAACCTCCTCTCACCAAGCTATTGCTCCTTGCATAACCTCCATCATTTCAATTAAGGTAATAAGTTCTCCTTTCCAGTATACAAACGGTAGTGAAGGCTTGTAAATGCCCCAGAGCCGTGTGAATGTATTAACAGAGTAACTGAGGGCTCTAATTCACAGGGTTATTGGGGCTGCCTACATCTAACAGCAGAACTTGGAACATAAAGGAACAAAACACGAAATGAGTTAATACAGGGCAGAATTTAGGCAAAGACTGAAGCTGAAAACCATTCCTAGTAAAATGGAAACCAGAAATTAATCTCACATCTAGCTCCAATAAAGATTGTTTTAGAGGCAAACTGTAGACCAGCTGTAAACTCCAAACAAGCCAGTATGATGATTAAGCATAAGGATAACAAGTCAGCTCTTTTCCTTCAGCACAGCCAGGTTTGCATATGTGCCCTCCTCTCCTTCTGCTCTGGATGTCTTTAGCAGAGGTCTGCTAAATTTAATCTACAGCTGTACACAAATAAAATCTCAACTGCAAAACCTCCCTACGAAGGAGCCTTATTGTCTAAGAAAGTAACTTTGAAATTGTAAGCATGACAAAATAATTAACCAGTTCTGCCTGTGGGGAGATGACAGGGTGACACCTCTGTAAGAAAGTTTAATCAGCTACCAAAGTAAATGGTATAAGCACCATTAAACATATTTCAGCACACTTTAAGTATTTCACTACACCTTGTACTGTGTGAAATGTAGACTTGTAGTGACATCAGTAGGGCTGCAAAAACACTGCCTTCTGCATGTTAGCCAAAGCCTGAGCTTCAGCCCAAGTTCACCAGATGTGGGTTTTAGAGGAGCATCAAGGCTACCTCTGGCCAGAGAGGAAATTCAGCCTGTCCTACATTCACGTTTAATCTCATTTACCTGCACCAACAAGATGTTGTGCATTTAAGCTGGGCTTTTCCAAAGAGTTCCCCACACAGCCCATAAAAACAACAGGCAGATCAGCTGGCCATCCCCAGGGAACAAGCTGGCTGTGCTCCCTCCTACAGGCACTTGATGCAGAAGGCTGCAAATGGCTGCAGAAGTTGCAGGCACCAGAGCTGCAACTTTGCCCAGTGCATCCGTTTTTCAGTTAAATGATTTTCCCATCTGTAAACAATAAAACAAAGCCTGAGTATTATTTATTACACACTACCCTGTCAGGATGGTGGCATGAGGACTGGCTAGCATTTAGCATGGCTTTCAAAGGGACAGTACCTGCTGTGGAAAGGGCTTGGTCCTTTCCTTTTCATGTGATTAGCTGAGGGAGACAGACCAAAACAACACTGGCAAGATGTTTAGTGCAAAACATTCTGCCACTGCTACCTCTTTGTAACAGAACGTAGTTCAGATCAGTATTAATAATATCTGAAACAATCTACTTTATCCAATTAGGTTTTATTTTCATTTTAAAAATCCACTGGTTCTTTCAGTATAATTATCGTATGAAAATGGCAGAAAGTTTGCTGCACAGCAGTTAACACCACCCTTGTTCCACTGAGTGCAGCTGGATTCAACTTGGCCATTTCACTTCTCACTCACTCTGCTTATAATCTGGTTCTCCAAGAATTTTAGTTTTCTGGGACAGGTTGCAAGTAAGAGAGAAGTAGCAGAAACACTCACACAACATTGGGAAAAGTTTAGGATTATTTAGATATTTTTAGTCTCAGAACCGAGATACCAAAACAGGATGGATGTGTGAGTACACTTTAGTTGTCTCTAAAGTGAATTAGTAAATTTTGCAGTGAAAACTGGAGATTAGTAGCCGGATGCATGGATGATGGCATTCAGTGAGTTGCCATACGCCATGGGACAAATCTTTTGAAGGAGATTTTAATCGACTCAAAAGACAATTTGGCAACTGGCAGGCTTTTTCTTTATTGAAGCAAAGTCACAGCATTTTCAGCACTATTCCCCTCTTATGAAGGGAAGAGTTAAACGAAGGCCCCTGAAATTTACATAACTAACAAGGAAAGGATTGAAGAAAGAGATTACAAGCATATTTCTCTAAAATAAATAATCTACAAAGAGTGCTTTTTCTTCTTAAAAGCAATCTAAAAATGTAAAAATTCTACGGTAAGGAAATCAAAAGATATTTTAACAACTTCCAGTATTTACAAACAATACAAAAACTGCGCATGCCATCAACTGATGCAAAATTCTTATTAAAAATTAAAAGCTTCATTCCTACCAAGAACCAAAAACTCCAGCCAATATTTCAGTTTTAATTAATGGTCTTCTTTACAATTGGAAAACCGTTAAATGTTCTTATTATCTGTAAAATATACAATAAAAATGAACCTCACTAAATTATTAAGGTTAAAAAAGAAGAGCAATACTGCAGGCAAATCAAAAAGGAAATTAACTGTAACTTATTCTTTGGTAACCAAAAGTTAGCAAGTATCTGTATTTCAAGTGATGAAAAGTAAGTCTCCCCATTTTGACAAATGAAAGACAGATTTCCAGCAAAACACAATTCCCAAGTTTCAGTTTTGAAAGATGGGCTCCACCTACAGCTTTGTAGTGCAAGTCAAATTTCTCTTTCTAATTCAGAAACACAACTGTCCTGGTTCCGGCCAGGAGAGGGTTCATTCTTTGCAGTAGCCAAGAGGGGCCAAGACACAGAGGTTATTCTACACCACCTCACAACACTGCTGGGACAAGGAAGAGGGGCAGCAGGTCACACAGGACCGGGCTCTGCGCGCTGAGCCTGTGAGCCCTTCACCTCTTCTGTGCACACTCTGTCCGTTTCCTTACTTCATTGCTGTTTCCAGTAAATTTTTCTTTTATCAGCCGCCAACCTTTACCTTTTGTGCTTCCAATTCTCCTCTCCAGCCACCCACAGAGGTAAGAGGAGAGAGGAGTGAGTGAGCAGTACATGGTCTGGGCTGTTTTGGGGAGAACAGTAAATTGGGGAATACCATTCCTAAGCCATGACAGTAACCTTTCCAAATTCTGGCAGTACACTGCTTCATTCATCTCCCACTTTCCTAATGTCTGCTTGCACCCTCCACACACATCCAGCTGTTCTAGCTCTCTAAGGGAGTACTCCAGTCAAGGAAGCAATTCACCTGGAAATGTGTGTTTCACCAAGTGAACGTGTGTGGCTGCATAGCAGCTAGTAGTGTGTTATAAAATCATCTCCCTTCTCCACGTTAACTACACAGTCCCTTTTCCCTCAGGAAAAAGAATTAAAAATACAGTACCCTGGACCAATCCATAACCTGGTGAGCTCATTGCTCGAGCAGGACACGCTGTACTGAACACTGGGCCATACCCCACCAAGGAGCCACGTAACCCCAGCACCAACCCTGCTACCTTCTCTCAGAGGTGAATGTGCCTCATTGCGCCTCCCTCTGCTTAACAAATGCACTACGCTGCGTCACTACAATGCTTTTGAGCCAAATGTCCAGCTTGTACCACGGGAGCCTTCTCATTTCAGGCTTATTCCTAAATTTTGCTTGCACAATTGCAGTCTCAAGAAAAAGAAAAACTTCACACCCCTACAGACTCTGAGAAAACCTCCCCACCCCACCCCACAAGAGGACTTCTAAGGCTTTACACAAAAAATTCAACTGTTAACTTTCTTCAAGCCACAGACCACTCATTCAAAGCAAGTGCTGCCCACCCCAACCCAACCATGCAGAGCCATTGTCACTTTAGCATTTAAACATACACATGCAGTTCGTGGAATAAATGCTCAGCAAAGTAACCTTGTCCTGGTCTGGGCTTTCTTCTGGAATCTAGTCCCTGTGATTTTCTAGACTAATATCCAAAGCCTTTTGTCACACTGCCTTTTAACTTTCTTCAGCTGAAGAGTTTAGATACTTCCTTGAAGCACCTGGTTGAGTCATTAAGTCTACATGGGCGGGATCCAAGGCCTCCTTGCAGCCTGCCTCCTCAGCATACGGAAAGTCATTTACGTCCATTTCATCACTGTTAAACATATCAAGCTGCCCCTCTTGCTGCTCTTCCAAAGTCCTCCGGACCCTGCCGTCGGACTGTTCCAGCACCTCCCCGTCTCCTTCACTAATGACAGTCATGGGGCTGCTCTGGATGCGGTTGCGGACGTTGTACTTGCTGCTGGCAGCAGACGGGGGTGTCCGTGACCGGCCGTACCTCGTGCCAGAGAAGGACATGCTCCTTGGCATCAGGCCCTCACTCCTGGCCCACTCCTCCTGGGCCCGTTTGCTCTTGCTGGGTGAGCAGCTGGCGGGGCTGTCGGGAAGGTCGGGGGCTGCGTCTGTCTTTGCCCGGTGGAACCGCGGGTCCGTGTTCTTCAACATCTCTGCTGCGGACATACGGGAACTGGTGTCACAGCGACTCCCTTTCTTCAGCAGCAGGGCTTTGAAGTTGTCATTGCTGGTGCTGCTCTTGCGAACGCTTCTCTGGATAGATCCGGCTTGTTTGAGGGTAGCTAAATTTGGGGAAGCACCAGTGGGAGTTACGGGGGGCGACGGAGAATGGTTGCGGGTACGGTCGTCTTCAGAATCTTTACGGCCAAGGACTTTCCTTTTGGATCTGAATTTGAAACACACACAAAAAAAGAGGATGACACAAAATTGAAACTTTCTACCTCCTCTAATTCAACTCTGTTTAGAGGGATGACAATGAATTAAGCTAAAGCAGAGACAGGAAAAGGGAGAAGTGATCTAAATCTAAAGCATGAGTAAGAACACCGCCAGAACTGTACAGGCACTAATGCAGGTATTGGAGGTATAAAGTAAGTTTATTACTCTTTTTCTGCAGATCTGGAACAATGAAACTACTAAAACTGGCAATACTGACGTTCAAAACGCTTTAGTAAATTTAGTGGATCGGGTTTTCTAGATGTCAGTATTCAACGGCTCAGACTAATGTGCTATAAAGATTTATACTCCATGCTGTCTTTCTGGTAATTTGAGGATTTGATCCAAAATATGTCATCTAGAGTATATGGGTTGTTTTGTTTCATTTACAATTTCATTTGGCACTCTCTGGAGAATTAGATGTGTAGTTTAGTGCACTTTCTTTCAGAAAAAAGGACACAGCAATACACTGCTGCTGAAGATGGAGAAAAGGGAGCCACATGTAATAATTCTCGATTAGATGATTAAAAAAAACCCCTCCCTAATCCAAATATTAAATAAACAGAGCAAAAAACTTTTCCAGCTCCTCTCAAGATGCACAGACAAAATGCACAGTTATGTTGGTGCTCTATCATTGCAACTTCCAACTAAATGAAGGAGAGACCAACTTCCTGAGAAGAAAGTTATCTTTCCAAACGAAAGAGTGGAATGTTTGTCTATTTAGATGTGAAGTGCAGCGACAACACAAAAAAAAAAAAAAAGAGTGATAACCATGGAACTGGGAATATGTGGAAACGGGACTTTTATTGCCTCATTTTCACATTACTAGAAATCTTAAAGAAATGTACATGCCTGGTATCTGTAGTACAGCTGCTTTGTTTCTTTGCTGACTGAGCAAGAATTAATTAAAAAGGATGGCATAAAGCCTAATTTTAAATATGGTATTTTGGTAGAAGTTTAAAATAAGTCAGCAGACTTCTTAAAGATATAAAATTATCATGCTATAAAACTCCATATTAATTTTTAACAAGCATGTATTCAATCCAGACCATTCCCCTTGTAAAACAGATTTCTACTTAATGTGATCTTCAGCTTCACTTTCTTAAAAGCCTTGAAATTTTGCCAAGGCAAGCTCAAATGTGTTCATGCATCGCAGCCTGTTAATAATTACAAAAACCCTGGAAACAAAGAAGCAGGGTCCATCAGCTGAGTAGGTGGCAGCAACAGACATTCCCATAGGCTCGGCCAGGACTTTGGAGCAATCCTGTCTCTCGTAAGTGGCAAAGTTTATGCATAGCTCACTTGTGATACCCTCACAGGCAGCTGTACCAGCTGTTATTTTCAGCAGCTGCTGCTGCCTCCATCTGTCTTTCTGGAGTAAGAATGTAACACCAATGTCCCTTCAGCCTGAGACTGAATGGACACAGAAGGCAGCAAAGAGCTGTAATGATGACTTCAGGAACAGCCAATATAGGAACCCCATCTAGGTTTAACAGGGCGTTCGTGCTGCAGGCAGCAGATGATTCTAGTGCTTGGATGCTCTCTGAGCCTGTATGTGAACACGTGTGTGCATTTGTTACTGGGAAAAGATTTTTCTTCATTGCGGTTTTGGCTGCCTATGGATATCTTTAAACACTGCAATGTTGGGGTTGTACTGTTACCAAACCCCAAATAAAACTGAAAAAGAAAATTCAATTTTCTGCAAATTCCCTGCAAAGATCTGCTTGTTATCCCAGCTTGGAGTGATCTGGTAAGACCGTGAATGCAGGGCAGAGCAGTCAGTTTGCTGTCAGCACCTAGCCAGCTTCTCTCAGTATGTATGAATTATGGAAGAAGCTTGAAATTAAGAACCAAATTTGGTTTTGGTGGCTTTTCAGACACCGATAGGGTGTATGTTCAAACAAAACTATGACTTAAAACTGCAGACTGTTCTGACTGTCCTTAATGCACACACCACTGAATTTCTTGTCTTGCTCCAAAGAATACATTCAAGGGTGCCAATTACTTAAGTAAAATATCTCAGAAACAGTGGGGGAAATCCAAACCCTTTTTCATCAATTAGCAACCAAGGAAGAAAGTGGTTCAAGTCCAAAGCCAGCAAAAGCAAGGTCTTAATAAAAACCGTGTCAAGCAGTTCTAAGTATGTTGCATCCAGTTCCATTGTCCATTTCCCCACAAACTCATTAATTACAGGTATGTGCATATACATAGAAATCCACTCTCTCTATCTGCATACATAAATGAGAATGGCTACTGGCCAGAGTATCTCGTTCTAAAGCCAGATTTGATACAGTTCTAGAGAGCACCATGCAACATAAATGCAACAGACCATTTTCAGAATGGCTTATACAGGCCAAGTCCCAAGGGACAACAGTAAATTATAAAAAGTCAGTATCATATATACGTAATTTTTGTAATGCCTGGAAAAGACTTGTTTCAGAAATGAAAGAAATTTAAAAAAACCATTTGCATCGAAAATGCTGCATCCTCCCAGCCGCTCTCTTCCCGCCCCCCATTCCCGATACCCAGATGTGTACCCTGACTGAACACCTGGATAATCCCGCCCTTCCCGGCAGGGAGGCGGCCCCTCCGCGGCTTGCAGTGCGCGGCGCAGCCACGCGATGGCGCTGGCGCCACGCCCAGCGCGGCCCGGGCGGCTCCGGCCTCGGTCCGGGAGCGCCGCTCCAAGGGAGCCCGCGTTCCCTGCTCCGCCTTCGGGCGTTCCTGCCCGTGGGGCTTTCTGGGGTTTTCTTCCCTCTGAGCACCTAACGTGAACAGCACGTAAATCTAGCTACCACTGGGCATGATTTTGTTTTCAAGGGAAATGAATAATGTCATTAATAATAGAGCCAGTATTGCACATTTCATTCATGAACCAGTTTGACACAAAACACCCGACCTCAGGCTGGATTATGGCAAACTATAATCCAGCGTTTGCCATATGTTTTGCCATATGACTGACATGTTGTGTTACTTGCCAGTTTCAGCCACGCTTGCCATGAAGCATTAGCGTTGAGCCTCTGTCCCAAACTGCACCATATAAGCAGCGAAGAGAGTAAAAAGAGATGGAGAAGAACAAGAATGAAAACAAAAAGATACACAGAAAAAGCAACAGTAGAGTTAATATGGCAGATTGAGAACAGTACAATAAATACTAGACGTAACTTGGTATTTTAAAGGGCAAGGTATTTATAATATAATCTACACCCATTTAATCTGGTTGGTTTTAGTTCAGAATGGATTAAGATACATTTATAATACAATAAAATGCAAGCTCTTTTCCTCATCTTTTTCACATACAGCCTTAGTAGAAAGTTGATAAATACGTGCTTTCTGTTAAAGCCATGACTGTTCTAATTGGGTTGTTTGTAATTGGGTGTTTTATAAAACAACCTTAAATTTATTTCTGAGAGACCTACCGGACCTGACAGTACAGGAAGCGCAGTTTCTGCAGTACCTGTGAATGGCTGCAAACAGATCCTCAGTAGTCCTTGGTCTTGCTGGTGTTGCCACTCCGTCTGTCTCTTCCCCATAACTACTGCTTGGCAGGAATGAACTATTGGCTGTGTCTGATTCAAACACCTCCACTACGCAAAGAGAACGAACAACACAGTCAGTCTGTCATGCGAACCCCACAGTCCTGAAACCAGCCTTGCTGCCTCCAAGGAGAAGCATCCAACGGACTGAGTGAGTGCAGCGCTGTCATTATTGTGATTTCAGATCAACACTTGCTCAGGGAACTGCAGTGCATGAAATAAATGCCTGTGCTTGCTCACGCATAACAGGCGGAGAACAGTAACAAAAGAAAATCTGTAAGGTTTCCACTAAAATGCAAAACCTACCGGTATTAACAAATTAACTGCTTTCATAGCACACTTTAATACTAGCACGGTTAAATAAAGCATCGTTTTCTTTCTGTGTGTGCAACAATGAGAAGCGAGAATGGAATTGTATGAAATGTCACACAGTATTAATCAGATCCCTGCAACTTTATTTTTTTGTTTTAGTTGTAACCATCACAAAGAGGTTCTGCCCTCTACAGAATGCCCTCAGTGCTAGGATGGCTGTTTTCACTCCCAACCTTCTTCAAAATAGCTACTGCTGCATCTGAATTAGTCAGAGAAAAAAAAAAGAGACTCACCACTTTCGTTCTCTTGAGATAGGTGCCCGTCAGTGTTACTGCCACTGTCCTGGCTGCTGCCTGAACTGCTTCCTTCATCAAAAGCAGACTGCTCCTCCTGCCTGGGTTCTTCTTGAACTGGTGATGCAGCAGGCTGTACCACAAAGGCATTCGCTCCCACTGTCTCAGAGAAGGTGAATCCAGCAGCTCCTCCCTCAGGAACCAGGCTGCCAGAGTCCATCTCGCTAGAACCGAGTCCATCTGTAAGACAATTTCTCGCCTCCTCAGAGTATGCAAGCACTGCGTCTCTCTTCGTTGGGCTTCTGGCAGTATCACTCACTTCAGCTGCTTTCTCCACTGTAAGGTCTAACTGTGGAGGTGGTACCAGAAGGAACAGTTTGGGTTTCTTTGAAATAGGAGGTGGTTTCTTGCTTGGCAATATAACCTGAGTCTTGACAGGAGATGCTGGTGACCCCTGAAGCGACATGCCAGAGGGGAGGTCTTCACTCTGCACTGAGGACTCAGGTGTGTCATCAGTGGCTGACCCCAGAGCATCAGCTTCAGAAGATTTCTTTAGACCTACTGCACTCACAGGCTTTTGATCACTGTCAAGTACAGGTGAGTTATCAGAGAGAATGAGAGGAGAACCCCGAGACAGTGTCTGAACTGTATTTTTAAATGAGGTGACTCGAGATTTCATTTCCTCATCGCCTAAGCTGGTACTGAGTTTTAGTGAGAGAGATGGCTTTAGCAAAGACTGTGACAATGAATTTACAGAACTCTTTTCCTGAGAGGTGGTTTCAGAAGCAGATTCAGTCGATGGTTCGCCTTCTGTTGATTTTTTCACAGACCTCAACTGCACCATTTGCAGTGCTTTGGTGGTTACTAATGGCATCACAGGTCTTGATGAATCTTGCTTGTTGAGTGGCTGTTTCGCTGGACTGTAGCAAGAATCCTCCTGGCTGTGTTTCTTAAAAGAATACTGTGGGTATAATGCTGCACCTTTTGTTATTTTGGGATCAAGCGGTGGTGCTGGTGGAGGGACAGCTAAGGGGCAAGAAGGAGGAGGAGGAACAGGGGAAGAGAATGAACTGATGGAGGCTTCTTGCGGAAACCATGGGACAGTCTGAGCAAAGCCAGAATTTACACTGGCTTCTGGTGGAGGAGGTGGGAATGTGGGAGAGGCCGACAGTGGTGACAGATCCATTACTTCTGCTGGAGGAGGAGGAGGAGGAGGAGGAGAAAGTTCAGGGTAATGTGGAAGTGTTGGAAGTGGAGATGCACCAGAATCCACAGGAGGGCTCAGGGCAGGGTCCAGTTTCTTCACACTCACGCTCCCTTCAGTGGATGTATTTGAAGAAAGAGAAGTGGATGACGAAGACATGGAGACTGAAGACAGAAGAGAGGACTTCCTTTCAGGCACTTTAGGCTTCAGCTTGGACTTCCCATTTCCTGATGATGCAGACTTTACAAGTACAGGCACTGGAGTAAGCGCAGTGGGTGTATTGGACTGACTGGAGTACCCACTCGATGGCGATGTGACTCGGTGGGATTTCTCTGGAGAAGCACTCTTTGGTTTGGCCAGTCCACTGGGCACTTGTGGCACAGAAGCCCTTGAGCCATCACTGAAGTGGCTGATGCTGTAATCGCTGAGAGCAGATGATGTACTGGCAGAATGGGTCACTGGGGATTTCACCTGGTCATCTGTCACCCCGGCATAGTCGCTGTAGTAACCCCACTGGTCAGCATACTCCGACTTTATGCTACTTGTTTCACTCTGGGAGGGAGTGACCGTGCAGATGGAGTACAGGTTTGGAGCAGTGGTGGACATCATGCTGCTGCTTGCACTGACCGAGCTTTGGCTGCGGGAGCGCAACACCCAGGGATCCTCATAATCACTGCAGGGGCTCTGGGAAGGGGAGCTGCCATTTTTGCACTTGAGATTCAGCTGCAGAGAATGCTGGAGGGTGGCAATGAGGGTTTCATCAAGTATCTGTCCATTGGATTGGGCTTTTTTCTTAGGCATCCTTCTGAGTGAGTCTGTTCTGGATGGTGGCAAAGGTGGCTTTTTCGCCTTTTTCAGCGAGATGTTTCTTGCAAGGGATTTGTCACCTTGGCCTGAGTGGTCATCCTGATGTTTCTTCTCCTTTCCTTCAAAGACATTTATCACGCTGTCTCTGGGATTCTCAAAACCATTAGTGCTGTTGCATGGCACGTCTGCCTTCAGTCCGGAGTCCATATGCATGGAGCCATAATAGCCATCGTGGTCTACAGAATACAGGGAAGTAGAATCGTCCCTGGCTGATGTTCTCTCCAGGCTGCTGCTGCTCAGGTTGCTACGGGGCGTGGCACAGCCTGGGGTCGTGCAAACCACCTTGCGTGAAGGGGTCTCGCTGCTTTCTGAAGATTTGTACAACCAATGCTCCGTGCTGCTCACTGCTGCCTGTGCTTGCTCCCCAGAATAGCTGGATTCACTCCGACCATCGCTGTCCTGAGAAGGGCTTGCTAAAGCAGCAGTGTTCCTACAGCTGTAGCTCATGCTCTGAGATCCAGCCTCTGTATTCCCAGCAGTGCTTAGAGAGACAGCAGAGTCACCAAGAGAAAGCATCATGACAGTGTTAGATGGGATGGTATCTGAAGTCTGTGAGTGACGTGTGGAGCTACTCTCACTCCAGTTACCACTTGAAGAATGGTGATCTTCTTTCCCACTTACTGTACTGCTGGCAGCAGGATTGTCTCTTGGATTTGGAAAGGCAGTGGAGCTGGAAATTTTACTATCCAATGATCCAGCACTCTGGGCAGCGTGAATAACAATAACTTCCGAGGAGGATGACAGTGTTGCATTGGGTATGATGCTTGTTGAGTAAGTGGCATGAGGAGAGACCACACATGCTGGGCTTGAGGACTTGTCGCTATCACAGCTTCTCACCTCTTGGGACTTTGGCCTCGACAGGGTCCCCATCGTGGGATTATTCCTCAGATGCACAACACTATCATCCACTTGCAATTTACTTATCTGGTGGGGTAAAGTGCCAGCAATGTCTTCTGTCTGCCTCGACATCATGCTCTGTGTCTGATCTAGGGACTGCAGAGACACTCTCGCACCAACCCGAGGCAAGCTGTGAAAACCTATGTCGCTATTTTGGCGAGAAGCAAATATAACTGCAGCAGAATCACTCATCACTGACATGTTTCCAGATGAGCTGGAGAACTGAGACATCTGGGCTGCAATGCCTTGTCCTTTCTGTGCTCGTATTCTTCTCATGGAAGGGGGCACAACTTTAACTTCCTCCGTCTGGCAGCTGGTGTCCTTGGTTTCCGAGCGCTGCATAGCGGAGCGGTAGCTGTCTAGTCTCCCTAGCGTGGAGCAGTGATCTGGGACATACATCGAATGCCCTCGGAAATCACTTTGGCCAGTGCCAACTGCTGGAGTCAAAATAAAAGAATTATTTCTTGAAGCTCAAATTCACATTTCTCTTCTCATTTAAAAAAACAGCACCCCAGCAAACTGCTCGATCCCCATTCTCCTGCAGGCTATGCCTTCTGAAGAAGAATCTGCAACAATGGATTTTGCAGAGGCATCGTCTGTTTTCTGCATTTCTCTTCCCTTTTTCCTTATTACCAGGAACCTTCTGCTTACAGAATCGTCTGCGTTCCTGCTGCACATTCGACACATGAAATCCTCTGTTTATGACATGGTAATAATTTCCATAGTAATCAGTTGTGTCAGAAACCAAGTAGCACTGTTTGACTTCCAGTAGGCAACGCAGCAGTAACAGACAAAAGCCTGAGAAACGTGAAGTGTGTTCCCATGCTAATGCCTCATGCAATAAAGAAAAGGGGAAGGAAATCTGGAGACTAATATGAATAAAAGGATCTGCTTTTTACAAGCATTACACTTCAGAAAAAAAATATTTCAGGAGACACAGATAGCTCTCCAAGTCCTGCAGTTTGACTGAAAGAATGTTAACACATGAAAACATGCATTGTTTTACCACAAGTAATACACATGCTATAACAGCATTTAAGCATTATCCAACACTGCAAAGAAAACTGTTAGATAACGTTTCTCCATACAACTACTTTCTATTTATCATAAAGGAAAAACTCTAAGACCGGGGAAAAGAAACAGCTGGTATTGATGGTGGTTTCATCCTCAGCACCATCAGGAAATAAAAAAACCCCACTTTTTCTAAAAGAAGGAATAATCACATATTGGTGTAAATCCCCCCACCCCCAACTTTGAAGACAATGGAAATCAGTTTTAGTTCAAAATATAGTTATCACTGGGTGAATAGAAAGATTCTAGGGCTCTTTTAAATTTACAATTTTACTGGTAGCCACCTCTTAAAATCACAAACCAGAGGCCTGCTTTAAAATTAGTCTGTGTAAGGCTCTTGTTTTGAATTCAGTTGCACTGCTGTATAAATAGCAAGAGAGAGGCAGGCATGCTGCTGGAGATGCTGGTAAGGATGCTACACATATGTCACTGTGGGGGAAAAATGGTTATTTCAAGTCTCTGCCTTAGCGAGTCTCAGGAGCAATAAAGTAGCATGCCTGAAAGGGATGTTCTCCTTTCATATTTACTATATGAAACTGCATTGGGAGGATAGGTATTCTTATCATGCAGCTTTAAACACCACTTAAAGGACATTTAATCATCCTCATTCTTGGCAAGCAAAAGAGGCATTTAGGGTAAGGAAAAGAGGGCTCTGAAAAGGCTACAGTTAAAGCAGCACACACAAAAAAGATTGTTTACTTCTTTTCCTCAGGCATGTAAGTAGTCTTTCAGCAGCTTGAAGCCTAGTTAGCTTGCTTTGTGTAAATTCTCTTGCTCTCATAAAAATGCAGCCTCTTTCTGCTTCTGGTAGAGGTTTGCTGCAAAGCTAGATACTCAGATGCTGGCAAATGTCTTGGATAATCTAATACGAGATACTGTCAGAACAGATGGACTACTGCAGCCAACCAAGAGAGGGATTTGCATATTCTGTATACAGTTATTAAGAACAGTACAGTAAGAAAAATAATCTTCCTTTCCAGGTATATTTTTCCTTTGGAATCAGTGCACCCCTTTGGTTAAGATGGAGAAAAATACTGAAATAGACATTACAAATGTTCCTTGAACCATGACATCACTGATTTTAACTGTTGGTCAATTAAAAATATCTGGTAACAAAAATCTGCATGCCAAGATACGTAAATAACCAAAGAGACGGGGTATTTTTCTTCTTCTGCCACTCTGAAACACACGCATGCACACAAACACACACGCAGATGAGACAAAAGGATGGTGCTGGTGAGAATGAAGCTGTCAGCACTACAGCAAGTATCTAATACTGTCACACAGTGACCTGTGGCTGAGAGCACTTCATTTCACTATGTGGTATGTCTGTATTGTATTCACAGATGAAGCTAAATGCACCCTCCTTCACAAGCAGTGCAATGCAGATGGGTGTTTTATGTCTGTTCAAAATCCTACTGCTAGAGAAGGTAAATGGCAAAGTGGACCGATGCTGGACTTGCTAACCTTACCTTCTCCTTCCAAAACAAGAGTGTTAGAATGCATTTACTGGGACATACTGTTCAAGGTAAATGCACAGTGATGTCTGAAAAACAAAATTAATGGCACTGAGTAAAAGAGGCCACTGATGGCTATAGCTAAATGCCTCGCACAGCAGCTCCTGCCCCTTCCCTTGGCACACACCCCAACAGAGCCTGGGCACTGCTGGCTGCCCCAGCCAGAACAGTGCCAGAGCAGTGCCAGAGCAGCACACTAACAAGGGGGCAGCACCAACAACCAGCTGCAGGATGCTGCTGAGAACCAGTGCTTACCCTGGGTTTTTTACCAGAATAGATGTCATTTACGGTCCAGCCTAATATGCTCTGGGAAACTTAGTGAATTGACTCAACAGCAGTAAATGTTCACTACCTCAATACTGCAGGGAAGCCCATCAGGGCAAGTCTTTGCACTGGTGTGAGGCCTCTTCTAGTTAGAATGACTCAGAGCCCAAATAAACACAGGATTATGGAGGGCAAGACAGCCCAGCTTCAGACATATAAACTACAGGGCTACATTGTTCAATCATTCTATGGGATATGGTCAGGAAAGGAATTTTGCATTGGTAATACTATTACAGGAACATAACTTTGAGGTTTTAAATTTATTTCTTTTTTAGAAATGCAGCATATTCTGAAACTCCTTCAGCTTTAGTTTTGGCTTCACATGTATGCACAATCTTATGCAAAGCTGTGAGATTTACTCTTTATATAGCACTGTTTCTGAAGAGGGACAACAGAAATCTGCAGGGAAAATGGTTCAAAAAACCTACCAGAGAAACATTTAAGACTCAGGTATACTGGTGAAATGCTGGGGTGTTTATGATTTTGGTGAAATTTTGGTGAAATGAAGCAAGGAGTATTTTATTTGCAATTTACAAATGCACTGTAAAACTCTCACTCACTTCCACAGTAATACTGGAAAGTAAGGATTTTCAAACCCCCTTAAAATCTTTGTTGGTACTGCAGCTAGGAGACAATCCCATTCTAAGGGACAGCTCAAACCTCTGAGCAAGTACATTGATAATGCTAGGTTTGTCAGAAAACACCTATTTAAATAAATACCATTCAGAAGATAGAAGGTATCTGCAACACCAAAATCCTTGAACAGAATCAGATCTTTTAAAGACTACCATCCGTAAGTCAACCTAGTTTGCAGGGACAACATGTGAGCAGACAGCAGCAAAAAATGTTGCAGAACCAGACATCAGGTTACTGATGCTGAACATTATAAAGTCATAAGTAGCTACAAACTGGGTGCACGATAAATGTGGCTGAAAGTAACAACTGTCCTGCCTGCCTTTTGCATTATCCTGTGTCCAGCAGCACTGCAGTCAGTGCTATGTCCACCACAGGAGACCTGTATCTATGCTCTTTTCTTCTTTATTACCCTGCTATGCTGCAAATCTCTCTTAAGGAAAAGGCTCTTCACTAACGTGCATGTTTTGTGCAGGCTCCTGCAGCAAGTAAAGAACACCCACTCTGTGGACTCTGGTAGTCACTGGTGTTACTCATTGGAGAGGACAGGGAGTGAGAATGACAAATTTGGCAAATTTGATGGGGAAGAAAGTGTGTCTGTGTATGATCCCTGGGGCTTAGCTACTAGCAGCCCCGCTGTGACTCCAGGTGATCTGGTGGCACCAGCAGCTCATTATAGAGAATCACATGCAAGGTCCTCTGCACTGAAATGAGCATGGAAAACTGAGGCTTTGAAAAGATAAACAGCTTGTGTGTTGGTGTCACAAAGTACATGCCTGTTTCACTTAGAACAAAGAAGTAGTCTCTCTCACCTTCTAACCATTTCTAATGTAAGCACTTGTCTCTTATGCCACAGGCACATTCCTAAGGTATGTTGCTCTCACTGCCTCCTCATGCCCCACCTAGCAATCCTCCTGGAAACCTGGTAAACTGGCTAAGTCACTGTGCAGGCACCACAATTTAGTGTTACAAAAACCCCCAAGAGATTCTTAACCTATTTCACCCTAGCACTTACAAACTGAGTGATTTTAACAGACACTCATAAGAAACAGACAAGTACACTGGGCTTATGGCAATTTTAAGGATTTTTCACTGTGCTCCATGAAGCATCTGTAATCTCTCAGAGGGGAACAAAAATATTGCAGTGAATACTGTAAAACTTTTCAGTACTGCCAGCTAAAAAAAAATCTTGAATACTCACATGTATCACTGCTACCCTGAGAGGGAGAATTCTGATGTTAATATTAGGAATTCAAATTTTCTTGATTTTGTTCATTTCTCTAACCTAACAGCCTCTGGTAAGTTTGTATTCTTGGCATCAATGTTTTTCATTCTCCCAGTATCAAAAAGCAGATTATACCTGCTTTCTAACACCTGATCTATAGATGGATAGTGCTGGAGACATGCAATGGTGAGAAACTACAGGCAGAAACCCAGCATTAGTCAAAAGGCACAATAACTTCAAAACAGAGATGTTCTCTCCAAAGACTGCTAAAGCTACAAATAGAAGCAGGTGCAGAATTACTTGGCTGGAACAGCTGGGTATTTGTGTGGTATTTCTGTAGGACCAATGGGTATCTGGGACTCTTCTCACCTATGGGACCTATAACTTGAGTGACTGCTAGCCCTGGAGGGAACTAATTGGAGAAGAATATCAATTAAGAGGTGTTTTTAATAGAACAGCTGAGTTTCCAGAGATCAGAAGGACTCATTTGCACCCATGTTGCTGAGATGGAATTGCTTCCTCTCAGGCATGTCAACAGAGAGCTTCAACAGTCCCAAATGATACCTGAGACACCAACTGGTACCACCAGGGGTCTGAGCTGCACAGCAAGAAAGCAAATGAAGGACTGACAGTTGAGGTGTCAGTTGTTCCTGTCCCAATGACTGACATGAGATCCTACAGGTGACAGTGAGCTCCTGAAAACGTGAGGTAGGAAAATAAGCTGAAAAAACTGTATGAGGTCATTCTTACCCTTTGAATCTTCAGGTCAAGAAAGGGGATAAAAAAGTACATGGGGAAAAAAAATCATAGAGCTAAAAAGAGCATTAATTGCATCTGTAAGATGGAAAAAAAGGATTTAAATAATCCAAAGGAAGTACACACAAAGCATAAAATTAGAAGGCATTTTTGGAAACCAAGAGGACAGAAACTTTCTGTTGGAATAAAAATGCCTGTCAGAAGAAGCAGGAATCAAAACGCAGAAAAGTTGAAGATGTTTTCCTCTCCTCTGGTTAGGTAGGGTATGTTTATTAGGAACCGTGGTGGAACTGACAGTCAGGTCTGAGACCAGCTCCTCCTGCAAGACAAGGAGGGAGTCTGGGACACCAGAAGCTGTCCACTGGTGTCTGGGACTGCACTGGTGCACAGCTCTGGAGAAACACTCACAACCAGGTAACCTGGAACTTCCACAAAAAGAAAGTTAGTCTGAGCCAGAGCCTAGAGCACTGACACAAAGAATGGGCCATGGAAAGGTGGAAAGCATTTTGCTACCTTTACTTCATCTGGAGAGTTGGAATGCATGAAGGGAGCTGACGATAACCAAGAGGCAAGAAATGAGCAAGGCCAGTGACAGGCTCTTCCAGAGAGGTGCTCATCTCTACCAAACTTCTGTTTGGAAATCATCTTCTTGTCTGAGGGGGAAATACAAGTTTGCATATAAGGTATCATCTGAAGAAGACATCTAGAGACAACCAATAATGGCAATACAGAGCAGAGAAACCAACAGCACTTGAACTAAAACATCTCAAAGTTTCTTGCTCTTTCTGCTGTTTTGACCCAACACTGACTCCCATTAAATATGTATGTAATATTTATGTTCTGTAAGACAAGGAAGGTAATTCAGAAGTATGCAGAATTTTTTTTTTTTTCATTGTTGTGTTTGGCAAAGAGAAGAATGCTTTGCTTTGCCTTCTCCTGTTACTTTGGTGTCACTCTGCTAAGTAGTACTGAGAGGGTGCTGCAGTAAAAAACAACTTCAAAAAGTAACTGCCATCCCTAAACTGGTAGACATCTTACATTCTTACTGTGTCTCAGAATCCCACCTATCATTTTGCATTTTATTTATGCAGAATTTTTATGCAGAATTTTCCAGTCTACACACAGAGACTGGTTCATCGCTGAAAGACACCTGTGAAAACACAACAGCATTTCAATGCTAAAAAAGCAGGAATGTTTAAAGATACTTTGAGCACATGGCTGCAGTTAATGTTTCCTTTCAGCATGTCTGGCTAAGTTCTATGAGGGTACCACATCTGCTGAGCTCAGGCCAGCAGCCAGTGCAGGCTTTCTCTTCTGCTTGGTCTCTTCTGTTCCAAAGGACCCAAAGCAGCCAGGGGAGAACCCCAGCAGCTTGGCCTCACAAAAGTTCTTCCAGGCTCTCTCACAAGAAATGAAAATAGTCCAAGCCTGGTTGAAGCTTTGAGATTCTCTCAAGTTTCTGCTTCCTTCTGAAGGATAAACAAGACGTTACAAGAATCAGCTGTATATGTTGGTTATTTAGCCTGCACGCAGCAACTCCAGTGTGCCAAGGGATTTTAATCTCTGTGTAAATATTATAGCCATTCACAGCAATGCTTTAGGGGAGAAACAAAGAGATTTATTCAGCTGAAACCACAGGGAGAATGTCAATAGGCATAATGCAATTGCTTGATTTGGAGTTTAGTCCGGATACTTGTTCCGATCAAATGAACTGTGGAATGTTTTAAAACAACTCACTGTTTGTTTTGGGACAGCTAAGAGAAATAGCGAATGGACTGCTACAGAAATTCTTGGGGAATGAGGGAGAAAGAGCAGAAACTGCACTGAATAAGGATGGGGCAGACTTGCAGTTATTCCCTGCTGCCTTGCCAGCAGCCTGGTGGCGGACTGGCTAAGTCACTTTGCTGCAGCATGTCTGGTTTCCCCAGGTGTAAGATGAAGACACTATCACTCTTTACAAGTGCACCTTGTATCTTGTGCTGGAAACCAAATCACTAAGAGGATAGATAGTGCCATCACAGAGTTCTCCTGGCATACAATTTGCTCCCTAGAAGAGATAAAACCACCATGGAAGGAACATGGAGCTCCTCAGACAACTTCTGCCGTAGCGCAGATGGCTGAAGCCCTATGTGCCTGCAGGTTGGGAGACAGGGAACCATCCAGGGAGAGCTCCTACAGTGGGATACTGCCAGTCCATAACTTAAAATAGAAGCCAAGGAAAACCTTCAAGCAGTGCAACATGAAATGTGCTCAGCACAGCCATGAAAGACGAAAATCAAGACAAAAACCTGTCACCCTTAGTGAACAGATTGGCAAAAGCCATAAACTTATTTTAATTGAAAGAAGAATTGAAGTTTTAATTGAATAATTCTTTTTAGAATAGATGCCAACTGCATTCTCAGTTTACTCCACCAAATAAAACAACTGTTGATGTTTGCAAGCATGAAGCATCTTTTTGAAGTGGTCACAAATGTAACCTATACTTTTGTAAATGCTTTCTTGAGGCAGAGGATTCCCATGGCAGGGCACTGTTTCATTACAGATGCTGAAGGAGCAAAGTTCCACTCACAAACTTCTCTGCACGTAATTGTCTGTTTCTTGGCTTTCCCTGTGCCTGATCCTCTATCTCATTTCAAACCCATCCAGATGAGCTACAGATTTTTGCTTTTGTTTCTGAAAAATCCAGAAAAATAACTAAGAACTGAAAACATAATTTAAAAAGAAATGCAACACGCAAGGTAGTAAAACAGAAATCATCAATATATGAGATGATTTCACATCTAAAGCACCAAAAATAAGTTCTTCCAGACTATTTTAAAACATATTCTTCCTCTACTGAGAAAAATAAAAGCGGGGGAAGGGGGGGGGGGGGAGGGAGGGGAGAACATACTTTTATC